>VXAB01005267.1:2578-167992 GCA_013399175.1 Odontophorus gujanensis
AAGGCAAAGTTGACCGCAGTTCACGTGATCAGTTGTAAGATTACAAAACTGCGTCTGTTCACCAATTGCGTACTCTAACGTGGAACTGTGATAGCCAACCTGATGACACGATTGGTGACTGCACAGATGTAGCACTGCCGTCTCTGAAGGCCTTCAGCGTTGGGATTTTATGTCTTTGGACAATGCTGGGGAGGTGGGAGAAAGGCCGTTTGTTTGTTTTTCTTTTCTTTCTTATTTTACTTTAATTTTCAGATAGTGCAGGTGGACTTTCGAATTTGCTTATCAGTCACCTCTGGTGCTGTTGCTATTGTTACTATCGCTGACACAGTGTTCCCAAGTAGTGGCAGGTACAGTGTGGTACAATGACAGCAGTGTCTGAGGCTCTGCCAGATTGCCTGCGGGCATATCAGTGACAGCTCAAATGTGGGCGGAGGAAACCTGCAATTTCCTTATTACGAGTGCTTGAAACAAACCTACTGCTATTCTTTGAAAATGAAAATATAAACTGGTTGAAATGAAAGCGATTAGGGCTTCACATAATTGCCACGGCCCTGACTTTTAAGCTACTTTGGAGAACTCTTTTTGTAAAGCTACTTCTTTTGATCATGCTTCTGCATCACCAAGCAGACTTCTAAAATCAATAAATCATTGGTTACTAGAAATAGTTGAGTCTTATAGTGATGTTTTTGTGCTGTTTATAGTTTGTTGGCAACACTGCAGCTGGACGAGCCCTTCTGTTGAGGTGTTTATAACTGGGTTATAAGTGGTTGTTTCTGAGCAATGGGGTGGTGAGGTTGTCCCGGCCCTGGGATGAGCTAATGAGCACTTGGTGCCTGAGGAGGAGGAGAAATCTGTTCAGCCGACGTAAATCTGAAAAATTTTGGGTGCTTTTGAGTCAACTGTTTTTATTGTGATAATGTTCAGACTGCAATTTAATGCAGAGTAGCTCTTTTCTGGAAGACTTCTTATTTTTTTCTCTAAAGAAATGGTCATTATTAGTATTTGAAGAACAGAACTGCACACGCACAGTAATTTTTTTATGAAGTGTTTAATGAGCACACCCACTACATTGTGTTCCATATTACAGGTCAATGTAATATTAGATAAGACTTGCATGATAAACAGATTCATTGAGTCGATATTACGCTTTAAAACTTATACCTATAGTCAAGATTGGTGTCCTATGTAAACACATTTAGCCAATTTGAAGGAAACGCACATTATATATATATACCTATATATATTCCTATATATATAAAAACTGTAAAGGATTCTTTGGAACCACTATGATCTGTGTAAATGTGTATTTAGGCACTTTATTAAAAAAAAAAAAATGGATTTTGAGCTGATAGATGGTAACAAGTTCTTCAAAGCTGCTTGGCATGATACCTCTGTGGTATGGAGCTCATGTTTTTGATTAAGGTGGTATCTCTACTTCAAAACCAAAACCAAAACACTGACACCTCGCTTCAGAGGTCCCCTTCTAAGTTACGGTGTGGCCTAGCATGAGGGCTGGGCCTGCTCTGACAAATGGGCTCCTTAGGGCCCACTGACACTGGCCTGGCTGTGCCTGAGGTCAGCACCCTCCTCCCCCCTGGCTCGTGCAGCCCCTGGGGTGGAGGGGATGGCGGGAGGGCCTGGCTGAGGGCCTGGTACCAGTGCTGGCTTGGTGGGCCTGCAGGCCCATCTCTATGCCTGGCCACCATAAAGCTGCAAGATTGCAAAAGGAAACAAGCTAAAACCTGAGGGGGTTTTATTCTTGTATCTCATTTTTCTTTAATTCAGTGTTGCTTTTTTCCTTTCTGTTGCTTTACTGAGTTACAACACCAGTGGATTCTCCATTCACGCTTCACTATTTCCTGGGCTACAGACTTTTTTTTTATTTTTATTTTTTGAAGTACTTTGGCTGCAACAATGCTACTGTTACTCTTACTCTTTAAACTTTTTAAAAGGTGATACTGTAATTTGTGTAGCATTAAAAATGTTTTACTTAAGAGTGAGTGATTTTTATTTATTTTTTTATACCCACATCACATTTTTTGTAATGATAGGTGTTTTTTTTTTTTTTCCTGGCAGGTCACCTGCACACACAGTGCTTTTATTTATAGCTGTTGAGCTAATATTGTAATGTTCACTTTTTTTTTTCTTTTTTTTTTTTTTTTTCCCTTCACTTCTGGCACTAAATACAAAGAAGCTGTGAGCTTTAAATACTTCTGCTTTTAAATACATACATATATATAATATACATATATACCTATAAAGTATATGTATAAAACCAGAAAAAGCTACAGTTGTCTAAGTGCAATATTTTAATTATTTTTGTGTGTGTGTTTAAATGCCGCTTCTGTCTTTTATCTGTGGATAGGCTGAAGCGCAGGGGCAGGGCATGGAGCCCTGGTGGGATGGCACGGCACAATGGTGGCTTTGATGGCCTTTGTGGTGGCTTCAGGAAACCTGGCCTGTTTTGGAGCTCCCTTTTTTAGCTGCGCTGTGAACCAGGCCATGGCAACAATGTGTTTTTATGAAATAGCACTTAGGATAAGGGTATAAATACATTTGAGAGTGCTCTCTAGTGGTTTATTATTGTCAACAAGCCCCTGTATCCTTTCCTTCTGTGCCCGGGCCAGTCCTGATGGCAACTGCTGCGTTGGTGGCACCCACACCACCCTGCTTCTTGCCCACTGGTGTGGGATAATCAGGGCAGCTGGCACATGAAGGCAGTGTCTGCCATGGGAAAGCATTGGACTGCGAATAAGTTCATGGCACTCAGAAGTGGCTGAGCTCGTGAATGGAGGTGGTTATAGTTCTGGCTGGTGCAGCCTCAGCTCCTCTGGAGTGGGACAACTGGTGGGAGGTGCCTGGCAATTAGGCTTGAGAAGTCTTAGCCCTGAGCATTGCATGTCTCTCCTCAAGTGTTTGCATTTAGCTCCAGCTGGAGCAATCAAAAAATAAGAATAAAAAAGCCCTTCCCTAAAGTGGACTTGGCTTGTTTATACTCTTAGAGATAAACTACAACTTCAAGTCTGCACTTCTAGAGATAATGAGGCAGTTAAAAAAAAATTCCCTCAAAACATGTGTTTCTCCTGAACACAGCAGTTAAAACAGAGCATGTGGGCAATGTATAGCTTCATTTTCTGCCACCGCTGAGTGCTGTGGGGCAGCCCTCAGTACCCTATGTGCAATGGCTGGCCCTGTCCCATGGATGACATGTGGACCAGCAGGATTCCTGAGTCACCCTTTTTTCCTTCCCTCCTCCTTTGTTCCCAGGAGCCTTTCCTCTGCTGAGGTCAGGCTGTGCAGCAGATGAATGGAGACACAGCTGCGCTATGGCTCCGAGGTAACTCTTTCACTGCCTTTGGACAGCCACCACAGCGTGCCCCGGGCTGATGGTTCAGGTGTAAATAGTTTGCAGCACCTTAGGTGGTTGTGGATGCTCATGAAGTCTTGCTTTTGGGAAAGAAGAAACAGACACCTTGAATAGGGTATTAACAAATCTCCAAAGCACATACTAAGGTCTGTACCGCTGTCTTGCTTGGCTGACACAGGTGTACTGGAGCCCACCAGACAGGCACACATTTTTACACACACTTCACTAAAATTTGCTTTCTTATTCTGCTGCTCAGGAGTCATTTTTGTAGTAATGGGTCTAGCAGAGCAAAGGCCAAAGCCCCACGTGCTCCATCAGGTGGAAGCCCCATATACCAAGTGCTCAAGACAGAGCTAGGAGCAGCTTGGCATCAGCTTCCTCCCACAGCATGCTCCTCTTCTTCCCACCACTGTTACATCAGGAAGCCCTGCAAGCAGCCCATCACCTCTCTCCACCCTGTGAGTAGCAGGGCAGCGGGGAGAACTCATCCTGTGCCATGTGATCCTGGGTGCTCCCAGCCCCCTGAGGTGAGTAGTGGGGCACTGGAGCTGTCCCTGGGGAAGATGGGGGATCTTCTGGTTTACAGGAGACCTCAGCCTCTGCCATTGGAAACGAGGGTAGCCACCATTCGCTCAGTATGGATTCTGGAAGAATGCTAAGTATGGGTTTTCTCTTACCATTTTCCACTACAAAACACTTCCCCTTTCATGCCTTTTTTTTTTTTTTTCCCTCCCTTTGGCAACCACTTGAAAACAAACAGAAGATGAGTAAACAGAGATGAAAGAGGTTACTGGTTCACCAGGTCAATTCCCTGCAGTCAGAGATGAGCCTGAGAGCCTCTGGGCAGGGGGTGAAGCAGAGTGTGGGAGCTCTCCTTAGCAATGGGGGCGTGGGGATGCCACCTGCGTGCTCAGGAGTGTTACGGAGTCAACTGGATTATCCTCTTCTTCCCATGGTTTTGTTTATGTTTTTCATCTTTCAGAGCTGAAAATGCTTTTTGTTTTAGTCAAAACAAATAGATTCACTTCACTTTTTCCTTCAAGAGAACCAGGTTTTCTGCAACCCTTTTTTTTATAGCAGCGTCATGCTTTCCAACCCTCTAGTAGTAAGAGAACTTACAGATATTAAGCAATAACTGCATAATGGAGTGAGGCATTTAATTTTGTCCAGACTATTTACAACTCTTTTTATTTCTGTTGACTTACTGAACTCAGCTGCTGCTGAGCAGTAGGAACAAATAATTTTCTCTGTTAAGATACATCATTCCTCAGCGAGTAGTTAGCACAGAAATGAGGCTACTCCATGAAAGACTTTTGTGGGAGTATTCACATCAGAAGAATCAGGAAATAAATCAGCAACAGCGCACTGACTCATGCCTTTGCAGCTTCTGCTTCATGCATTGCAGTGAGGCCAACACACCATAAGCACCACCTTTTCCATTGCAAATTTAAGACCTATTTGGTCAGTAATAATTAAAGAAAGCCACTAGCTTTCCTGTGATTTCATGGTGGTATCGAAACAGGGCTCAAACAATTTTCCCTATGCGAGCACAGTTAGGGCAAAGCTGCCCTCAGAAATTACAGACGAAAGGAGAGCTTTCTTGCAGAAAGCACCATGCTATCTTTGTTAATGCCAGACAACAAAGTGCTTCATGCAGGAGCTGTGATGGGCTTTGGCCTCCCTGTACCTTGGAAGATGTAGGTTACATGGGTCCTGCTGGAGCTTTAATGCACGGCTCCAGGGGCACTAATTTGTTCACAATTTCTGCTTAGACGTGTAGGCTGCGCCTTCTGGCTTTCTCATAGGAAACAAATGATGATAAACAGCATAAAGCAGCAACATTTAGATGTGCTTTTAAACTGCTGTTTTGATTATTCTTTTCATATTGTGAGAGCCCTTACGTTTTTTCAAGTTCTTCCCTTTACTCCAAAGAGAGAACTAGCCTGTGACCATAACAGAACTGGCTGTGTTTTACCCTCTGTAATATTTTGATAATCCAGCTGGTTGCTTCATCTCACCAGTTCTGCTTATTCAGATTGCTATGGCTTTTTTTGTGGACCTCTTTGACCCTGCTCATGTTAACTTGCCTATGCAAAGGCCTGCTTTCTGCTCCTTTCCCCATCACTTATTTCCCTGCCTCCCACGTCCCAGACACCAGCCCTCCTGTTAGGACCCTGCATGCTCCAGTCAGTTCACTAACCCTCAGCCACCTCTCAAAACTCTGAGACGCTCTGGCTTTATGTGGACCTCACAGAGTCATAGAATCCTAGGGACTGGAAGAGACCTCTGGAGATCATCTAGTCCAACCCCCCTGGCTAAAGCAGGTTCCTTACAGTTAGTCACATAATAAAGTGTCCTGGTGGGCATCACCAAAAAGAGTCTGGCCTCATCCACTCAACACTCACCCTTCAGATATTTATACACATTGATAAGATCCTCTTTTGGTCTTATCTTCTCCAGCCTGAAAGTTCCAGGTTGCTCAGCCTTTACTCATATGAGAGATGCTCCAGGCCCCTAATCATCTTCGTGGCCCTCTGCTGGACTCACTCCAGCAGTTCCCTATCTTTCTTGATATGGGAAGCCCAGAACTGGACCCAGTATTCTAAATGAGGCCTTACAGAGGCAGAGTAGAGGAGGGGATCGCCTCCCTTGACATGCTGGCCTTGTTCTTTTTAATGCACTCCAAGATACCATTGGCCTTCTCGGCCATGAGGGCACTCTGCTGGCTGATGGCCAACATGTTGTCCACGAGGACAACCAGGTCCTTCTCTGCAGAACTCCCCTCCAGCAGATCAGCCCCTAACCTGTACTGATGGGTGCACTTTTTCCTCCCCAAGTGTGGGAATCTTCACTTGCCCTTGTTGAACCTCACTGGGTTCCTCTCTGCCCAGCTCTCCAATCTGTCCAGGTCTCACTAAATGGCAACACAATCTTCTGGTGTGTCAGCTACGTCTCCTAGCATTGTATCATCAGTAGACATGCTGAGAGTAGACTCTGGACTCTACCCCTTGGTCATTGATGAAATATTAAACAAGACCAGACCCTCGTATCACTGAAAGGTGTGGATCAGCCATGCTAGGCTGCCTCTGCGCTATCTCTCTGCCCAGCAGAGATGTTCTTAACTGCAGCAGTAGTGCGTATTTCTTCATCCTGTATCATAAAAGTTTCCTGACATTTAACATTTTGAGGTGGATCCCTTCCTTTTCTACAAAGAGTGCCAATTTTAGTGCCAATTTTGATGAGTAAGGGTGCAATAAACACTAGAGCAGCACCAGTAACTCTTTTTTCAGATGTCTCCTGGGCTTCCTGGGGAGATGCTGCTGTGCTGCATGAGGATGGTATCACTTTTGCACCTTCAGAGATACCTGCAGGGAATGGATATCTCAGAGGGCTAGGCTTTGGCCACCCTCACCCTCCTTGCTAGGCACAACTTCAGGGCTGGTTTCAGCTCTCTCCTGATCAGCTCCATAGTGATGCTGTTGTGCTGCCTCTCCTGCTGTTGATCACCAATGGTTCAGCCTGTAGCTCCACAGCTATGTTTGGGCCTGTCAAATGCTATGCATGAGTCTGCTTGTGCTGGAAGACGACTTTCTCTTCCTTCACTAAGCCTAACTTTAGTACAGGTTTTCAGCTACTATATGAGAATTTCACACCACTCTTACGTTTTATCCATAGGAACACCAGTGCTGATTCAGCAAGAGCTTCTTGCAGGTGAAAAAGACAAAGGGCAATGAGTTTTATTCCCAGTACTAGAGACTTGTCATTGCCTCAGACTTTGTGGGAATAACAAATACACTTCTCTGCAAGAAGAAATGTTAAAAAGATGCTTTTAAAGCTTCTACAGAAATAGTATGTAGAATGAGTAGTGTAGGGAGAATTAGGCATGATGAGTTACAATGCACAGTTTTTCTCTAATTATAAGAAATCATTTCATTATAAATAGATTTTCAGTGAAACATATTGCTAGTTTTACCTTATTACTTATTCGTAATTAACTAAATCATAGCAGATGTCTAAGTTATGATCACTTCTATACACTGTAAATTATTCAGAAGACATGTTGGTCCTGTCAGGGTACTTGGTATGTGTAGATGAGACAAAGGAGCTCCCTGGGCCTGAGCAGAGAGAAGTTTCTCTGTCCTGAACCTTTCCACAGATATGCGTTCAGAAGAACTGGGAAGGAGAGGGGTAGGGGGTGACCAATGGGTGCAGCATAATGCTGACTCCTGCTGTCATCTCTGAAGGGCTTCTTGCTTTGTGTTTTGGGTGTCTGCTGGCTCCTCTTTGGATGGACAGAAGTGCAGAGCTGATGGGTGAAGGATTTATAGTTCCTACTGAGTCGTTGCTTTACTTTTTCTGCACAGCATTTATTGGGACTGGAATTAAGGGGAAAGGTTTTGCTGTCACTGCAAGGTCTACTGGTCTCTTGAAAAATGAATAAGAAATGGCGTTGGAAAACTCAACATGCAAACTGTATGTTTAAGGTATTATTATGATTTGTTCCAATAGAATTTACCTGCAAAATACAATCCTTAGTCATGAGTAACAAAAGAGAAATTTGCGTCCCCAGGCAGAATTTCATGGGTATTTTAAGATTTTTCCCATTGGTACTGTCATCTCATGGGTATACAGTCGATGGGAAATGCTGGGAGTGTTTCTTGAAACCATTTATTCCTGATGTTGTCTCCTTGGCCATGTCCTAATGGGAAAGATCATGGTAAGCCCTGGGCTGCAGCTCATGTGAGGGCAGTCCTGTCAGCAGAGGAAGGAGCACACCCAATGCCCACCAGATGCCTACATCCAATGTCATATGACCCATTTGGTGTAAGGTGCTCATGGTGGCCACCCAGCATGAGCAGTTATATACCATGTGTCTGGCATGCAGACGTTGACTTTCATTTAGATATTGTCATCCACCAGCCAATAGGTTTCTCATAAATACACATGTAATGGAGCTACCCTTGATTACTGTCCACAGAGGGAGGTTTGTTGCACTTAATCCTCAGCAGCAGCCTGTAGGATGCAGGAGACAGATCTGCTCCTTCTTTCCTCTGCCTGATGCTGAGCCAGGAGTCAGCTTGCTCCCCTTCACTGGGCAATGATTGCCATTTCTGCAGAGCGCAAGCCCCCAGGTGCCAGCTGCTCCCTGCCCAGCTCACAGGTCTAGGCCCATCCTCCTTCAGCACCTGGGTCCTGGTGGTGTCAGAGTCACCACAGGCTCACAGAGGATCTGACTGTTGAGGATTTGGAGGAGTTTTACTTGGTGGTGCTGGAGGAAGCGAGGGGCCTCCTGATGGAAAAGCCTTGGCTCTTTCGGTTTGCTCAGTCAGTTTGCTCAGTTTGGCAGACAGCACTGAATCTATGCTGTTCTTTTGGAGAGTTCCCCAGTGTTGCAGGGAGGGTGGCAGGAGGGGAGAGCTGCAACACGATGCCTCGTGGCCAGCAGAGCAGTGCAGTGCCTGCAGCAGCAGCTGTGGCCATAAACGCCTCTCTTCCTCTGTTTTATTCTGCCTGAACCTTGGCCCAGCTTTGCATTACACTGACCGCCTGCAGCAGTTTCCAGGAGAGTCGAGACCTCAGTGAGATTATTTAAAAAAAAAAAAAAGAGGGAAATAATTAGTTTGAAATGTAGTGGCTTGGACTTACAGATTTTAGTGTCATGTTCAGTGTTCTCTGTCAGGCTGCTGGGCTTTGCTTGCATTGGACAAGGCATGCTGTGCATCCAGCTTTGCAGTGCAGCCCCTACCTGATACGTGCTGGGCCACTTGGTCTGATGGAAAACCACATGTGTGTGTGTGCAGAAGGGTGGTAGAAGAAGAGCAGTGGCCAACAGACCGAGGAAGGGAAGGGCTGACAGGACAAGCAGTGGTGTGGTATGGGGTTGGCTTCAGTTTGTTGCAGAGCCTCCCTTTGCTTCTTCCCACATCTCCATTCTGTGGTTACAGAGAGCCTGGCGCAGAGGTGAGGGCTCAGGGTGTTCCTGGAGAAAAAAGACTCTCACCAACTGAGCCAGCTTTCCTCTTCTTTTTTTTTTACCACCCCTCTGTGTTAACCTGCATCTGATATTCTTTTATTAAAAAAAAAAAATTAAAAAAAGGAAAACTGGTTTTGAAGGTCAATAATCCATTCATGTCTGTCCATGCTGCTGGTAAGGGGTAAGGGCAGGAGAGGATGTGGTCACTGCCTCACGCCCCAGGGAGTCCAAGCTCCCCTCTGGGCACAGGATCGCAGGAGAGAGTAAGCAAACAAGCAGGCATCACCCTGACTTAGGAAGAGGTCATGCAGAAAGATCTTTGCTGGCAGACGAGACAGTGTGCTAAAGATAACTGTTTGACAAACTATATTTACTCTCCCTTTCTGGGAGGACTTACAAGGGATTTGGAGCATAGTGCTAATAGGAGTCATTCAGTGCCGAGATGGAGGAGGCGCCTCCTCTGGGCTCCTTCATGTTTGTTTCTTTACAAGCCATGGCAAGGAGCACTGCAGAATGCAGCCTTATCTCCTTCTGGGAACACCCTCCAGCAACTGGGTACTGACATGGAGTGATCAAATGCAACATGGTAGCTGTGCTCTTGGGGTGTGCTAGGAAACCTCTGCAACCAACAGAGGGGCAAGAGGACAGAGACAACCTCCCCCCAGCAGTCTTGACTTTTCAACTGATGCACACAAGCTTCCCACCGCAAGGGAAAGAGGCACTTGAGATTCTGTGTATGTAGTAACCATGACAAGTACAGAAGTACAGAAACAGCTCTAGGCAGCTAGAAAGAACAATACCAAACAAACACATTAGCCATCTGCACCATCTCTAGCTCCTAAATATAAATACAAACACAGGCCCTAGAAAGGACCGCACTCATAATGCACCATTTGGATTTGCCAGACTTGGGGGCAGCTGGGACCAGGGCCCAGGCTGCCTGCCCTCAGGTTGGCTCTGGACTGATGTGAAGCCTTTCTGCAGGCTCAGGGGCAGGGATGGGCCACCAGTGTGCTCCTCCTGCGAGTGACAGTGGTGGTGACACCATGGAAATTCTTGACCTCAGGGGGATGTTCAGCATTTGCATTGCAGAGACTTCCTTTCCCAAGCCCTAGGCAGTGAGGGTCTTGTGATCCTTCCTCTTGCTTCTCCTTTGGGCGCAGTGGGGTGTTTGGAAGGTTATAAATACAGGCAACTGTTTGCTTTAATCCATCTCTGTCCATGGGGATCAGCAGTATCAGGCTCCTCTTTTCACAGTCCCAGTTTACCTCTGATGGACTCACCCATGCAGTGGCCACCATTCATAACCCTCATCTCATTGCTTCTCACACTGAAGTCTCCTTGCATGCCAGACACCTACTGAAAGCTGCCTTAATAAACACTGGCCCTCTGAGAAGGAGAGATGAAGGACCATGGATGGTGCTGGGGTAGCAGTGCAGCTGGTTTGGGAGCTTTGTTCCCTTCTGTCCTGACCAGTGGGACATAGGACTCCTATTACAGGGAAGAGCAAGTGGAAATGGTCAGACTGGGTAACACGCTGCATCTGTGTTGTGGGAACTTGGACATTTGCTCTGGTAGAGGGCTTCTGCTGTGTAAGGAAGGGATCTAGATCCTGATTGCCCAGACCAAACCTGTGCTCCCCTAAGCCACCCATGATGTACCTATGCATGCAGAGCTGGAAAGGACACTGCTGGGACATTGTCTCCACATCACCCCAGTTATCCTCCAGCACCCCAGCTCGGAGCTGGACCTCAGGGACTGCCTGCTGCCTGACAAGGTTAAACTCTGGGGCCTCCTGGGCCATCCCTAGCCTCCCATGAGTGGTACAAGCGTATGTGTGTGAGAAGGACTTGGATTCAAACACTTGAAACTATTCAGGCAGTCATGCAAAGCAGCACTGTTGTCTCTTCATTGCTCAAATCTGTAGGCAGGAATCAGCTTGCTGTTACTGTAGAGATCCGCACTGTCTAGGCCCAACTGCATCCTCCTGGGGAAAGGCAGAAGCAGGTGACACCTGAATTTGGGGCAAGGATTAGGAAAGCAATGCAGGCTGGAGGAGAAAACAAACACACCCATGAAAGGGTGGCAGACTGAGCCTAGAATCTGTCACTGTCAGAAAAGGGCAACAGCAGCATCTGTCTGACAGCACGTACTGATAGGGTAGGAACTCTTTGTTGGTGTGTGTGACCTTCAAGCCATTGCTAGGAATAGATTTTGGCTCTGATTTCAGCCCTAAGTAAAGCACCTTCTCCTGTAATGGTTTTGAAGCTGAGGTATTTCAGTTTCCAGAAACAAGCAGAGCTTGCAGAAGGCTGCCCAGTGGCCCTGGCACAGCAGCAACTCAGTAAACAGCCAGGCTCTGCACTTTGTGAATGACACAGGGACAAAGGGACTCGACAGGTTGCATCCCCCATGTGCACTGTCTAACACCTGGTGGTAATGAGCCTGTATCTTTTCTTTGCTCTGTAAGGAGACATTATTTTATTTTATTTATTTTATTTTATTTTACTTCATTTTATTTTATTTTCAGTTTTCTCAAAGCACTGAGCTTTTTTAACAGTATAACTCAACTGCTGTCCAGAGCTCATGCTGCTGGTTTCCATACCAGAGCTCTATTTCTTTTTGAATCCTCCAGCCAGAGGAAGCATGGTTTCTGAATCAAGGAAAATAGGCTCTGGTTCAAGTTTGCAGAGGTATAAGATGGGACCCAAGGGCTGAACAGCCATCTATTTTGTGTGGCAGCTGTTGCTTTCAAGCCAAATCAATCAAGCCTCCCTCTTTGATACCTCATCCCCAGCTTATTTCACAGAGGTAAATATGAAATATGGTCCATGCTGGAAAATGGCAGCCCAGTGAGCAGAGGGTGAACAAGGTGCTGGGAGGTTCAAACCCTGTCCCAGATATGGCTGTGCCCACCTGGGGGATGCCTATGTCCACCTCCTGTACACCCCAAACTAGGGAAGAAAATGAGTACAGGCCAGTTCAGGCAGTCCCGTCACCACCTAAAGAAAGAAAATATTTTGCTAAACATTACCCAAAACAAGAGGTTTCAGTTCACTGGAAAGCCACCTCTGATCTGCCTCTGGAGGTGAAGTAAACATCAGGATGAGCTCACAAGAGCAGGCAGAGGAAGGGAGGCTGTTGCTTTTATCTCTCATGCTTAAATCTTCTTTTGCCTTAAATCTTACCTTGACCAGTCAGCCATAGCACTGCCAGTGAGACAGGAAACCACCAGAACAGGGTGACAAGGCTTTGCATTCACCTTGTCCTGCTGAAAATGAGCATGAGCAATGTGGCAGAAGTCCACTGTGTCTGATAAAAGCTCAATAAAGCCAAGGGATGGGCAATTCCTTCACAGTCAAGGAAGCCAGGCAAAGGAAGCTGCGCCCTGCCTTCCCCAGGAAGCCTGGCCCTGAAATCTTCTAGCAGTGGAAGCTGTTTTGGGGACAGGATGTTGTCCTTTGCAGCCTCTTATCTCCTGCTGTTGTCAGCACATTTAGCAGATTCTAGGGTCCAATTTTCTTCCCTACTGAGCATGCCAGCAAGATCCTTCATAACCAGAGATGGAAAGAAGATGCTCTGTTTTCACACTGTCCACAACCGGTAGGGGACATAGTGGCATTTAGCATCAGTAAGGAAGATGACAAAGCCGTTTTCTCTGCAGGATGCCAAGCTGGTGTGGCAAACAGAAAGTAGGGCGTTTGAAGGTACCTGGTTTGGGACGAGCATCCTGCATACACACAGTAATGGCTGTGGCATTTTTGATACATCTGGAAACACCACAAGGTATTGCTAAATTCATAGTGGCTTGGCAGAGGGCTGGGGAGAGTTTTTTTTATCTTTTTTTCTGTCCTGCTTCTGTTGTTGGTTCTTTTTATTATTTTTATTAGAAAACACAGCACTCCTCTGTAGTACTGCAAAATTCCTGGGGCACTTGAAATTGCCTGAGCAACCTGCTGCAGAATTCACACTGCTACTCCCTGTGCTGTCGGAAGCTTGCTCACACCAGGGCTCTTCAGAGCACAAAACCCATAGCAGTGCACAGTGCCGGCTGCCACCTCCCTCTGCACCCACAAGCATCTTTTCTGCACAGGGCAGTTACAAAACGCACAAGGTTAGTTTCATTACCACATCCAACAGGAATGAAAGATTCCTCACAGATCTGCGGGATAATTACCAGTAGTTAACACTCTCCCCAATTCCTACTCATGTTTGCAGGCCAGGAGGACAGGAGCTGCCTTGTTGGGACAGGGTGCGCAGGCAGCATGCTGCTCCATCCCCACACTGCGGTCCATCTTCCCAATGGCTGCCAGCCGTGCATTGCGAGGGAGCCCCAGCAGTGCTGAGAGCGCCCTTTGTTTTACAGATGGTGGCAAAGCTCCTGGAAATTAAACTATTCTTCATGCATAATGAACTGTGTGCGTCCTGCATGGCAATAAAAATATCAAAAGTAGTGCTAAGAACTAATGCGCACCATAAATACCGATGTGAGTTCATAGTATTTTTGCATGGCCATTACAACTAAAATATAAATGGAGTTTTTATTTTAAACATTTAATATTAATCAAATGGCTATGAAAATACAAAACAAACAACTGTGACACACTCATGGCCTAAATAATAAAAAGGAAATGGGTGATGAATTCCCGTGAAAATTTAATTTGCAAAATAAAGAACCTTGCATTAATAAGATATAATTATATCATCAAATATTTACCATTGTTTTCTGGAATCCATTTTGCTTTCGTTCTACATCATAAAGCAGCGGGTACATAAAGCAGCAGGTTGGGCCTCGGCCTGACTCTTTTTGTGCTGCCAGGTCCCACACATCTGTAACTCAAGTTTTGGTGCTTTGCTTCATTGTTTTCCTTTAAATGCTCCAATGATGAACCTCAGATATTATGAATCTTCAGTTCTTCTCTTCTTCTTTGTTGTTCAGCACACAGTGGTGCACTTGTTTCTATTCAGATCTCTATGGAGTACAAACAAGGTGGTCGTGGTGCTTGGCAGGATGGGTCTGGGCATGTTTGCTTCCCAAAGTTCAACCACAGAAGCAGTGGGAGGGCAAAATCACACAGAGGCTGCCATGTCAATATTTTCCTCCAGACAGCCAAGTCAAGGCTGCAAGTGACATGGGTTGGTGGCCATGACCACATCCTCATCAGCAATTGCCTTATTGGTGGTGTCTTCCTTGGCTTTTGGAAGGCACAGTTGCTGCTGTCATTGATTCAGATACTTTTTGCTTAGCTCAGCCAATATTGAAAGATTAATTGGGTTCTCGGGTTTGTTGTTTTTCTTTTTTTTTTAGGTTAATTTGGAAAACTTTCCTGATTATACATCTGCTAGTGCAATTTAGACCTCTGAGGATTGGGTTGATTAGAGAATCAGTGAGAATGATTAATTTTATTCATAGAAGGAAGGGCTATGAGCGTGCTGCAAGCAGAGCCCACAACTGCACTGATATTTCCTCTAATTGTTCAGCTGGGTCCCTGGCAAGCCTGAGCTGAAGCTGCACGGACACGCTCAGCAAACACTTCCGCTAACCCAAGCTTCTGCAGCCCTGCAGAGCCAAGCCAAGCCCAGCCTGTCTGCCAGCTGCAAGCCTGAAGTACAGCCTTCCCACACACAGCAGCAACATTCTTAAAATCATTAAGATTGGAAAAGACCACCAAGATCACCTAGTCCAACCATCAGCTCATCCCTACCATGGCCACTAACCAGGTCCCTCAGTGCCACATCCACACATTTCCTGAGCACCTCCAGGGATGGTGACTCCAGCACCTCCCTTGGCAGCCCATTTCAATCCCTCACCACTCTTTCTGAGAAGAAATTTTTCCTAATATCCAACCCAAACCTCCCTTTGGTGCAGCTTGAGGCCGTTCCCTCTTGTCCTTTCACTGTTACCTGGGAGAAGTAGGCCTCTTGCACCAATGGGGGAGAGGCTGGAGGTGAAGGGAGAATGGTGGCAACCTGGAGGAGGTGACTCTCGGAGAAAGGTTAGAAGAACAGGTTTGTCCAGTCTGTAAGAGTGGAGGATGAGGGCTGATTGGAAATGTGTCAGATATGTAAGGATTGTCATTAGACCGACTAATGTCTCCACAGAGAGGGAGGGAGGTGAGTTGTTCCTTGGTGAGAGTGACCTGGGTTAGGTCTGAAGGAAAAACACATCTAACCGCCAAGAGAGGCAACCCCTGGCAGAGGGCTGTCCCTGTCACTGATGGTATTTTTAAGAGGTTAAACAAATACCAGTTGGGGAAGACAGGAAGAGAGGGAAGGGGAGGCCAAGAGGGCCTGGACGATCTCTGCAGAGCCCTTGAGCCATACTTGTTAGTGGTTGCTGTGATTCAGGCTGGGACAGTGCCAAAAATGTCTGCTGAATTCCGGCCGTGAAAGCGACTCCTCGGCACAGGTTGTGTGTTGTCCTAAAATGGTCCTTGGTTTTGCAAAGAAGCCATACCTCTTGTAAAACGTGCTATTTAGGGCACTGACAGCACGTCCATTCCTCCAAACACGTGTTTTTTTAATATTTGAAATTATTTTCTGCAACCCTACTTGAAGCCTGGCTGAATCTTACACTCACTCCGATCAAAGTTTCTTTACTGGCATGACTACAATGCTGGCACTGCCAAAGCTAACATATAATACAAATCAAATGATAAGTTGTATGAAATCATGTTTCATCCATATCCAACTCTAATACTGTAAGATGTAGAACCCTACCTCCTACCTCAAAAAACAAAAAAAATAAATAAATGAGAAGTGGCAAAAAAGAGCAGACAGGAAGAAAGGAAAAGTTATCCAGTGCTGGGCATTAGCTTAAGTAGGAAGAGGGGATGAGGTTAAGCTGAATGAAGCCAGTGTGCATGATAGGTCAGTTTAGTCAATCCTATCCTAAAAAGGCTGCTGTCTCAGTCATTAAGTCAGCTAAGTCAGGAGATTTAGGTCCAACTAACTCAGGGATCTTAAAGCTAAAAGGCTGTGCTTAGACCAAAAAATGTTTTCACATTTTGTTATTTCAGGTTCAGGTCAACTCGCTCACCTTTTTGGATTCTGCTCTGTGGTTATGATCTGTGGGATCCTGCAGCCTGAACTACATGGTGGTAGTTGATGTTCACGTACTCCTGAGCAAAGATGGACTAGAAGTAGCACATACACCTCTATTATGTATCTATAGAGCCAGATCTGTGTGAAATAGAGAGCTAAAGCTGGGAGAATAGCAGCACATAATGATGGCATGGGGGAAAATTAAAATCTGGCTTTGCTGCTTTCCGCCCTTGCTTTAAGCAGTCTTTGCCCGTCCATTTCTGCCATCCACCATCCTCTCTATGCCATGAACTACTGTTCCTCTGGTTGGCAACTGCACCAGTTATCTTTCAGTGAGGGGACAGGGAAGGGGAGTTGAGAATGTGCTATCAGGGGTGTGTTTAGCCCACCAACGAGGAGCACTGAGAAAAGCCATCAGGGCAGCCCACACCTTGCTGTGGGTCTGTGCAAGGCTGCTTGGGCCTGTGCCTGCTTCTTAGGCAATGGGGCGGCTGCGGTGACCCGCCTCCCTGCTGACACAGAGGTTCGTCCTGAGTGCAAAAACAAATGGCTGAGCACCACGTGCTTCATTTCACACAGGGCAGAAGCTAGGGCAAGCCCTGTCACTCACCCGCAGATATTTTGGCAGCATCAATGGATATCTGCATGGGGAATTTCAGTCCCTGCCCATCTCCAGTGACAGCACACTCTCTAGCTGAGTGTGGCATTTGCTGATCATTATTCCAGTGCAGAGAGCAGTTTTGAAGCTTTGCAGTCACAAGAAGCACATTCCTCTGGGTTTACCCTTCTCATGTTACTGGTGGTGGTGTGACTCCAATAGCAATTTGCACTTCTCGAGTGCAGCAGGCACTGGGCTCCCACGTCCTGCTGCGAGGCAGGAGAGTCCCTGCCTGCTTCACCTCTGAGGCTGGAGGCTCTCCTGTTGATGGGGAGCACTGTCTGCAAGATACCAGCCTGTCAGGCTGCGTTCGTATTCAGAGTCAATCCTGCACATTGTTGGGGCTGATGTTGGGAACTGGCATACATGGATGCTGCCACACCCACATGTGTGTTTGTGGAGCCTTAGCTGGGGAATCTGATTCATTTCAGACATGCTCCTGCTAAAGGACCCCCAGTTCGGTAAAGCTACCACAGATGTGTGAGAATAATTTTTCCTCTTGATTCAGGGCTTTATGCCACAGGTCCTCAACTCTTAGTAGAGTCTTGCCCTACCTAAGGAGCCAAATACTGACAGTGGAATGTGTGTTTTGTGTTTCTGAAATGAATGAGACGTTCACATGTGAAATGGACGGGTGAGTTTTTGGCAGTGCTGAGCAGCTACAACTACTGCCACATCCACTTGGAGCACGTTGGCACACAGCACTCTGGAAAATTAGGCCATGTTTCTCCAGTGCAAGAGGCTCATTGATGTGAGGGATATCAAATGTGTAAAATTATTTGCACTTTGCTTCTTAATAACAATAAAAGGATGACTCATAATTACTTTCTGGGAATATTAAAATGCTAGACACAATGCCTCTTGCATCGAACAGTGAATCCGTGCAGTGCAGTGTATTAAATGTTCTTCTTTATTACAGAACAGTGATGTCTAATAATTCCTGAGCTTGGGTTTCACCGCAGTATTTATAATTCACACACATAATAACATTTTTCCATTTAACGGCCAGGGGCAGACGCCACAATATGTTACATAGCCCCAGCGCGAATAACAAGATAGGGTGATGTCATTTTGTAGCGTTCCTCTGAAGCAATCTAAAAATATTTTCTTGCTTTCCCACCTCTAATTGCAGCCTTCCTCCTCCTGCCCGATGCTTTTGAGCTGGTTTCCATAGGAACAGCTTCTATTGTATCCCTGGCTGCCAGGGGAAGGATTCATGCAGATGTTGTCATCGATCCAACACCTTGCGGCAGCTTTATGGCGCATTGTCTTCGCGTTTCCTGCTCTCGGGTCTCCCTTCTCCCCGGGTGGGAATGGCTCTGGACTCTTCCTCCCGTGCAGCGCCTTTGATCTGAAGGAAGGAAGGGGGAAAAGTATCGATTGGGTTCTGTTATGAATCCTAATCCTTCTTTGAGCGTTTTCTGAAACCGTAAAGCAATGCGCTGTGGGGCAGCCACAGGATTGCTTGTCTGGTTGTTATGATGGGCGCCTCACAAAAACACTAGCAGTGTTCAGCATGGAGAGACCCTAATTAAAACCTCTCTCTAACAGAGCATGGAAAACTTCTGTTTCCTACCGAGCTGCTGCTGTTTTACTGCATGCATAGTCTGTTCAGAGCCCTTTTTTTTTTTTGCCTTTTTCTTTCTCCTGTTTTTTTTCCCCCGCTAAGCGCCCGGGGAAGTTTCCACATTTTGGCTGCGCTCATTGTTCAGCCTCTCCCCACCCATGGCTGTCGTTAGGGCTTGGCTTCAAGGAAAAGGGAGGGACGTGGGAGAGCCGTGCTGGAAAAGCTGCAGCATGGCGTGTTGCAGACATGAAATGTAGCTGTAAGAAGGAGCAGAGAACAAGGAAATCTGCTTAATCACCCATTGTCTGGAGTTGTTTTGCATTCCTCACCTCTCACTCTGCACTGGAGCTGGATGATGTTCTCTCGACTGTACGAACCTGACAGGCTGATCCTAATGAGTGTGTAACTGAAGACCCAGGGTTGTGCATCTGCATTATTTATCCACCTAAAGCAGGAGCTGCTCTATATTTAGCATATGATGTCAGCGAGTTGTTTGCACCCTTTGAAAATTGGCAGGAAGCCACCTCTCACATGATACATGAAATCACCGATAAATGCTTCTTTTCACCAAAAGAAAAACAGCCTCATAAATGCAACTCTTTGCTGCTTTCATCCTCTCCCTCCCCGCCGCACTCCCTCCCACCCCTGGGATCAGCCTCCCCGTGGCAGAGCTCGGCAGCAGCTGTGGAGTGGAAATGAGTGCAGGAGGCAGCCACTGCCCTCCAGAGCCCTCCTGCCTCTCCCCACCCTCCTCGGCCCTGGAGCGCAGCCAAGGCCCTGGTGAATCAGGCGGAAGGGAAAAAAGGGAGCGAGGGAGGGAGAGCCGCTTTGCGGGGACGCTGGTATTCCTGGTATGTAATTAGTTTCAGTTGTTTTTAGCAGGCGGGGAGCAGGGGGACGGGGAGTGCTCCCACGCTGCTGCGCAGTGCAAAAATGGCACCCTGACAGATGCTCGCGCTTATCTGCCCTGAACCCCTCTGCAACGTGAGCGTCCGGCAAAGGCATTGTACGTTCGTACTTTCACAGGGGAAAGGCAGCCCGCATGCTTTGCTGCAAAACCAAAGGTCGTGCAAAAATAGCTGGTTTTATGTATAAAAAAATAGCTCCTGGTGCCAGCGCTTCAGCTGCTGTTGACTGGCAGGGCTCCACCGAATTTCCATGGCCCGCTTGACGCCAGCTGCGGGCTCGAGCCCTTATTCGGCTGCAGGGTCTAGGGCTGCACCGTACAGCTCCTGAGGCATGGCGTGCTTTCCAAACCCAGCAGGTGCCAGGGTCACAGCATGGCTGCATGCTCTGTGGCTGCACCCATCAGGCCACCTCCCTGCCATGGTGCAACAGAACAGCTGCCACAGCGGCTCGGCACCAACATGAACATGAGTGTAGGAAGCAGGCTTAAAGGAGGCTGCTGAGAGTGAGGCTGCCGTGTCCCAAGCAATGCTGGCAGTGGCTGCTTTCCTCATGCCACAAAGAGGGGTGGATTGTAGGAAAGCTGGGAGGGGGGAGATGCAACCCTGCAGCAGAACCACGAGCAGCAGATGAATGACTTGGCCTGCTCGTTAAACTACCTCATTCAGGCTTCCGCTCCACGGGCATTGCTTGGTGGGTTTGAACAATAATGAAGCAGGAGGAAAAACCTGCCCCTGAAAAGTTCAGGCTGCTCCAGCAAATAGGATCAAATGCAGTTGCAAGTGTAATGCAGCCTGCTAATGTTCAGTAATGACATCCGTGTACTTCAAGCTTATTCAAACCAGCATTTTGCTTTGGTTTTAGTGAACAGGGCGACCTGCGGGTTAAACACCAGAGAGACATTTGGGAGGAATTAAACAGGGAAAGGTGGGGACAGAGCACAGAAGGAAATTCTTTCTAGAGCTTCAGCATAAAACATCCCTCTGTAGAGGAATATGTGAGGCAAGGTAATAGATGAGACTGTTGTTCTCCCTGGGAAAGAACTGTGAAGCTGTTATATAAAAGCTCATTAAGGAATACAGCCAGCCAGTGCCACGAGGTGATAGTATCTCAGTAGTGCCAGATGTTTGCTGTTCCAGGAAAAAGGAGGAGAGGCTGCTCCCCGAAATTCACCCTGTTGTCAGTGGGGTGCTCAAGGAAACTCTGAGCAAGGCTGTAAATTAAATAACTATACTGTTCATATAGGCAGCTACCAGAAGCAGCTAGCTGCCAACTCGTAACAGCCAGTGGTCCTGATAGCTGGCACTGTGTGAGCACCAGTTTACTTCATGCCTTTCCTTGTTTCAGGAGGCATTCTCATAAAGGTTCTCGTTCTGGTGCAATCAAGCCCTGTTGCATTGTGGCACACATCCTGTCCGTGCCCTTAGCATCATTAGCAGCTGAGGAAATGAAAGAGAGGAAAGGCTGAACTCAGGGCAGGCTGGACTGGCACCAAAACCAGTGGGTGGCCCTGGGCAGAGGGAAACCCACTGAGAGGTTACTCAATTAGGAAAGCTGTCATTATTTTCTTCCCTCCAGTGAGACCTCAGAGATAACCTGTGAAGCTTTGCTCATGAGCAGAGGTGATAGACAGGTGTTCAGCAGACACAGCTCCGTATCCTCCCTGTGTTCCCTGCAGCATGAAGCAGCTCTCTCCAGGCAGACTGCAGCAGAGGGTACCTCACGCTTGCTGTTTCACACTGGAGGATTTAAGGGCCATTCAGTAGATTATCTAACCCTGAAAACACAACCAATTTGTTCTTGTGCCCTTGAATTGCACAGCTAAAGCAACAGAGATAAAGGTATAGGATGTCAGTGGCGGAGCTGGGAGGATAAGCCAGATGTGCTGTGTCTCTCTGCAGGGCCAAATCACAGTGCACATCTTCTTTGACCCCAGCACTCACATCCCATGGGCTGTTTGTCACCATCAGTAACATGACTGTTCTGTTCTAGGGGGCTAAAACATTTTTTACAAATTCTTGCATGCTTTAGAACCCAGTTCTTTACTATTCGAAAAAAATACAAACTGCTCTGTAATATTTCTTCATATACCATTTTGCTTCATTTGAATCTGCAAACCAGGAAAGTATTGACATGTGTCCAAAGTCCCTAAATCCAAAGTATTTCATAAGAAATAAGCTGTTAGTGACCCACCATTCTCTTGCATCCAGAACAATTTCCATCTGAAATCCTGACAACAATGGGGTGATTCAAAGCTCACAGATGTTTTGTGAAGATTTTCTCACAACATCCAGTCAGATGGATTTCACAAGAGGTCTCTGTTTGCCATCAGACAAACACAACATATACTAGATTCACCTTTACCCGTACGCCACTCGACTGATGCTTCATCAAAGAAAGTATGCTTTTCATCACGCTTTATACTGGCAGCAGAGCTGTGCCCAAAAGCACTTAGTGCAAAACCTTTTTCTTTTTAATACTTTCAGGCTTATTGCTCATCCTCTCTCATTCAGGACATGGTGGGGGCTCAACGAAGGGAAATGTCACTTCCAACGTGGTTGTGGTGTGGCAAGTGGAGAGTCTTTTTACACTGGGTCGGGGAAGAGAAACAGATTACTTTCCCCATAGTGTGGTTTTGGAGCTCAGCCTCAATTGTAAATGTGATGCCCTTCAGCATAATCAGTTATTCCCTTGTTCCAAGCTCTCCTAAGTGCCTGATTGACCTTCACTGTCCCTCCAGCTCTTTATCCTGCCTGGCAACAGATAAGATAAAACTTGTCAATGTGTTGGAGAGCTCTCACAGATCTTTCCCATGTGCATTAGGTTGTAGCTGTTCCCTGACATTCTGTTGCCCACTTGTCCAGCTTTGGCTGTGATTGATGGAAACTAAAAGAAGTTTTTTAAACAAAAATTGCAGCCCTGTGACAGGGGAAAAATGGGGTCAGCTTTAGCACACCAGTGTGAGAACTGCAGTGATGAAGCAGGGTCACCTTCTACACCTTTTCTGTGTGTTTTGTGCCTCACCCCCTATCTCTTGGCTGCTGGAGAACAGAATAAGATATAGTGGGACCTGTGGGGATCGTCTTCCCCTTCCTTTTCCTCTCAGCTTCATCTCATCTGCCTGATCTTTCCTGCCCTTGTCCCTCCCATCACTCTTTCCTTACCTCTCTCTCCTAACAAAGCCACCAAAACCCATCTCAAAATCCTCTTCACATAGATCATGTTGTGAAGATGGTATTTGCAAACCTTTTGGTTTTGTTTTTGTGTTTTTGTTTGTTGTTGTTGTTTTGCAAATTTTTATGTTTCCTCTGCTTTCCTGATCAATCTATTTTGTTGTCTTGTTTCTAGAGATAGCTCTTCAGGTCAAGATCTACCCCATGTTTCAGACCTGTAAAATGCCATACAAAAAAGTAAGTCTGTCTGGCTTCTACAGAGCGAAACAGAGAAACCTCACATGCATCCGAACTTACCATAAAGCTCAAGAGAAGGATACTCTGTATTAAATTTGCCTTTCTGTCAGACAGGCTGGGCTTATCCCATAGGTTGACCTAGTTGTGCTCATGGGACCCCGTGGCTCCTGAGTAACATGACTGGACAGCAACAGCCAAAAAACCTCACCAATTGGTTAAAAAGATTCATCTTTCAGCAAAGGGAGGATCTAAATTCAAGAAATAAAGCCTTTACCAAAATCCTGAGCAGCATTGCTTCAGCTTTTATAAGCCTGGCTTGTGGGAACTGAAGTTGAAGGAAATACCCTCACTTTGCATTCTGAAGTCTCCTCATAGCAACACACTTTGTTTGCAGGTAGCAAGGTGAAGCAAATTGGAGAGGGCTGTGTGACTGCTTGGCAGACCTCTGTCCTTCCTGCTGCCAACTGGGGATGGTGTTAGGTGTTCATTTTCAAGACAATCTGATGGATCTCCCTTCAAACACAACAGACAAGCCAGACTCCAAAGAATAGTATATTTTCTGGGCACCTGGAAGCGGCTGCAGGAAAACATCTCTTGATTGGTTCTTCTGCAAACTGAACCTAACACCCTATGCAGTGCAGTGTGGAAGGGGCAGGTGTGATGGGGCATGTCCTGGGTCCTTGGAGCTGACGGCCCTTGTTGGTGCATCTCCACAGGCTCCTCAAGGAGGCCAAGAGGAGGCAGCTGGCAGGGTGAGGTGGACAGGGGCTGAGAGCCCCAGGCAGCAGTGAGGGGAAAGAGTGCCTCCATGCAGTGGATTAATTGTTCCTCTGTGCAGTTTCCTGACTCTTTGAGAAGATCCGTATAAAGCCTGAAGTGGAAACAGTGATGCGGAGCTGGGGAGCCACTACCTAATTTCCTCCTGGCTGTACTACATGCCGCCTACGGCTGGTGGGGTGAGGCTTCCTTGAAGCAGCAGCTCCCATGATAGCAGGTCGTCTGGATCACAGGGAGTGGGCACACCAAGGGAGTGAGCTGCTGGCCGCTTTGCTGCTCTCCTATGTTTTTAATTTGGGAAAGCAGATCATTCTGAGCTTGCAGGGTGGGTGAAGGACACTGCTGCTCTCCTGCTGACCTGCAGGTTACCATCTAGTTCCCTCAGTAACCTAGGGGTGCCCCAGTTGTGCTACCTCAGTTGGTGGCTGCTTAGCAGCCCACACTGCACTCAACCAGGAAAGGTCCCAGAGGCAAAGGTGGCACTGTGGGAGGGTGTGCAGCGGCATTCCCTGCCTCCCATAGCCTCCTCAGCAGTGCAGGCAAGGCTGAGCACAGTCACGCTGGTAGCCATGTGAGCATTAGGAGGTGGCTGCCTTCCAGCCCCGGGCTGTGGCAGGCTGACACCCACAGTCACCTCCTCACACCCTGCCCTTGGCCTGGCTCCTGGGATCAGATACTCCAGCTCTGCATGGCTGTGACTCCCGCTGCCTTGGGTCAGGGGTTAGCTGGAGGGATACAGCAGTGGCTGCTAGCTGTGGTGTGACACAGTAACTCACTGCTGCCCAGCTTTGCACACATGATGGACCTGGTCTGGACTTCTGCTCCATCCCACGTGTTTTCCTTCCCACTGGGCTGAGCAGCTAGGCACATAAGGGGTGACCATCCCCAGGGGAAGCTGGTGAGTGCCTGTTTGCCAGCTTTTCCTCCTGCTCGGTAGCAGTAGGCACCAAAATAAAGACAAAAACTTTCTAGTCGTTTAACTCCATTCCTGCACATCAACCAGAGGACAGCTGTGGGAGAGACTGGCTGCAGAGGGACCATACTTATCACTGTGTGTTTGTGTCTCTCCTTTAAGAGCCTATCCCAGCAGAGTTCGCTTACATTGTGGTGACTAAACCATTTCCCTCAAGGGCCTGGTCAGTGTCAGATGTGCACATGTGCACCATCCATTTAAATCCATAACAAACACACACACATGCTCTGTGCAACGATGAGGCCTCCGACTCATGAAAAAAATGTGTTTTAAATGGGCTTTGGAGGATCTGTGTTGTCATTCAGCTCTGAGGAACAAAGCCCACACCTCCACTGGGAATGTGCAAACAGTGAAGGACCGGACCCCACCACCACCGCTCCTACCCCAGCCGCCTCCACGGGATGGAGAAATGTGACCCCAGCACTTTCCTGCTCGGCGCAGACTTCCTGCTCAGCCCTCCCTCCCTGCTGGCTCCCGAGCCGAGCGCAAAGGAAATCTGCTTAGCCCTTACTTTCTCACACATGTTTCAGATGTGCAGGGGTGTGATTGTAAACAATGTCATCAGCCGTGCCAGGGCTGTCTGCTCCTACCGCGCTCTGTTCCCAGCACCCCAGGGGTTCCAGTAATAGGGCGTAAAGCAAACAAAGCAAAACAGTAATCTGCTGTTCCAATTGCATTTTTGTTTTTAGAAAATGTTAATGATAGGTTATGTGATTACCGTAGGTTTGGCTCCACTTACTCTTTATTAAGCACATCTGGTATTTAGTAACAGTGTAAGTAGCAGGAGTTTTTCTGGCGCTCAAATAAGATTATCCAACGTTGCCATGCAGCATGGAAACTCCTCAGGGAAGCCAGAGAGCTGTGCAGAGATACAAGAGTTTCTTGTTGGCCGGGCAGCCAGCCAGGATAGCTGAAAAATGTGGATTGGCATGGGGCTGTTGCCACGCAAACACTTCTGGAAATTTCTGTGTCGAGGCCTGCCAAATCCTTTATATGTAACATGAGTTTCTGTCTTCCTCAGCAGCCCATTCTGAGCCCGAGCTCTCCTGTGAGCTTTAAAAAGGAAAAAAAAAAAAAAAAAAAAAAAAAATCCGATGCAATCCTTGGGTCCTGTTTCCAGAGCGCCACTGCCAAGCTAACGATTTCACTGAATTAGGGGGAATTTCCTCAAACATGCGCCTGAGCTACATCAAGTACAACATGTGGGAGACAACTGTGTTTCCTGGAGAAGAAAGGAAAGCTGTCTCACTCGGTGGAGACTGCCTAGCGTCTAGCAGGAGAAAAACAACCCGCCATGACAAGAAAATGTTTTTTAAGACTTGGCACAAGAAGTGGATTTTATTCATTTTGAATGTCCGTTCTGGTCTGACCAACATAACTCATGGCAAGCATGGTGGCAGAGGGAAGAGGTGTTGCCGCTAGGGCCTGCAGCGTGGAGCCAGCAGGTCTGGGCTCTGTTTCTGGCTCTGCCATGGCAATGGCCTTCCTGTTAGGCTTGGAAAAACCCTCAGAAGTGGGTCCTGTCAGGCCCCAAGCTCCTCTGCAGGTTTAATAGAGGTACTGTTTGCTGGTTTCACATATATTTGCCTGCATGTAGGCTCCGCATCCAGAATCACTAATCCTCTAGGTTAGGGGAAGGACTGGGAAGGATATGGAGCAGAAAAGCAAACATTCATCTGTTGCTCCACTGTACTTGGCTCCTGCTCTTGCAAGGCACTGGCCCTGGGAGCTTTAAACTTGGTTGCTCAGCATCTGGGGATCTTAGTGGGTGTTCCTTACAAACCCCGGTCAGCGCTGGCTCTCCCGCTTTAACAATGGGACACACATATTCATACCACAGTGCTGTTGACTTAGTGATGGTGCCCTTGGGAAACAGTTATCCCAGCCAGTTTCTAGACTTTTTTTTTTTTTTTTTCGTTGAAGAGAGCATTCAGCGTGGAAACTGGTCATGACCAGAGGGGATTCAGCACAGCAATTTAACATCACACTGTGCACAATTTCTATGTGGCTAGTGTCCAGCTCCAGCACTCCATCTCTGTGTGGCTCTCCTGTCGGTGGGCCAGCTCACAGCATGGTGGGGAAGTCCTCGGGTGAAACCCACAAAAGGAGCGCAAAAAACCCCTGCCAGGCACTGGCTGGCGCTGCCTGGTGTCTTAGCTGGCCTCCGCAGTGAACTTCTGATGAAACTTCCAGCCACAGGAAAGAGCATCTTGTCTGAAGAGCTGACTTGCCTCCAAGCTACATACCAGCATAAGGGGAAGAGGGGGTCTGGCTCTACCGCTGTGTGCCTGTGACCAGAGCAACCCTCCCCACTAATAAGAAGAGCAAGGGAAGGAGTATCAGGCAGCCTTTTGTCTGTGCGACACCAAGCACTCAGAAAGCAGAAACAGCAGTGACAGAACAGCCATAGCTCTCTGAAGGAGAAACTGATAAGCTGGGGATTTTCTTGTCTGCTGACCCAGTCTTTGATACACACAACTAATAACCTCCCTGTGAGATAGCCTGCACACAAGCAGAGCTTCTTTTCAACCTAGTCTGTAAGTGTCCTTCCCATGGCGGTGGCTCTCCTGAATGTAGTGATTTCTGAAGGTTGGGAGGGACAACTTGCTGGGTAGCTAATGGATAGGGACAGAGAAAATTTCCAGGGCAATGAGGTGAAAGAGGATGAGAATGACTCACAGTGTATGTAAGGGAAGGATTTCAAAGACAGGTTGGATGGAGCTTTGGGCAACCTGGAAGGTGTCCCTGTCAACGGCAGTGGTGTTGGAATGTGATGATCTTTAAGGTCTCTTCCAACGCAAATCATTCTGTGATTCTGTTATTACAAGAATGGGGAGGAGAAAGTTGCAAAACTTGGAGTGAGAGAAGTGAATTTCCTCGGGGAGGTAAAGACCAAAGAAAAGAAAACATCAGGCAGGAAGAACTGGGGTGGAGAGGGAGAACTGACAAGCAGGAGCAAAGACATTTAGGAGGAGGGTTGCCAGGAATGAGTGGGAATGGCCAACGAGAAAAGAGAGTAGTAGGTAAAATGACTGTGAATAGAAAAGTAGCAAGAGAAGGAGCATAATGAACAAGGGAAGAGAACTATTTTGAGAAGGGAGAATACAGGCCAGGAAAGAGGAGAATGATATGAAGAACACAAATATATCAGAGGTGGAAAGAGGACAAATAAGAGATACGGGAGAAAGCAGGTAGAGCAAAGAGACTCATGATGCTCTTACGTTAGTAAAGTTTCTCCTTACTGGTTCAGTATTGTGTTGCAATATCCCAAGAGGCATTTTGTTTCTGTGGTTCTTTTGACCACTTCTGGCTGATCATTCTGAGTTCCATAACAAAGCAATTATATGAAAAGGAAGAGAAAATAGCCTAAAAATCACCAGAATGTGTCACAAGGCTTTGTCTGAAGGACTGCTCTCTTCAGAGGGAATTGTTTCTAGAAAATAATTCAGATGCTGACATCGCCAGTGTGCATGTGGCCATCCTCAGTGTTGCCCAGGCAAGCTGTTGGGGCTCAAAGATTTCTAAGCCCTCCCACCCACTTTGTTGTAAATGACTCTGTTCTGCCTGGGAGGGACGATGAGGAAGGGAGGATCCCAGCAGATTCCTCTTGCCAGAATGCCTCAGAATCCCAATGCTGGCTCTGATCCTGCAGGACTTAACCAACATTTGTTGAAAGTGGAGCAACTTGGAGCACAGGGTGGCTTGGCTCCACACACCACTCAATGGGAAGTTGAAAAAGCAGGAGCAAGCAGTAGGTTTCTGTTCTCATCTGACCCTTCTTTTCTTTCCATGTTTTGCTTATATTAACTCGGTGTCTTTCATTTACTTTCTGAAGTGAGACATAAACATTTTAAATTCAGGAAGCGGATGATCCTGGCAATTATTGCATCACTTAGAAACATGAAGCCCTTTTCCCTGAAATTATATAATCCCTGCTATGCCTGTGGGAATTGAACAGTATCTTAACGATATCTTACAACAAAGGGGCAGGGCAGTTTGATTAATATAAGCAAGGCGTGTGACTATTTCGTGCGGCTTAAACTGTGTTCCCACTGGATAGCAAATCTGACAGAGTGCCCTGTGCTGGGCCAGGAGCTGCTGAGCACTGAGCTAGCACAGACTTATGCACTGGGTCAAATATATTTGACAAATTCTGGCAGGCATCATACCGAGTCAGGTAACGTCTGTCTACCAGTCAGCACAAAACTGGCATAAATACCACATTGTGTGCTCTGGCTATTTCAACAGAAACGTAATTGTGTGCTTAGGTCAGATCTGGATCCAGCATGCACAGGGAGGTGCTCCTGCAGTGCTAAAATCTTGTATTAATGAAGCTAGAAGTAGAGCCATGGGCATTAGCTGCATGCTCTGAATTCTTAGGAGTGGCGGCAGTTTATGGAAGGGGGCTTTTTCAGAACAATCATGAAAGACCATATTATTTTTTTTCTGGGGTGACAAAATTATTTCCTTTGTTTCCAATAATCTTAGCATTTGCAAATACTGGGTCAGTCCTTTTGTTTGCTGCACTCGTGCTCTCAGCACAGCCAGTGCTAGAACAACCAGTTCCTCTGCTCTCCATCGCAGCTATTGTCCAGTGCAGCTATGCCAGCCTGCTTAAAGATGCTGACCAAGCATTGTGTTGACTGCATTGCTGTGAAAATAGTTTGCCACACACAAATCACTGCTTCACTCAAAGATTTAGCTCGTGGAAGATAGAAGGAAGTGACTCAGTGGATCAAACCACTCCTCCCATTTAGTCTTAAGGTACATATTCCACTGATGTGCCAGAACGGCCCTGGGTATTTTCCTGTTAAAGTTTCATGACCAAATTGAAGAAAAGCTTGGAATGATTTCTGTGCCTCTGGGGAAAATCATAGACTCTCAACATTATGCTTAACCATCCCTGCTAGAGATGAGTTATTCCTGGGGCTCATAAAGCATTCTTGAGAGAGTAAAATTTTTGCCTTGTGACTGCAGCATATTGCAGCAAGTGTCGGGCACTTTCAAAACAATTTCCTGAGAGGATGTGACAGGTAGATTGAGATCCAAGGGGGCACGTTCTTCTCAATGCTCCCAGCCCTCCTTCCCTGTTCTGTAGGAAATACAGCACAGAACAGAAATCTCAGTAGACTAAGGGGAATACTTTCCCTCATTTTAGAAAGGAAAGCAAGTCTCCAAAATTGAAGCTAAACCTGGGTATCTGTAATACCACTTGGCACTTACATGCAGGTTTTCATCTTCAAGCCACTTTACATTAAGAAATGAATCCTCAGGACTCCCCTGTGGAGTAGGTGGCTGAGTATTATCAGGCCCCTTCTGCAAATGGAAAACTGAGGCGGAGATGTTAAGTAGCTCGCCTAAAGCCACCAAGGGATTCTGTTGCGGAGATAGGATCAGAGGTTAGTAGTTTTTGTGCTTTCAATTCCCATGTCTATCGTGTCACTTCAGTACAGAGCCAAAATTGAATATTTTAATGACCCAGGGGTGGAGTGATTCCAGCTGGTCAGGTCTGTGCACGGCTCTTTTGTTGGTCAGAGATGTATGGCTGCACACAGCAGAATGGAGAAAAGACCTAGCAGGTAGGATGAAGGAGTGTCACTCTCTTTGACTTCCCTAAGCACGTGTTGGTCACTAGGCCAGCTCTCAGCTAACTGAGTCTTCATTTAAAGGTACAAGGCTAAATATTTTCCTCAGTGGCTTTTTTCACAGGAAGAAATATACCTTTAGACAGAGATGCTGTTAACACCAAGGATATTGTTCCTCTGCTTTTGTGTGAAGCAAAAGTTGTATCAAAACAGAAAACTCCCTATCCAGCTAATTCACACTTGAGCAGGAATGTGAAATCAAACGCAGACCCTGTGCCTAAGGCTAAAGTAGTTTCTTCAATAGCTTTAGAAATTGGACTCCTGTGCTCTGTGGTCCTCACATTACACAACCTGAAGAGACTGGGTGTCCATCCAGCAGAACATGTGGGGTTGGATACAGCCCTGTCCTGAAAGCATCAAGCTGGAGGGAACAGGAAGCTTGTACAGACTGTAGCCTTATCACCTGATGAGGAACACAGTGCTCTGCACAAGACTAATGCAGATTCACACGCCTCACCTCACTCCCTGACTACCATGTGGCAAGCAACAGCATACCAAAAAAGAGAGCTCAGCTTGAAAACCAGAGGGGTGAACTATTACCAGTTGCCACACAGTTACTGTTATGAATAAAAGGAACTGCATTCCCTTTAGTTCATGAAAGAATGCTCCTTTTTCAGTATTCTTCAGGGAAAGACAAGCTTTCTTTTCCCTTGCCAAATGCCTATTTCCATCAGCAGTGTTTCTTGCATGTTGTGGAACCATGTTGCTGTCACATGAAGATGTCATCAGGCATTAAAGCGTAAAAGCAGGCTTGTATCTCTCACAAGCTGCCAATGTATATTTATGGGTGTGATATTTAGGATGATACATAATAAAGGGAACATTCCTGTAATGCTTTTTATTGCTAATGTTTCATTTCTGACTCTTACGTTACTGTGTAACTGGCACAAATGCATCCATCTACCCTCTGACTGCAGCTCTTCACGTAGCGCATGTATTATTCCAGTTGGGAATTTTGCACCTGAGGGGGCTTTCGTTTTGGAACAGAATCAGAGGGTTTGGAAATGGAGACCAATCAACATCCAAGGTTTATTTTGTTTATGCACAGGAAAAAGTGGAAATCCCCAGCTGCTGCATGAAGTGGCCAGGGTAAAGATGATTCTTGCATTGAGAATACAGAACCATGTTTGCTCTGAGAGTGAGAAGCTGATATCCACCCACTCCTGTGAATTTTCTCGAAGGATTTTGCCCTGAAAATGTCCTAGTTTAACTAATTGGCCACTAGAGATTATGAACATCAGCCTTGCATGAACATTTCAAAAAGACACTATGATCGTCTTTCTGGAGTTCTTTGAATAACTCTAGGAGTAGGCCAATGAATTGGGTGGTTTCAGTAAGAGAGACTGTGTGATAATGCCTGAGTCACATTAATTGGACTGTTGGAGGTTACTGGACCACACCAGCAGGGCAGTGAAGCTTGCAGGGCACTGATGCTGACTGATACATATCTTGTATTTTAAAATTTTAACAGTATAACTCCACCTAGGCCAGAGTATTAACTTGTCTGCAGACTTTTTGCTTGGGCTATGTGTTGTCTGGAGAAGAGATTTCGCCATTCAGCAGTCCCAAGGAACCCAGCTGAGCTGCTTGAAGATTCAGACTATATCCCTTTGGCTGGGGTCCTTAGGAATGAGCCCCTGGTGATCAATGCCCGTGGTCTGAGCTTAGGCCATTGACTGCAATGGTGATGCTCTGCATTGTGTTGATGATGATTGGGTTTTTGCTAAACATTAAAGTTTCCAGCTGTGCAAAGTGTTCATGAAGCACACAACACATCTGACTGAGTAAAATATGCTTTTAATATAATGTTGCATGAGCATGTGGAAAAAATAATGGAGACTATTCTCCATTCAGAATTCAAGCACAACAAACTGTAAATACACTAGTGTTTTAAAAATGTGTTTGCTTTTAAGCATTTCATTTAATATTAAGGAAATATAAGCACGTGTGTTAAAAAATTGTGCAAATATCCTACGGGTTCTATGGAAAGAACTGGATTTTCTTTTCCCATTGGCACTGTGTCATAATTCCATGAGGTCACTGCTAACTGCCATTGAGGAGGATTGGGCCTGTGTTTCCCCCCTGCCATGTGTGCAAGGGCTGCAAAGGGAAGACACGTCTGGAGCACTGCCATGTGTTTGGTGTTTGCAAATGTATCTTAAGCTGTATGCCTCTTTCTTGCTTAATCTAAAGTGAGCAAAACCAGCTGAGCCCTTTGTTTAAGAATAGAGGCTCCTTGGTCATCAAACATTTCAACTCTTCGTGAAACAGAGAGAGGGTAACATTACTGTTTTAATGCTCTCTACTGGCCTGTGTCATGAGGCTGCTCTAACACAGCCATCCATCCACACCGAGCGCATTCTTTTAGAAAACTAAAGGCAATTACTTGGTCATTAAAAGCATTACATTACAGTGGAGAACACTTTTTTTGTCAGCATTGGAGAATGGAAATTCTCCAAGGCGAGGGGTTAGTTAGGGGTGCACTGCTTATGGCTTCATCAGGAACCCTGCCCAAACTGCACGCGACTGAAGAACTATGGAGTGGGCAAGGCTGGAGATTGTCTGCCAAAGCACTGCAGTGGGAATGCCTCTGTAGGTGCATACTGAACCCACTGAGGAGGTGTGGAGGCTGAAGAAGCCAGCATGAAAGCCGAGAGCTGTGCTGATGGTGGGTCAAGGGAAAAGAGCTAATATCAGACCAGGCAACAGTGTGTGCCTGTGTGGGGAGAGTGAAAGAAAAGGGTCAGGGCTTCTGGGAAGCCATCAAGTAAGAAGTTATGAGGCCAGACATTGTCTTCAGAGCCACTGTTGCTCTGGACAGGGCCCAGCTGGTGGGGAATAAAGGGCAGAGTGGCGAGCAGAAGTGGCATTGTGCCATGGTGGCTGCTCACAAAAGGGAGGCAGTAATGCAAGGCAGTGCCTGGCAGATGTGTAAGGCTGTGGCCTGGTGATGGTGAGCATCCCAGGGGAGCTTCATGGTATGTCCTCTGGTTTCAGTAAAGGTAGGGGGTTTCAGAGGTAAGGTAGGGAGCTACTTGGTGAGGTGGGGCAATTACTTGGTCAAATCAACTCTTGCTGCTGTGGAAAAGCTGCCCTGAACATGGTGTAGGATGGATGCCATTTTTGTCTTCCTGTAAATGGATTTTCCTGAAAGTACCCTAAATACCAACCCAGCATTCAGGCAGTTCTGTGAAGCTGACTCCCTCTGGGAAACCTGAACGATGAGGTCAGTTTTCTTTTTGCGTCTGCCAGGAGTTAACATAAGAGCAAATAGTACTGAAACAGCTTTTATTTTGAAGTGCTTTTTTTCCAAAACTCACTTTAAATTTTATCTGACAAAAGAGGAATAGAAAGAAGTGGTGCATTGGCTTGCAAAGGCGCCAGCCTCACTAGGCATCGGATGCAGGCTGGAAATCAACTATTTTATTACCCACAGTGTTCACCTCAAAATTTTCTTGGGGTCAAGAACACACTTAGCACCTTTCACTGTTAGGATACCAACATCGTGGAAAATGAAGTGGTATGGGGTTACTGCTCATAGGATGGATGCTGGTGACCCAGTAAGCTGTAAGGCTGGTGAGCCCATAAGCTGCACTATCAGTAAGTAGAAAAGCAGTGCCCTGGAGTGGTTTTGGGGTGCAGTTAAGGACTGGCAGTGTTTTCCCTGACATATGGTGTAAATCTGAGAATACACTCAGTGATTGTTACTCAAGATTTCATCGTTCTTCTCCTCTAAGCAAGCCAAATTACTGCTTAGATAATTACACAGTAATTCAGGATCCCTGGATTCCTTTCCTGGATACTCCCCTGCACATTTCTTTTCTCAAAGAGCTGGTGTTGGTGTCCGCTATGACAAATTGTCATGCTGACTCTGGAGCTGACGTGTTTTGAGTGCTGAATGCCATGCCTGGCTGGGAGTCCTTCACCCAGCCTTGGCGCCGTGTATCTGGGCTCTCCTGTTTGACTTGTGATACTTCGTCAATCCCCCTGGAGCCCTTCAGAACTCATAGAGAATTGCAACATGTCATCATTAGTACACAAAGAAACATTTTATTCCGTACTATTGCCAATAGCTCATTTTATTTTCCACACCCATTTCGCTTGAGTATCACACAGTGGAGCAACTGGAAGGCTCTTCTTCCCCTGGTGAACAGACAGCCCTTCACAGTGCGTGGCCTTTGCTTTGGACTCACTGTGATTCAGGGCACACGTGGGTCTGTACAGAACCCTGTGCACACGTGTACACCCGCAGAAGCGTGCTCGGGGTGAGTTCCAGGTTAGCCATTAGATTTCCCCTGCTATTACTCTACTGTACGTATTCCTGGTAGATTAGAGCAGATTTTTTTTTTATACGCTCTTCTATAAAAAGTGTGCTGTATTGATTGCAGCAGAGTGAGCTGCTGTGGTTGATATCCGAGCGCTAACCCAGATAGGGATTAGCATTACATCAGACATCAGGCGAGGGAACCTGGCGAGCTGCCAGCCTGTAAAAATGGAAGGCATTTGCGTCACTGTTCCCTTGGTAATGCTTCTTGGAGCCATGTCAGCTGTCCCCCGAGGTTGTTTCCTTAATATGTCAACAGACATTCCTGAATCTTTAATGCTGAATAGCTCTTTTTCCTCTTCCAAAAACACTTAGGTGACAGAGTAGCTAGTGTCTCCCGCTGCCTGGTGCTTTAAAAAATTATCTGTCTCTGTAGGCTGGGTTTAATATCTCTTGGGGGAGGGCCACGGAATTTATGGTCGGTTCTGGGGGAAGCAAAAAGCCCATCTGCAGCGTGATTGCAGTTTGTGTGCACTGGGAAAGCGGCAGCCCTGCTCGAAACCACTCCTTTTCTGCCTCCAAAGCATCCCACTGGAGCAAATGGAAGCGCCTGTGTTAGATTACTTGTTGGAATTTGCTAACATTTGGGGTAAACCATCTGACCTTGCTTTAGGAATGCAAGTTAAATACAATAACTTCAGGTTAATGCCTGAAAGCTCCAGGACTGTGTGCGCAGTGACCTCTAGCTTCCGGAAGCCATTTGTTAGTGCCAATTGTGAGAAATACTTGGAGGTTTTCTCCAATGACATTTTCACCTTTCTGCTTCTCTGTGCAGCCAGCTGCTATTTCTGCCTGAGGAATCTAAATGCGAGCAACGTACAGTTTACCAAATTCGAGCGTGTGCCCTTTCAGCTAAAAGTAAACATCCCCTATCTCAAAGACCTTTTGTTCTTAGGTGACAATTTCAAGTTTGCCTCGCAGATGCTGTAGTAATTAATCACAGCAGTGTAATTTAATACTTCTGGAAGAGCAAGTGGAGACGTCATTCTGAGAAATCACTTTGTGAGTAACTCAGTTTTGGTCAAGGAGTGTTACTAAGCACTCCTGAGGATTTATCACTGTCATTTCACCAACTCTGGCCACAATGGTCAGATCAGAGTGAAGTGCTGCTGGTTAAAGTCCTGCTCTGCCAAAGCACTCTGCAAGCACTGCTATTTTGCACTCTTTATCCTGGGCTGAAGGACTTCCAAATTTCTTGCTTGAGGAATTTGATCCCAGTGGTGGAATTTGCCTCCTGCGGAGCACCCCTCAGAGAGCTGTTTCCTTGGGCTGCAGAAGGCATCAGCACTCCTGAATCTCCATCAGCAGGGTGGGAAATGGGGTGGGATGGGGTGGGAGGTGCGCGGTGTCCCAGCAGAACCAGGAGGTCTCTGCCTGCAGCTGGGTCAGAGCTGAGGGGCAGGGGAAGGGTTCCTGAGCAAACCAGTGTAACAACCCAAATTAGCAGTGCTGACCTTCAGGCTGCGAGCCGAGCTCTCGCATCCGCCCATGTACGAACATTTGTGAGGGGACCGAGGCTCCTGCCTGAGCCATGTGTTTGCATGTGCGTAGGGCTCCACCTGGCAGGACTTCAGCTGGCAGGGCTGGCTTTGCTCTAGATAGACCGGGGACCAGTGACTCAGTTCTGCCTTATCTGGGGGAGCAGGAGGCCCTCACCACTGGCCTGAGGAAAGAGGGAGACACCCATCAGTGCAGCCTTGTCCCCCACAGCCCTGGGGTGCTTGCTGGAGAGCCCCTGAGCCTCGTACAGCAGCAGACACAGCTCAGCTGCTTGGTCTAAATGCCAGCATCCCTGGCCTCTGCTGCTCCTCAGAGCCAGAGCCAGGCGTGGCTGGGCACCTTCGCTATGCATGTCCTTATGCTGCCTCTGCCTGCCGCGGGAGAGGGAGGTGGAAAATATGTAACAGACAAGGGTAATCCAAAACTGGGACAGGGTCATGTGCTGGAGGCAGGTGGAGAATCTTGGCTTCCAGACCCAGGGGCATTTGGCAGTGTGTTACTGGCCTGGAAAATGAGAGAAGTGAGCCCCAGCTGAGCAGCTGGGCTTGATGTTGTGAACACAGGTGCCAGAGGCAGGACTATCCTCAGCTGGAGATGCTTTGCCTCTGGGCTGCTGAAGAGGCCAGCGTGGGAGGGAGGTTGAAGGGCTATGGCTGCCTTGGTAAGGATGAGTGTCTCTGTGCAGGAGGGGGGGGCTCTGTGGCCAGGCCAGTGGCATGGGGAGGGCAAGGGGAAGTGGGGTGGTTCCTTCTCTGAAGAGCATCCTGCTCCTAGGATCATCTCCTTTCCCCAGTTTCTCTGCTTCAGACCCTAGGTCTCTCACCCAGAGAGACAAGCCCCAGATTTTCCCTCATAGCCTGGGCTCCTATTTATTGTCAGCTCCATGGCTCCTCTCTGTCTGCTGCTATCATGCACTTCTATATTTAACACAAGATTTCTGTCTGCTGCAGAGGGCATTTTCTGAGCTAAAGTTAAATACATGACAAAACCTTCAGACACAGAGCCTTGAAAACATAATTGCTCCATCCTGATTGCCTGTGTTATTATTCAGATAGATAGCTGAATGAAGGTCAGCTCTTGAATAGGTTTGAATTTTGATGGTGCTGTGAATGAACTGTCTCCCATTCCCAGAAAGCTGTGAGATGAGGTCTTTTTTTACTGCAGAGAGAGGCTTTGAAGAATCTCAGTGATGTCTGAGTCCCTGAAACTTCTGCCACTCAAGAGTACAGCTTGCAGCCACTGAAGAGTACAAATGTGGAAGGTGGGTGCTGGGTTGCTTATGAGCTGTGCTCATCCCATCAGCTTCCGCTGCTTCTTCCCTGTCCCTGGGGCTGGTGGACACCTGCTGGCTGTACTCTCAGTGGAGGTGGCAGGAACCTCACCACCAACCTCAGCCAACACAAGAGTGGGCCTCACAGCACACAGCAATCTACAAAGCCCTGTCCGGGTAAGCTGCATTTTTTATGTCCTCTTTCCATGTGCGGGTCAGAATGACAGAGAAAGGCTTTAGGAGCTATGCTGACCAGGCTTTAAGACTAACTGTTGGAAGTAAGCCTTCCTTGGAAGTTGGCACCGACTTGGCAAATCATGTTTTTACCCTGATCTAAGCACGCCAGCTCAGCTGGAGCAGTTTGAACAAGGGTGGTCTGAAACAGCTCACTGAAACCGGTCATTGGAGGACAATATTCCTGCCCCTATTTGTACTGCAGCAATATTTCATTAAATTAGCACTGGATGCAGCTCTGGCAAACAAATGTACATCCATATCAATTTGTGCAACTGTCTGCAGGTTCTCCCCTTGGGACTGCACTGCACGGTGACTCGGTGTTAGTCATTGTTTTCCCATGACTCTGTGCTTTTTGAGCCAAATGCTTGATATTCCAAGCAGGTGTCATATGGTACAACTTTCTGCTGCTGCAAGCAGAGAAAGTCAGATGCAGCCCACGGAAATACTGGGTTAGGAAGGTGTGGCTTTCTGGTGGTTAGCATAGGTCCTCAGGCTGAAATCTGGAAAATGGAGCTGCCTCAGCTTCACCCATCTCCTTCACTCGTGGAAAATAAAGTGTCTGCAGAAGGGTAACTTGTTTACCAGAGCCCCAGCACTGGGCATGTTGCCTTTTGTTTTTAGAACATAGTTTGAAACAAGTCATCTCCAGGTGAGTCCACTCCTCAGTTCTGCAGGGGTGACAGGTATTAGTTCAGGGGAGCTATGCCAGGCCTGGGAATAAGGGTATTGTATGTCCTTTTGTGATGCCAGAGTATTTAGGAATTTAGCCTGGTTTGGGGTTGGCTGCTCAACCAAGCACTCACATTAAAAATGGCTCCTAGACTACTAGTGTTTGTCCACACAAAGCAAAAATACCGTGTCCAGCTGTTTCTCCTAACAGAGGAAAGAAGTCTGGTTCCTTTCAGCCAGGCAGCTCGGTTAGGAGTGAAGTGCAGGGGAAATTCCATGAATGTCACAGAACCTGGATTGAAACGTTGCGTACAGAGACTCGTTTGAGATTCCAGATGTTCTGAATTACCTTTGTAAAAATAAAATGAACTTTTAATATTTAATCAACATTACAAGAATCCGTTTTGTTTGTTTTTAACTAAAAGTCGTGTTTGTCCTGGATGTTTTATTGGTCTGTGCTAGTAAAGAGCAACAGTGCTATGGTTTCCACTGTCATGCTCAGAAATCCAGCTTGTCCTCCTGAGCCCTGACTTAAGAAATCTCTTGCTGGATACTTGGGCCAGAAGAAGGAGCAAGTGAATGTTCCCTTGCGTAGCTGTGGGTATAGTGGATGCTTGGAAGACCAAAGGGTAGATAGCCAAGCCTGATAGAAACACTAGCTATTTCTGGCTAGTATGTGCCTCATGTGAGAAGCGTATGCTGTATTTTTGGACACCTCTGAGGGAAAGTGAGAGCTCTTGCAGGCACAGATGGGAGCAAGAGGCAGGGAGATTCCTGAACTTTAAGAACAACTACAGAGGATGACTATTGAAAATGCCTTGATTGGTCAAGGAAGCAGTGTCAGGGGCATGTCATGAGTGCTGCTGTGGGTAGGAAGTGTACCACAGGCAAGATAATGAATCTAATTGATTTCACTGAACAACCACAGTATGTGCCAAGTGTCATGTTCATGAAGCGAGCTGATCCTCAGTGAATTCTTACAGCCAACCTGCCTGTAATAAATATAAGTAACATGTAGCTATCTGCAAAAGTAGATGAGTATGGATACCGTATGAGTATAAGTCAGGCAGAACTGAGCCAGGGTTGTGCTTCAGGAGAACTCACAGGCTGCTGGCAGCAATGGGTTGAAATGGGTGTGTGCTGTAGGGAGAAAGGCCATTAATCGTGGTTGTCCTGGTGTGGTGGGGGCAGAGGATGGCTGCAGTGAAGCACTGTGCCAACAGGCAGCGTGCCACTACTGCTGCCCTGCATTCTGCATTTGGTCCCTGATGTTAGAAGTGCTAATAGAAAAGAGGATGGCCTCTCCTGCAAAATTAGTGTTTTCTTTGTCAATAATGGTAACTCTTACTTTGCGTATTCTTCCAATCCTAACCTTCCTTTCTGGGTTTTCCTTCCATAGTTGTACATAGCCTAGTCATTCCTGAAGGTTCTTCTAGCAAAGACTGGTGTTCAGATACATAGGCTGGTTTTTGGTGTACAGTAGATTTTGGGGTTGTAATGTGAGTGAACATCCGTCCTCGTGTTAGGCTGTGGGTGAGTGACAGGCAGCATGGCAGCTGCCCCTGTGGAGGATGTTACCTGGGGCTTTTTTCAGAAGGTGCAGAGTAAGAGTCATCTGACCAAACGCAGAAGTCTGTGTCTGAGTGTTCATCTTGGTTCCCTTTATAGTCAACAGATTAAAATAAGCACTTCTGGAGTGTGATTCATCTTAGTCTAAAGGAGATGTATAAAGCAATTGGATGATTCACATCCCAGACATGCCTATTTCTCTTCATTGAATATGAAGGGTGACTGGCTCAGATGCAGATCTCTAAATCAGGGTGAGACAAATCCCACTCAAGGAATCATGTTTGAAATGTCAGCCCAGGAAAATATGCTGGAATAGTGTCCTTCCAGCTAGGCAGTAAGGAGAGAGTACCTCATACACCTTTCCTGAATCTTTTCTCTACCTCTGACATTATGAAAAGCATGTGTATTTGGGAATGCATGCTGCAAGGTGCTTTTTTGGTTTTGTTTTTTAATTCGCATTTTGCTAACCTCAGGCAGGGAGATGAGGAGACTGCAGCAGGTTTGTAACATGGAGGGGAGAAGAGAAGCTCTGTGGGTCTAACCCATTCAGGAAGTGTGCTGCAGAGGTGGAAGTGTGATCAGTACTGTGTGAAAAGAGTATGTTAATGCCCAGTATTGCCATGTTTCATGTCTCCTGCACCTCACAGACCTGGTCAGGAAGTGTTAAACACCAGCCAGGCTTAGACAGCCTCCAAACTTTGTCCAGAATGACAGAGTGGTTTTAACTGGGACAGGGAGTTTAAATTCCCCAGATGCTGTATTTTATTTTGTCAGAGCTTCTTCTGCAGCCACCTCGGGATGAACGATGGTGATGCCATCCTCTGTGCTGATTTCCCTCTGTCCTTTCTCATGGTGCTGTTAAGCCCTGACTGTGCTGAGTCAGGCGGTTCTTGGCTGCCCCAATAAATCCTCCTGTTGACAGTGGTAACCTATTGCAGTAAGCACAACAGGAATAACTAGGCCTGAAGTCAAGTTAGAGCAGGGAACAGGCTTTAGAGACATAAACAGACTTCTCTATTTGTTTTTGCCCAGTAACATCCAAAGGATACGTGCATTTTGGAGAATTTTCTCCAAGTGGGAATTTCCATCTGGCCCCAGCATTTTCAAGAGGGCAATCAAGCCAGGGTCCTGCTGCTACTGGATGGGAAATATGATGGCTCATCAGTTCCTCCTCTTGGACGGGTGCCATTACGGCTGCTCACCAGTTCTGTATGGAGGGTAGCATCCTGCCAAGGTGATCCCTGTGTGGAGAAGGGCATGCAGAAAGGAGGCAGTGTCAGCCCAGATGTGCAGTGTGATGGAAGGGGGACAGCAATATTGTAACCAGATGAGCCTTGAAGGGAGCGTGATCTCTGTGACACAGTTGCTCTTGTTCCAGGGAAGGGTGAGGGGGTGGGATGTTTCCTGCAGTCAAGACATCGAATAACTGAAAGGAAAAAAAAAAAGTGGTGCATGGAAGCAAGACGCTCTGAGATGCGCTTTTATGAGTCTCTGTAATATTACACTTCCAAGGCTGCCAGACATCAGTGGCAGATTCCTCATTTGCTTTCAGATATGCTGACTGTCAGAGCTTGATGCCAGGCTCCTTGCTGGCTCAAATAAGAAATGATGATTTTAGAGGTCTTTTACAGTTTAACTCTGTAGTGAATCTGTTTAACTGTGTGCAGGCCACTGCTGGCGTATTTTGTCAACTATTATGTGGAGCCGGGATGTTGGAATAGGACGTTTATAAACAATCCAAAATAGACTGCCTGCATTTCACATTGAGATCTGATGCCTAGCAGCAGAGGACTGTGCTGGAGACTTGCAATGTGAAGAGCTTGAGGGGTTAACAGGACTCTGAGCACAGGGCCAGCAGTGTGGTTACACAAAGGATCAGAGCAGTGGCTCTTGCCTCAGCACCAAGTCCCCAAGAAGCCAAGAGCTGGAATACTGGAAAAACTGGACCACTCCCCTCTCTTTCCCAATCAATCCTCTGTAGCAATCATGGTAAAAGATTGGCATGTGACTCTGAACTGCTGGCCCAAGCTGCTGTGCCAGTGCCCTGCAGAGGGGCTTCAGTGGTGTCGCAAGGTCTGTACCTCTCCCCTGAATAGCCTGCAACTCTGCTGATCCACATTGCTTATGGGGCATGGAAGTAAGAGCCAAAATTGTGGTGCACATCTTCCATTGTGTGTGTGCCACTAGTGCTACAAGACTTTACTCTTTCTGCCACACTCAGAGAATTCTTCAGGAAAGTGGCCCAAGAATGTTTTGGAGTTTAGATGCTCCTGATCTCCACAAAGACCTGCTATCACTTTGCTGAGAGTGTTCACCTTTAGTTCTTCCCCTCTGACTAGGTAGGCCTGATGCAGATGACAACAGTGTCACAGGGTCTGGAGTTGTGCAACTAAGAAAGTGCATGTGATTAACATAGTGTGGTATAAGGGAACCCTCAAAGTTTTCCATTAGTCCAGATCAGGGAGTTCCTCCTCACCCCCTTGCTCAGAACAAAGTGAGAAACTCGAAATGGAAAAAACCTCCCATGTGTAAAACCAAAGCATAAAAAGCAAATCAGATTTGCTAAGTCCAGTCCTTAATAAATAAAGTAAAATAATCAGAAAAGAAAACATATTTAGAGTGGTAAGCATATTTTAATATGGTTGTTTTGGTTCTCGCAAAAAAGGACAAAAAAAAAAAGAAAGAAAGAAAAGAGAGTACAATTGAGGAAATCTGGGGTGTAGTCTAATGCCAGGGGATTTCAACACTGTAAGCATATGCTTCGTTAACCTTTCCCTTTTTCTCCAGCATTTTCTTGGGACTTTTTCTCATGACAAAACCACGGCATTTCCTGCTGCATTCCCTGTGATAATAGCATATGGATCTGAGAGAAATGAAGGGGAAGTAGAAGAAATGCAGGTAAATGAAATCACTGCAGAAGCCTTGGGAAAAGCACGTCAGGGAGAGAGTATTTCATTACAGAAAATCCATGCTGGTGGAATGTGGCTTTTTTCCCCCAGAAATGATTACTTCATGTGATCAAGACTTGTGCAAATGGGGGCTGACTGAGTATTTACTTAGCTAAACGAACACTGAGATTACATTTTGGAACATCTTGCTATCCCCTTGAGTAATGTTGACTTGTTCACATTCCCTACCCTTTGGCTATTATCTGCTGTTTTGTGTCTCTTGTTTAATCTAACTGGCTAATGGGTTGGCTTTTAGTGTTACCTGGCTCAATAACATAGTTAAAAACCTGCAGAGAATGTCAACACAAGCAGAACAGGAATGGGTGGGTGGCCAGCAGGACTGAACAGGAGGGACTGGTTGCAGTGACAGTCAAGTTCATCAGATAGCAAACTGCCCGCTTACCTTCTAACTCTCCTGTAAGGGGTGTTTTATTTGTTTGTTGGGATTAATTTTTAAGCCGCACCCATAAAATCCCATTGCTTTGGTCAGAAGGCGCTTGATTAAAACTGCTGCTGGACCAGGTGCATGTTATTCATATGACTCTGGGTGCATGACTAAGTATTTTCAGAAGCACTGCCTGATTGGAAGTGCCTCCATTTTTGAATGTTGCACTTGAGCCACTTGGAAAACATTTCAGACAAACTGTTCCCAAAACCGATTTCTATAGTATTTAGTAAGGCGAGCAAGCACTTAGCTCTCTGTGATTGCATTGTAAGCTTGCAAAACTGGGTCTCACTGTGTTCCTGATTTCCTTCAGCTGATGTGTTTGTCCTCCACTGTTGGAAATCAAGAAATTTTATTCAGTAATACTTTAAGTACTTGGGAGTACAAACAAAAAAAGTGAAATGCTGTGTTCAAATACCACTATGTTGTTTTTTTTTATTTTTTTATTTTTTTTACCAGTTAGCAGGTTTAGAAAAGCCCCTGTGATTTTCAGCTAGAAGTAAAGTTCTATATGCATTATATGAAGTGGTTAATTGCGTCGTTCATTTTACAGCCTTTCTCTGAACACCTTGATTGAAACAAATGGATATTAATCTAGGGGAAGGAAAAAAGAAGGAATTAAATGCTTGAAAGTTTGTTCTTTTTCGGCACTTGCAGCTTAGAACATCTTTCCTGGAGTTATAACCTGGCCACTTTTGCAGTTTGGTATTCCCTGCCAGGGTGTGGTAGCTTTCTCTGTGACTGATGGATGGTTTGCCATTTCAAAGAAGCAAAGGAAGGCATTGGGTCTATAGGAGAAGAAGAAAGCGTGAGGAAAAGAGTTCTCACTCATTTGGCCATTGACACGTATTCAGTCATTCATTAAAGCTTATTCATAACATTCATTATTCATTAAAGAACTTTTGGGGAATGGAAAGAACCAAACAGCAACAGTCATTATTTACTCCAGCAGTTTCATCACAGTGTTGCATCGTGAGGCCCAGATTCTTCTCTGCATTCAGCAGTTCAGTTTCACTGACATCATGGAATGGATGCCGATTTAGACTGATCCATGGCTGAGCAGGATCCAGCCCATACTGCTTTTCTGAGAGGGTGCCTTGGGCACTTTCTCTGCTGCTTTATTGCTGGCTAGGTTTCAGAATGCTTTAAAATGGATAAAAAATTAAAGAAGTATGACAAATGAATCTTTTCCCAGCGCGATGTTCAACTGTATCATTCCATTGAGATAGTTAGTAGGAAATGGATGTGAAAAGCATTCACATTAATAATTAGTAGCTCATTTTAAGGGATTTTTTATATATTATTTTTCCTACAATTCTGGCAGTTTTTAAACAAACAGTTTAAATGTTCAGACCTCACATAAAAGGTTCAGGGTGACAGCAGGGGACAGGGAGGTATCACACCAAAGCTCTTACTTCGTTCATGTGATGTACGATGTATAATATCACAGTAGTCAGTAATGGGAAAGAACTAGTAAATCACTGAATTCTTCATGCCTTTGCAAAGAGAATTGTGTTGGGTAATGATCATTCTTCTTTAGAGCAGCACTGAAATTCTTCTTCCAAACTGTGATTTTTAGCTGAATCTCACTGATGGAGCAACACACATGCAGTTGGATGAGTGACTTAACACACCTATTAGATGCTGCACAGAATTGCCTGGAGGCTCTCTGCCTAGGGGGAGGTGGAAAGCTTTGGGGATTTGGGGCAGAATTTCCATAACTCATTTCCAGTGGCATTACTTGTCCTAGAAAAACTACGTGTTATTTTACGATTGAGGTCCTCACTGCAGAGCTCAGAGACAGAATATTCCTTTCTATATTGATGATTAGGAGTCAGCTTTCAAGGCGTTCTTTACCTGTGCCCTGATTCAGTAAGTGTTGCGTCAGAGAGAGAGAGAGAGAGAAAGAGAGAGTGACCCTGGCTAGAAGCAAAGTCTTGGCACAGCTGCTCTGTGGGTTCTCAACTTTCCCCATTCCTGATGTGAGTTGAAGGAGTTGACACTAAGATGTGGCACCAACCACAGAGCCTTTGAAAATGTGTGAAGATACTGCTCCAAAAGTCAACTAAACCAGGTGGTATGACAGAGGCATGACCTGAACTTGAGCTTTTGTTGGGTCTCTTCATTTGCTTCCTTAAAAATGGTCCTACACTGGGACCTTGGGCTCTCCTTGTTGTGTGACCTGATGATGCAAGTCCCAAGGAAACAGCTGTGTGGAATATCTGCAGCTCACAGTCATGGGACCATGTTGTTCTCTGATGACAGAGTGAGTGGAATTATTCTAGCTGGCAATCTGACCTATTGAATTTCCAGTTCGTTTTGTGGGAATAACTCAGTGCATGATTTGATCTGAATTACTGGGGCAGGGCAAGCCAGTGAGATTTCAGGCTTCTAATTGGCATTAGAATGTCTTTAGAAATTCAGCCTCTGCCATTTTATCTTCTGATCATCTTTCAGACTGCACAGCTGTCTCTTGCTCTGACTCCTGAGCATAAATCCACAGTCTCAATTGCCACAGTCCTTCCCTGATTAATTGTTTAGAGCCTACCCTAGCACCCTGGTGCACCCCAGAGGAAAAGCTGGCAACTTCCTTCTGGGGTGAGCTGTGTGAGCTTCAGAGGGGGAATAAGACTACCACACCATCCCTGAGAATGCAGAGGTACAGAGAAGACATTGCGAATTCTTATCAGGTTTTTGTCCCAGGCTGCAGAAAATGAAAGGGGAAGTATCAGCAATAGCTCTGTTAGCCATTCTTTAGAGTCACATGGGAAACCTAGCACATTGCCATGGCCCTGGGTAAACAGGAAGCCCAAATCAGCCCATTCGCGCTGCTAACTGTACTTCGCACTCGCTTCCATCTGGATATATACCAACGGCAGACTGGAAGAACCCCATGCTAAATCCTAGAAGTGTCTCAGAAGCATTTCCAGTCCTTGGAAAAATGACACATACTGAAGGTATCTGCCCCACTGTTGTGTAATCAAGGGAAGCTGGAGAAACAATAGATTGGTATGCTGCCAAGCTGCTCAGAAAATGGCTGACTCATGCCAGTATGAAATCTTAAGACCTGAAGTAATTAGTGGTAGACTCGTGAGTGGGAAAAAACCCCAATGAGACTGCTGAAAGAAAAGCTGTCCTCACTGCTTGTAAATTACAGGTGTGTCTAAAGCTGCTGCAAAGGTGCAGCTGAAAACAGAGCAGAAGTGGAGCAGGCTGTCAGGTAGAACAGAGAAGTATAAAATACCATCAAAAGCAAATGTGTAAATATGAAGCAGAGAACATCAGGGAGGAGTTTGGTGCTGTTAGGAAAATGTTCATGGCGTAAGAAAATTTGTGTGGTGATGACATTAATACCGTGTAAAAGGGCAAAAATAAAACTCCGAGCTGTGTGCCAAGAGACAGTAGCAGCACGCAGTCAGGAGAATGAATGCTAAGGAGACAGCAGGACATTACTAAGTGTGTTAGGCTGCAAAGCCTTTCTTAGAACTATGTCAGAGATGGAAAGGAATCATAACCCTGCAAAGCTGAATTAAAGCAATGTGATGTCTTTGTGCCATTAGGTAGAGTAAATTGCAAGTCAGATTGGTGTTGCTGGCAACACCAACTCCTTTGCTTTAAGCTGCACACAGCAGATTCCTCATCACACAGGTGCTCTAAGTCTGAAGCAAACAAATCATGCAGTCAATATAAGCAGAACAAATTAAAAATAAAAATATGCTGAGCTAGCAATATTCACTAGCATCCCTGTAATGAAACTATTAAGACACATATCAAGAGGTGTTTGAAGGAGAGGATGTCTTCCAGGCACACAATTGCCTTCATCTGTTTCCATCTTTATAACTTGTGCCTTCAGGAGTAACTACAGCATTAAAGGAAAAAAAAAATTAATTGGAGCAGTAGAGGGGATAGAAAATTAAGGCATCTTTCCTAATGTGAGAGGTTTCCAACAAGTCACACAGCAGTATGGCTGCTGCTGAGCAGCCAGGAAACCTGCCTCATTTTCAAAGACAGAGGGGACTTCAACAAGCTCTGTAAGTGTGCAGCTGAGTGGCTACAAGTGAGAAAGAAGTCGGCTTGACAGGAATTAATATATCTGTGGATATTGACAAGAGTTGTTGGATAAAGAAAGAAGTTACCTCTCCACATCCAGAAAAAGAGCAGGGGCAGGTGGCTGAGAGCACCACTGGGAGCAGATGTGAGGTGGGAGAGCACCAGCGCTGTCAGCAAGATGTATTAAAAGGACTCTGAGGGATCAGTGTAATGGCTGCTGATGCTCTAGGCATGGAAGTAGAGATTGTGTGGCAGAAGCTGTGATATATCATGATCCCGTCGTGCTCTGTCAGTTAGAAAGAGTCAGGGAATAGATCTAAAGCTGAATAAAGCCATAATGGTGTTGGGATTATTTGCAATACTTTGTATGAGACATCTGGTGATCTCCCCAGGGATGGGACAGACCTCAACAGTCTGGAGCAGCATGACCGGTTCCTACTCTCAGATGAACAGAATCCATCCAGAGTGAGTGTATTGGGATTTGTATCTCATCTGACAACATTTCTTCCAAAGCTTTCACATATATCTCCTGAACAAAGATGCAGTACTGACGACTGGAATTGTCACAGGATGCAGCTATCGTTGAGTATGAAAGAGCAGTTAAAGAATTATCTCACCTTTAATGAAGAGGCAGATATGTAACTTGTTGCTAATAAGATGTGCTACCCCTTAGAAAAAGGCAAGTTACCCTTGTTAACTTGTATCTGAGTGTCAGTGACTCCAGGAGAAAAGGGAGAGATACCTTAGCAGAAATGCTAAATCTTTCAATAATATCTACAAGTGGAAAATGTCATCAGTATGACCACAAATGGGGAATCACTTAAGTGGAGTGTGATCGCAAACTGTTGGTAAACATTTTAGATTGTTTCTGGAAGCCCTATATCATCTTCAGCACTGCCTCTGGAGCATTCATGCTGTTTTAGGTATCCAAAACCAAGGAAAAGACTAGAACTGGTAAAGCTGCCATTGCACACAGTCCGAAAATACAGGAGCTGAATGTGAAACAATAAAAAGCACAGTAAGGCTCTGTAAAGACAAGTTCACCACTTGAAGGATTTGGAAGACATCTAGGATGGAATTGTGTGATCACTTCTACTGGAAGGCCAGAAAGCAGGGGAAAATGTACCTATTTGCAAGAGTATTGGATCTATAGTGTCAGTCTGAATGTACAGGAAAATGTAATACCCAGATTACAAGGAATGGTTATTTCTTTGTGAGTGGCCCAGCTCTCCTCTGGAGCTGGTCTGCACGCAGAAAGCCAGTGACACTCTGTCTTGGCTGCATGTGACAGAAGCTATCCAACATCTGATACATCTGATGATCTGTTGCACGGGACAACTAGCAAAGGGAGCAGTGGAAACACACTGTTCTCCCTACTGACCGTGGGGAGAATGGGAATGCTTCTCCTCGCTCTGGATCGAGTTGTTATGTGCTGCCACTCAGACTGTTGGTGAGTGCTGTTCAGAGCAATGAGGTACTGTATCAAGCAGAATATCACATGCCATGGGAATACAGAGCTGTTTGCTTGCGGTCCATCCTCGGGTTCATACACAGCATTGTCACCAAATGGCAAAGCCAAATCAGCACTTAACATTCCTGAAATTTTATTAATGCCACAGAACATGAAGAAAATACATTGCCTATCTGAATGGAGAAATAATCTCACAGAAAGCCCAGCTCAGACTGCTTACATTTTCTGACATCTTGAGCACTGGCATCATTAATGCAACTAGCAGTGATGAAAGGAATCACAGGCGAACAGAAGAAGCAAGTGAAAGCCAAAGCTTCCTCTGAGTGATGATATTAAGACCTCCCAGAACCACCTCTAGTTTGTATCAAACTGTTTCCTCTGGACATATCACGCTCTGCAATGCAAACTGTTTACCTGAATAGATAAATTCTTGCTCATGTAATATATTATTTGCAAGCACGTATTTCCATGAAATCTCAAATACATTAACCTGCTGTGAACAGAAGACATGAAGACAGCAGCGAATTATGCACTCTGCTGAGTTGATAGACAGGGCAAAAATCAAAGCAGAAGAAAACGAGCAGTAACTAAGGGAATAGATGCAGCACCTGGGAACACACATTGCTGGAAAACTAAAGCAAAGGACAGATGTCAGTGCTATCAGATGTGAATGACATGCTAGCTCCAGAACCATGCCCCTTCCAGATGTACATGGGACAGTGGATCCTTGGGCATGAAAGGACAGCTCCTCCTTCATGCTTTTGCTCCCAAAAGAAGTGAAAGAAGAAAAAAGCAGTACTTTATCTGCATAATGAGACAGATTGTAAGCTGTACATAGTAGGTTGGGCATGTCAGCTTTCCTTGCCTGCTGCAAAGGGCAGGATGAGCGGCATACCTGACTGTCATGGGAGACCATGGGGGTACTCCATGTAAATGCACATGAATGTGCAGTTTTACATCTCGGAAGACCATGAAGATTGTGTGCGGGTGGCAAGCTTCTCAGGCATGAGCAGAGGGTGTCCACTGGCTTTGACCACCAGATCTGCAAAAAGTGCTGACTAAAAGAAACACACTTTGAGTCAGTCAACAGGAAATGCAAGCCTCCACGGCAAAGTGGCAGGAAACCTGCTCAACTGACAATTGAACTGGGTTACCTTAGTGGTCTTTGCCAACCTTAATGATTCTATGATTCCAATCTCAAAATAGCCTAAGCTGCCATCAGCTTAATTTTCAGCCTGGTGTAATAAAATAATCTCAGTGGTTTGAAAACTCTTTGGAGAACACGTTGTTATGGGCTTTCTGCTAAGACCGACAAGCACTGGGGTGCTTGTGGGATGACAGACTTACGTGCCAGAAGGGCACGTAGGAAGTAGTGTGACATATCATGCTGTCAGTGTGCCTCCTGTGCCATGCTGTGACTGTAGGTCTGTCCTGACATTTCTGAAGCCCACTCTGATTACTGAAAGTGACACCAAAATTGCAGGTGCATTCTGCACTAGCACTGTTTCTGCAATTGTTGATTGTTTACACAGAAAATTCAGGATGCTTCTGACCTGGATCATCTCTCAGGTGTTTAATATCTATCTTGATATGCCACAAGCAAAACACAGAAGTTAGAGAGACATTTAGAGAATGAACCAGATCAAGCAAGATGTCAAGCTCCCACCTCGCATCTCTTGGGATTACAGCAGACATTCTTGGATCCTTGATGTCACTGAACTCACTGCAGGAAGCTGCTTCCTACAGGAGCTCTGCAGAGGCTTGCACTCAAGGAGGAAATATGGGCTGGAAAGTGCCATGTCTCTTCCCCCAGTACAACATTTGATAATGTAGGAATGATCTTCAGCTACCAGTTGCACAGTGAATCAAAATGCTTGCCGATAAGTAAATAAAGAAATAAAAATAAAAGAAGACAAAATTCACTCCCTCCTCCACATCTATTAGATGCAGAACAAAAGCAGGCACCGGCAGGCTTGTTAGTTAAGTAATTTTGTACTGACAGTGATGTCAATTGGCTTTCAAGCAAAGCCTGAGCTCCACACTTACAAATCATATCATATTTCCTAAGTGAAAGTCTTACATGATCTCACCTAAATTTTTAGATACAAAATGTGGAGTCTATGCAGTTCTGGTCCTATTTTTGCAGTGAAGAGCTACAGTGCCTCATGAACAGTGACTAACTTCTGCAAGGGCTCACAGCAGCAAAACGTCCAATGCTGCTTTCACATTGTGGTCTCCTTCCACCACCTGCTGGATTGTCAGCGTTTTTGCAGGCGTTAGCAAAACTAACGCCTGCAGAGAATTTACTAATTTGTATTTTAGGGGCATGATTACTTATTTTAATCTTCTCCCTTTTCCTCATCTCCCCCATTTCTTAGGTCTATTCCGCTACTTCTGAGGTTCTGAATGAATGGTAGAGTGAAGAAATATTGCTGAGTCTTAATGAAATGTCATATTTTACCTAAAGTATTTCCAGATACAAGGAGGGTTTTTTTTTTATTTTTTTTTCTTCTTTCTTTTTTTTTAAGAGAAAGGAAGAGTTTAATCTGCTGTTGAAAAAATATTAAAAAATATCTACTGGCATTTTTCTTTCTAAAGCATTTTGCAGACAGAAGTAAGTTGTGTCCTATCTCTAAGTGACTCTTTCCTATTTCTAATACTCCATGGTGGCATGAACAGTATTTTGTCTTTACATAGAATTATGAGTAGATGGGAAATGACAAGTTCCCCTTCCATACACATCTGCACGTGCACACATCCCAACTCTATTTTTAGATTTGTTTTCCAGTTCAGCAGCATATTTTAGCCTGCCTTCCAGTCCAGAATATGGAAGTGGTTGGAGTTCATGCTATGCAGCAACACCGGTGGTCAGGACATCTTTGGTACAGGAGGAGATCTATCAGAAAGGAATGGAAAGAACATAGATTTCAATCTGGTAGTGATGCTGTGTCTAGAGCAGACTTTTACTATTGTAGCTTGCCTGAGGGCTTACTTGCAGAGCTAACCAAAAGTCGGGTGTTTTCGCTGTGGCTTTTGTTTTCATCGTGTTTTTCCATGGACAAGTCTGCACTGGGATCTGTAAAAAACATTTTTTTAAAGCACAGCTGGCAGAGAACTGTCAGAGATCTCTAGGGTGGGTTTACAAATGTAACTCCAAGGTGACCGTGTATTATAAAACTGGTTTCCCACAAAAAAAAAAAAAANTGTTTTAAAAACTTTTTTCCCAAAAAAAAAAAAAAAAAAAAAAAAAAAGACTGTGAGATCTCCAAAGAAACAGCTTTGCTCAGCATTTATTTATGTAGTAATTTCAATAGAAACAAGAAGGGAACTGGGCTAAGGTTAAACACTTCTAGAAAATGCTAACTCCATTTTCTTCTTCTTCTTTTTTTTTTTTTCTCTTTTATAAAGAAAACGGAGCTTATTTTTTTGTACAATACAGTGCTACAACTCTACATTGGGAATTTCCAAGAACTATTTGACACTGAGTTAAAAAAAATAAAAATAAAAAATGAACTGATTAGATATCTTGGCAGGAGGTGTATGAGGAATAAAACATCTGAAGATTAAAATCTCAAATATGGATAGTTATTTTGGATGCCTCCGTGTTTGGGCAGCTGGTGGAAGATAGTCATACTTTCACAAAATGATTCAGCTTCTGAATGCTGGGTTTCATTACAATGTTTCTACTGTCCACATGCTGACGACTAGTTATTTTGGTTTTCAAATTGTGTAACTATTGTGGTACATTTTCTTGAGTGTGAAAAAATGGTAACAAGTGCCTCAGCAGTGCACTTGGAGGCTTCCTGTGTTGCTGTCTATAAAACACTTTGAATGAACTCTAATAGAGGACCTCACAGATGCATAGAAGGCTGCTACACCACTTTTACAAGATTGAGATTTAAGGGGTGAAGCAATGCTGTGGCAATATGACAAATGGCTCTTTTTTATTATTCCTGTATATAGGGCAGGAAAAAGACCAAAATTAGACCTGCAAAGCCAAGTTCAAAACTGCAGCAAAACCCCCTGTCTTTATAATGAGATTGTAAAAGAGATGTGTTTCTAAAAATGAGCTCATCTTGGGGTTTGTCCTTTGATCCCACTGTCTTTAAAGTACGTCACAAAAACTGAAGAGACCATAACCTCTCGGAAAAGCTTTTACAGCATCTAACAAGAGCCCTTCTCTGACTTTGAAGATAGCCTGCAATCAATTAAGAAGGCCCTAAATGATGTCGGAGTGAGTCAGGAATTTTGCAGAATAACTGGCAAGCTTCCACTTAGAGAGAATCACTGGGAATATGAGAAAGCAGGGAGGATTAGCCGACCCCATTAAAGACAACAGCATTAGGAGCTGTTTTCCAAACACTAGCGCTTCTTGCCTAATGCTTTCAAAGCTGCTTTTCTCAGCTAAATTGATGAGTTGCCTTGTCTTTATTTTTAGTATAGGAAATTCAGAATAAACGTGGAAGAACTTCTCAGAAGTCAGATGTACAATCCAAAATGGTAAAAGTACATCTTGATACAGCTGACTTTTGCTTTCTCCCTGTGAAGCTGAATAAGACAGTGTAATCTAAAGTGCTACGGAAGATGAGGAAGAGTATTTTAAACCTGTCTTCTCTTGTTTTATAATGATGCGAAAGACAGAGGTGAAAGGCAGCCGTAGTCCGGATCTTTCAAGACCAAACTTCCCACTGAGGAAATAATTTTGCTTTCAACCAGTGCCTGACCAATTTCTCCACTGATCTGAAAATCAAAGATACCTTTGGTGTACATAGAAATCTATCTCCATGCTTCCAGAAGGGATAACAGCTCACCAGTGAAAAGCTGTTCACCTATGCTGCATTTTCTTAAGCCAAGGCACCAAACTGTCCAAGTTTGAAACCTTCATATTTGCAAATAAGAATACCTAAGAGTTGTAATCAAAGTGAAAGCTCCCTCCGTGTGCCTTCATGTACCCTCTGGTAAGGCTGTACTCCCAGCAATGTCACCAAAGCCTCCCAGGGTTGCAGATAGAAGGTATTCATGTAGGAGCCACAAAGTATTTCCCCACTACCGTAGATCCTCTTATCCAGTTCATTATCAGTAGAATCCACTGTATGCTAAAATCTAGTACAAAGCACTCAGGTGCATACTCAGAATAATCTAATGTTTATGTGATTTTCTGGATGAAGACCTGTAGGTAAAGGCTGTTGCAGAGAAACAACATGATGCCATATAGATATTTTCTCAATTGTCACATTTCTTTCGATCTATAAACGCTTTTCCAGCTGAAGGATGAAAAAACATGGATTATGCACATTTTAACAGCCCTCTTCCTTCCCTTTTGAGCCAACCATAAAATTTATTTAAGCTTTACCATCTGGCTCTGAGTCCTGACAAAGATAAGAGGTCAAAAATGAATGGTGTAGCTTACTGCTGAATGGAAAGTCCTAAATTTTTTTGAAAAAAGAAAAAAAGAAAAAGAAAACAAACAGGGTCAACAAATGGGAAAGCAGTCTGTGACTGGGAAGCTTTTTAATTCCAGTCTGTACAGCAAATGATCTTCAGCTACATGAAGCAGATAAAAAATGACTACAGACTTCAGCTGTGCCCTATTGAGCAGGTTAGCAAAATAAAGACAGATGGCAAAGAATTATATCTAACTCTTTCTCCTAATTCATCTTTTCCAGACCATTCCATTACACTCAGTATAAATAGAGATTACCAGCTTAACTTCCCCTCTATAGCTCATAGTGACAAAGCACACAGTACAGATTCGTGAAAATCAGAGTTCAAGGTGTCTTGAAGGCAGTGGGAAAAGTGTGTTCCAGAATACAGTCTGTGTTGCTTCTCTGACTCTCTCAATTTCTTTTACTTCTTCCTCTGCTCTAATGCCACTTGAAAACTGCAGATCTGCTCTGTTAGGTGGGTCTTCTTATTTTCCTTGCATTACAGCCTTCTCTTTAAGTTTAATTTCTACAGATAAAAATACAGGAAACAGTAGTTACCTTTGCTCTTATACCTTTTTTTTCCCCTTCCTTTCTTTCCCTCTGCAGTCTCATGCCTTTCACTAGGAAAAAAAAAAAAAAAAAGTGGAAGGCACATGTCAGTGACAACAGCACCATCTTCTGTCGGCAGAGATTATGAAGCCTTCACTCACGCAACCCCGAGTCCTCCAGAGATGGGGCTGGTTGAGACTTCTGGATCTACAGCTGAATCTTTAACTTTTCGTGAGCTTGAGTGTCTGAACAAGTCTGATTTAATGTGGGGAAGCGTGGGTGTATGCAAGGCTACAAAAGCTCCAGCTCTCATTCCACTTATCCCTGGAGCGACCTTTTCGTCTGCCTTTCATTATCCTCCTCAAAAAAACTCAGTTGCAAAAGACTACACTATCCTTCCCTGTGGCTTGATATATTGCCAGTTTATGGTGATGATTCTGATTTCTTTTTATTTTTATTTTTATTTTTAACTTCTTGCAATTTGTGTTATCCTTCTTCTCTACCCATATTACTGCTTAGGATAAAGACTGTCCTTAGGGAAGCAGGAGGCAATCTTTGTTGCCTTAGGAAATTTGCAGCCCAAATGGATGAGAGGATAAGCACAGTAAAGGGTCCCTTGACATTAGTTCACACAGATAGCTTAGAATTTGTGTCAGTGTTAAAACAAAGCCTTGTTTGTGGAATGAGACAGGAAAACAAGGTGTCATTTAGCATGAATTAAAAAAATGAAGCATGAAGGTAGACGCTTGAAAATCTGAAAGATTGGTAGCATTGGGTAAGGCAGGGTGAAAGCCAGTGTTTTGGCATTAGGTAAGAGGATGGGGAAGTATAAAGTAAAAGATTATTTTGGATATTTGTGGAGTTATAAAGCAAGGGATTACTAGAATAAGGGGATGCTGCAACTGTCTGAACACAGTATGCTAGATTTTCCTTTGCTGTAAACTGTTGTGAGAGAAAATCTTGCTGACTGTAGGAAACTTGGTCAGTGAGCATCTGAAATGGAACTGGAGCAGACAAACTCCATACTCACTGTAAATGGGAAGTAAGTTCAGAATTGAAAGGGAGGAGGGAGAGAAGGAGGTAGCTGAAGAGACAGGCTGAATCTCATTTTGAAGGAGGAAAGATTAAAATATACTTACTCTGCAAACTGAGAGAGACAGAAGGAAGGTTTAGAAGCAGTGTAGAGGAGGAAATGAGACGGGATTGAGAGGATCAGGAGATAAAAGCACAGCTACCTCATAGAAATGATCTGACCACCTGCTTGGCTAAACATTATTTATTTTCTCTTCCACTTGGAACCCTTTTGCCTCTAACCCTCTTAGCCAAGCGTTCAAGGAGTAAAGAACAAACTGATCTGTATGAGGTGACATACTTCTTTCTCTCTCTCATCCCTTGTAGCTCTTATTTCCTATCCCCTGGCTGAAGTTTATCAGTTACTACTGCTTTCTCGTGCATTTCTAGTGCTTTCACTTCTACCCATCTTGTTCATCTAAGCATAGATGATATGTACATGGCACTCATTTGTGAGGAGCTCCGGACATGACATCCACCCAGCAGGTGTATTCTGGTGTATTCAGCACTATTCAGAAAGGGAGAATACTTCTTTTCATGACCCCTACTGTTCCTCTCTTTCTCTTAACTCCATATCCACCTTTCTGATTTTTTGTTTTGTTTTGTTTTTGCCCTTTAGATTTCTGCATCACACTTGGATGCTCCCTAGTCTAACATCTTTTGAGCAGAATTCCTCATCCACTTGTCTGATCTGGTAATCTGCAGTAATACAGTTCAAGTGTATACACTGTGTTTCAGTCGATAAGATTTTGCACCATTGTGATAAAGGTAAAGCAGAATTCAGATAGTTATGGAGAGCGACAAAGCACCTGATTTTTTATTGTATTGAATAGTGCCCATTGTGCAAGCCTTTAAAGCTTAATTTAGCTAGGTCCTGCATGAGGACTTATTCAAGCCTGATAAAAGAAATGCCAACAATACATCTTGACTGCATGCTTTAGTAACAAATGGAAGAATTGGTAAAGATGTCAGAGCAACTGAGCAAACAAAAAATGTTGTAGCACAGAAGAGTTTTCAGCTGCTAGCATTCTGTTATTTCATACATCCTGTCACTGTACAACTGTGTGTTCAGTTCTGGGCCCCCTCACGACAAGATATTGAGACCCTGGGGTGTGTCCAGAGAAGGGAAACCAAGCTGTGAGGGGTCTGGAACAGAAGTCTATGAGGGGAAGGAATGGGGTACTGAGGGAACTGGGATTGTTCAGTCTGGAGAAGACGAGGCTCAGGAGAGACCTTATTGCTCTCCATAGCTCCCTGAAGGGAGGTTGCGGTGAGCTGGAGTTGGCCTCTTCTGCCAGGTAACTGCAATAGGACGAGAAGTAATGGGCTCAAGTAGCACTAGAGAAGGTTCGAGCTGGGTGTTAGGAGGCATTTCTTAGTAGTGAGGTACTGGCACAGGCTGTCCAGGGAGGAGTCAAGCATCCCTGGAGGTGTTCACGAAAGGTGGAGATGTGGCGATGAGGGACCTGGTTAGTGGGCGTGGTGGGGACATGAGGACGGTTGCTGGCAAACCCCCCAGGCACGGGCACACGGCAGGTCGCCTATCACCTCAACGGGGCGCGGCCAGCGGGAGCGGCGCGCGCCGCCCGCTAGGCCCCGNATTACTGCTTAGGATAAAGACTGTCCTTAGGGAAGCAGGAGGCAATCTTTGTTGCCTTAGGAAATTTGCAGCCCAAATGGATGAGAGGATAAGCACAGTAAAGGGTCCCTTGACATTAGTTCACACAGATAGCTTAGAATTTGTGTCAGTGTTAAAACAAAGCCTTGTTTGTGGAATGAGACAGGAAAACAAGGTGTCATTTAGCATGAATTAAAAAAATGAAGCATGAAGGTAGACGCTTGAAAATCTGAAAGATTGGTAGCATTGGGTAAGGCAGGGTGAAAGCCAGTGTTTTGGCATTAGGTAAGAGGATGGGGAAGTATAAAGTAAAAGATTATTTTGGATATTTGTGGAGTTATAAAGCAAGGGATTACTAGAATAAGGGGATGCTGCAACTGTCTGAACACAGTATGCTAGATTTTCCTTTGCTGTAAACTGTTGTGAGAGAAAATCTTGCTGACTGTAGGAAACTTGGTCAGTGAGCATCTGAAATGGAACTGGAGCAGACAAACTCCATACTCACTGTAAATGGGAAGTAAGTTCAGAATTGAAAGGGAGGAGGGAGAGAAGGAGGTAGCTGAAGAGACAGGCTGAATCTCATTTTGAAGGAGGAAAGATTAAAATATACTTACTCTGCAAACTGAGAGAGACAGAAGGAAGGTTTAGAAGCAGTGTAGAGGAGGAAATGAGACGGGATTGAGAGGATCAGGAGATAAAAGCACAGCTACCTCATAGAAATGATCTGACCACCTGCTTGGCTAAACATTATTTATTTTCTCTTCCACTTGGAACCCTTTTGCCTCTAACCCTCTTAGCCAAGCGTTCAAGGAGTAAAGAACAAACTGATCTGTATGAGGTGACATACTTCTTTCTCTCTCTCATCCCTTGTAGCTCTTATTTCCTATCCCCTGGCTGAAGTTTATCAGTTACTACTGCTTTCTCGTGCATTTCTAGTGCTTTCACTTCTACCCATCTTGTTCATCTAAGCATAGATGATATGTACATGGCACTCACTTGTGAGGAGCTCCGGACATGACATCCACCCAGCAGGTGTATTCTGGTGTATTCAGCACTATTCAGAAAGGGAGAATACTTCTTTTCATGACCCCTACTGTTCCTCTCTTTCTCTTAACTCCATATCCACCTTTCTGATTTTTTGTTTTGTTTTGTTTTTGCCCTTTAGATTTCTGCATCACACTTGGATGCTCCCTAGTCTAACATCTTTTGAGCAGAATTCCTCATCCACTTGTCTGATCTGGTAATCTGCAGTAATACAGTTCAAGTGTATACACTGTGTTTCAGTCGATAAGATTTTGCACCATTGTGATAAAGGTAAAGCAGAATTCAGATAGTTATGGAGAGCGACAAAGCACCTGATTTTTTATTGTATTGAATAGTGCCCATTGTGCAAGCCTTTAAAGCTTAATTTAGCTAGGTCCTGCATGAGGACTTATTCAAGCCTGATAAAAGAAATGCCAACAATACATCTTGACTGCATGCTTTAGTAACAAATGGAAGAATTGGTAAAGATGTCAGAGCAACTGAGCAAACAAAAAATGTTGTAGCACAGAAGAGTTTTCAGCTGCTAGCATTCTGTTATTTCATACATCCTGTCACTGTACAACTGTGTGTTCAGTTCTGGGCCCCCTCACGACAAGATATTGAGACCCTGGGGTGTGTCCAGAGAAGGGAAACCAAGCTGTGAGGGGTCTGGAACAGAAGTCTATGAGGGGAAGGAATGGGGTACTGAGGGAACTGGGATTGTTCAGTCTGGAGAAGACGAGGCTCAGGGGAGACCTTATTGCTCTCCATAGCTCCCTGAAGGGAGGTTGCGGTGAGCTGGAGTTGGCCTCTTCTGCCAGGTAACTGCAATAGGACGAGAAGTAATGGGCTCAAGTAGCACTAGAGAAGGTTCGAGCTGGATGTTAGGAAGCATTTCTTAGTAGTGAGGTACTGGCACAGGCTGTCCAGGGAGGAGTCAAGCATCCCNACGGGCTGCTGGGCGGCGAGCCGGCGCCGCGGGCCGGGCGGGCGCTGCTGGCGTTGAGCGCGCTGGCCGACGCGCTGCTACCGCAGGGCCCGGGGGCGGACGCGCGGCTGTGCCCCCGCTTCTGGCGGCTGGTGCAGGAGGGGCTGACCGAGCGGGACGGGCTGTGCCGGAAGCGGGCCCGCTACCTGCTGAAGCGCGCCGTAGACCTCAGCTGCGGCCAGGCCGCCTGCCTGCGCTGCCTTCCGGACGGCCGAGACGGTACGGCCCCGTGCCGCGTTCTGCGCATGCGCCGGGGCGCGGTTTGCAGTAGGCTGACGGGAGGGTGTGCTCATGGGGTCGTTGAGTTGGAAAGGACGTGATGCCGTCTAGTCCTACTGCCCTGCAGCGAGCAGGGACACCTGTAGCAAGGTCAGGGGGCCTGGAACCCCATCCCGCCTGACCTGGGATGGCTCTAGGGACGGAGCAGCTGCCACCTCTGTGGGCAGCCTGTCCCAGTGCCGCACCACCCTTACTGGGCGGAACTAACTCTTACTTTTGTATCCAGCCCAGATCTCCCCTCTTTTAGTTTGAAAACATTTCCCCTTGTCCTGTCAGAACAGATCCGGCTGTGCCCTTACAGCCCCCTTTAGAAGGACCGCTCTCTGGTCTCCCTGGGGACAGCCCCAGTTTTCTCAACCTGTCCNGGGCCCCCGCCCGAGATGGAGGTGGTGCTGGCGGACGCGCTGCTCGCCCGCGGCGGGGACCCCGGCGCTCTGCTGCGGGCCGTGTGCGCGCCGCTCTCCGCCGATCGCGCGGAGGCGCNGGGAGGTGTTCCATCCCTTGGATTGTTTTTGTAGCCCTCTGATGCTCCTCAGGATGCTGACTTAGCTCTGAGGCATGCTGTGTCCTGCTGCATCATCTTGCTCACAGTCTGCAAGGCTACTTGTATGTGTCCTGCCAGTCGCATGGGAATTAAAACCCAAGGTTTGCAGGCTTCCATAGTTTGTTGTGGCAGCCTCCCTCATTCAAGACCTAGTTCTGTAAAAACTGAGGTGAGGATACACTCTTTTTTCCATCTTAGGATGTTGCATTTAATCTTGTGTGGAGTGGATGCTGGTGGAGCTGTGCCTCAATGCATGTTTTTGTTGCTTTTAGAACCAAGTCTGTTTTGGTGGTCTGCTGAGGAGAATGACAAACTCCTGCAGTTCTGGGAAACGTACATTTTGATCATGGAAACTTTGGAAGGAAACCAGGTGAGAGCAGAACCTGTGCTTAGCGTAGTTTGTATGTGATATGTTAACTTTTGGCACATACAATATAGTTTTCTTCAGTTTTTGTTTTGATTTTTTTTTTTAAGATTTTATTTAAGGTATCTAAACATTAGTGAGCCTCTTTTTATTTTGAATTTTAGATATCTGAAATGCAGCAAGTGTGATTCATTTGAAATAAATTCAGAATTTTCCTCTATCTGTGAAATTCTGATTAAAGGATGGGTTGAACTAAGAAAGGGAAAGGGACTGTAACTTGTTTCAGGACCGTGGCTAATCTGTTTCATGCTGCAAATCAGACTACTGCAGTCAGTAACTTCTTTTCAGTAGAGGGCACTACATCTCTGCGGTAAAGCACATTTTATTGATCTTGACTCAGAATTCATGGTACTGGGTAGAAAGAGGGCTCTTAGGGCCTTTGCAGTTGCGTGAAGTTACAGCATTAGTCAGTTCCGACCACCTCTTCGTAGCTTACTTATTTTACACTATTATTATCCTGTGCTTTTATTTTTGAAACCTTCACATTTTAATTTGATGAATAGAATAGTTGTTTATTGGGAAGTCTTGTTTTAGTGATACAGTAGTGTGGACGTATCAGTTCCACTTAAGCGGCAGACTGTTAGTCAGTAGTCCTGGGATAAGTTGCACAGGCATTGTTTGTAGGATCACTTGTGGTGTTAAAGTATTGGTAGTAAATTCCAGCTCATGACTAAGTGCTGATTCTTAGGTTTGATTCTTAATAAACAGACTACTTATGTTGCATCTGATTTACATTTCAGATCCATGTCATAAAGCCAGTATTACCAAAACTAAACAGTTTATATGAGCTTGCTATATCAGGAAAAGAAGGTAAGACATCATTTTCTGAAACATCTCCTAAATGTTAGGCAAATAAGTCTCACTTTTTTTCTTTGACATTGTGACAGCAGCTGTTTACAAAGTTTTCCAGGCAGTGCTGTTCTGCTCTGTGGTGCAACAACAAGAAATCCTACCATATGACAAAATTACATATGAACTCCGCTGAACCTAAATAAAAGGTCCTAAGCTCCTTCTCCACTGTATTTTGCTTTACTTGAGCTAATGTGGAAACAAAGCTGTCAGGGATTCTTAGGGTAAATCTTACAAATCACCTGTACAACTCTGTAAAAGGGAAAGGTAGAAAGAAAACAACAGTGGAAGAGCAAAGAGAAAGAATAAAAGGAGCACTGAGACGGCATGGTGAATGATGCAATAGGATTTGCTACAGGACAAAATGGAGCTAATTTAATTAGTGTGAGGTCCTGGAAGTTAAAAGTTCCCAGATTAGTAAGGTAGAAAAATGGCAAATAAGGAAGGTGTTGCAGGCAAGTACAATATTTGGATGAGAAGACTTACAGTAAAAAAAGACTTTCTGTTTTGTAGTCATTTCCATTTGTGACTGCTAAAGCTTGTAGTTAATTTTGGAAACCGTGCTAGTATATTTTTTGCATGGGGGATTTAGTAGAACATTTTTATACATCTAGTAACTGTTATAGTCTTTCTGAAATGTGTTGTATTTTATCCAGAATATCAGTATGTGTTTAATAAATTTCCTTAAAACATGGAGTCATACAAGGAGTATGCTGCTGCGTCACTGTCAGTTCTATGTTAATTTAGAAGAATTTGCTATTGTAACAGGTTGTTGGTTGTTTCACCCATCGTGGCACATGTGCATCTATAAAAGAATGTTTGAGAGTGAGAATAAAACACTGACAAAGGAAGGAGTTCTTCATTTTTTGGAGCTTTATGAAACAAAGCATCTTCCGAATTCTCATGGCTTTTCAGAGGTAAGAGGCTTGGTATTACTTGCCAGATCAAGGAGATGGCCTAACTTGTACTATGTTGTAACACCAGTTACCTCAGTAGCATTACAATTAAATATGTTCTGTATAAATACCCTCTTATGTAGCTGTGTGAATGACAACAATGTTTGTAAGTGGTGTCAAATATAATGCTGCTTGGTAAATGGCTTGGCTGGAGGGGAGTGCATTTTTGTGCAGTCATTCGTTCACATTTCAAACTAATGTTCTCTAATTAGAGTCAACAATTTATTGAAACTTTTATCAGAAGTTAAATCAGCAGGAGAAGGATTGATGCTTCAGATTTCCGCAGACACTGAACCTCTCATCAGTATTAATTGACTGAACAGAATAACAAGTGAACTTAGTCAAGTCTGTACACAGTGTCTCCTACTTGAGGATTCTGACTCTTTCTCTACTTTTAAAATGAAATGAAGTAATCCTGGTTTATCTGTGTCTATCAGTGCCTTGCAAGTGTATGTTTAGACACTGTTGTTGTTCTTTTATCAGTTTGTTATTGGACCATTAATGGATGCCCTCTCAGAAAGTTCCCTTTATAGTAGGTGAGTCACTGCTTATTAAATGTAGTGTTTATTGGAAGTGTATTCTAATAATACTCGTTAGAGCACATTAGCAAAGTCTTGGATAAACATTAATAAATAAATGGTATTTACTAAACTTATGGGTATAGAATTTCTCAGGAAAGATGGGTGGCTGTAAGATGAAGCAGGTTCAATTTCAGCAAGGAAGGGTTGTCCCAGTTCTCACCTGGAAATCAAGTGAGATGTGATAAATGACAGTAATGACTATCTTTTGTTTTTCTTGTTGCCCCTTCAGAAGGTGTTGCAAATTCATAATGGATAGAATTTTTTTTCAAAGGTGCAGCAGGTTATTTGAGGTCAGGAGATGACAGTGACCTCCTTTGGTGTAAAAATGTAAAAAACAGATGAAAGTTGGAGGGGCTCCAAGGTGCTATACATTCAGTATACTGATGGCCTTAAATTCTTTGTGTTAGTTGGAGGGGGAGCGCTGAAAGTGGAAAATAACACGCTGAAAGCACATTTTGCCAGATGAAATGACTCGGGTAAGAAGTAGTCAGCTTGCAATCTAAAATGGTGCTAGGTTAATACATGACAGTCTTCTGTCTTAGTTTCTGTACTTCTGGTGAAACATATGTTGGGATATTTCTGAAAGTGGAGGAGAAGTACATGTTTGATTATACCAGGAATATACAAAGCTGTTTGGGTTAATGCCAAGCTATGTGAGAGAAAACTGTTGAATTTCATGATTGCCTTATGCTAATCCTTGGTAAGGCAGGATTTTGAAGCTTTGTAGATGTCATATCTCCTGTTTCCCCCAGGGAAAGCTTCTTGCATCTTTTCTTAAAACCTTTTATAATGGTCAGTAGTTTTGTTTATGCTGACTGTTTGATCTGTTCATGAGGGAAGTCCCTTTTCTCTGGTGTTCTTGTGGAGGTAATTGGTCTTCCTTGTTCTCCAGATCAGACCATTCACATCCACACTGCAAGTTGTTTGGAGAATTTCCTGATCTTGTTGCATGGGCCTTGGTAACCTGCACACCCAAAGGCCTGTAGCATACCATGTGTGCAGGCACGATGTTGAATCCACAGTGCCATTTCTTAATGTGGGCTTAACACAGGATGATCCTAGCCTTGAGTAACTAGAGGCTGTGCTTGAATGCGCTGATATCGTACCGTGTGCTTGGAGGTGGCCAGGGAGATTGGTATTTTGGTGACCTTCCTCAGTCTCTCTGTGTTTGCCAGATACTGCTGAAACACCGGGCAAAGTGGAGGGAGGAAGTGATGCACTCTATCTCTGTGGCCTATTGTTACAGTCTATGCAGTGAATTTACCTATGAGCTGCACTTTATTTTTGTTTAGTATCAGTCCTACTTGTAGCTCCTAATGTTGACAGTTGTGTATTTCCTATTTAAAACCCAACAGGGCACCAAGCCAATTAATGGGAGCCTGCCCTCCTTTGGGGATGAGGCTGCAGAAATTTTTGGCTACTTATCTGATGCTTCTTCCAGAAGAAGAAAAAGGTATGTTTCAGTTTCACTTTTTTTTTCTTTTTTCCTTTTAAATAAAGAAGTCAAATAAAAACTGCGGACCCATTTTCCATATCCCGTGTGTGCATTTACAACAGTTCTGCATTATTTGAGAGGAAACAAATAGTAGTTCTCATGTGGACAGTGAAGTTTCCAGGAAAGAGCAAATTCTTCAGAGACTCTGAGGGACACTGCTGTAAAAAGATACAAAATTGTTTTAAGGAAGACTGAAGCACACTTACTTTATTTTACTGAAAGAAAAGAAAAACCTCTAACCTTAGTTCTGAAGATTAATGGCTTTATGCACATTCTTTTCTTTGACAGTTTAGGTAATGCAATGCTGCTCAAAATTTTTAACTATGACATTCTGTGGTGTGGGTTTTTTGGCTTGTTGTCTAAGCAAACAATCTGCCAGATCTAGGTGTTCAAAAGCACCAAAGCGTGAAAGCAGAAGTTGAATAAGGGTTCTTTTATTGTGAAGTTAGATGCAGGAAGATTTCTGAGACACTAATGTTCTGCCTCTGATTCCTTCTCATCTAAATACATTTGAGAGCAGGAAATCACACTCAATTTATTTTGTTTACTTTTATTTTAAGGCAGTTTCCTGTTAAAGTTTATTCAGAAGATGACAAATCGGCATTGGTGTGCTGTTCCCATTTTGTTTCTTTCTATGGCTCTGGCATACATCCCTGCATGTAAAGTACTGGGTGCTGATGGACTTCATGCTTTAAGGTAAAAAAAATGTACTACACTGTATTCTTACAGGCTTCTTGTAAGGATATGTACTTAACATCTGGAGAGGCAGAATTTAATTCATCTCATAGTTCTGGGATGATTTGACTGTCCATGAGAATGGAGAGTTCCATTTCTTTTATGTCTAATTCACAGAAGAATGCAGTTGATGAACTAACTATTCATATCACAGTGTGACTTAAAGGAAAAATAAAAAATATATATATCAGTGTTTTCAGTCAATTGCCATTGCTTCTTTTCTGGTGCTGTTTTCCCTTAATCTTCTATCTTCCTAACCGTTTTGTTCTTCTATTTACATTACATTGAATTAATTACATTAAAACCTTGTTTTGTGGTAGGTGAGGCTATGTAAGGGCAGCCCACAAAATTGAAATCTGAAAGACCTGTAAATAAAAGGCTAGCTAAAGTTCTTAGCACACACTTTGCACTTATCTCTACTGATGTTTGGTAAGTGCTTTTGCTCACTTTCAAGACCTGTTAAAAGTCAGCGATTATTCCAGTTTATGTGAACTGAAACTTGAAAATGAAACTTGATTTGTAGCCTAAGGAATATTGATTAAAGGTAATATACAAAGAACAAAGTAAAGACATCTGCTGATGGGCGCAGTGAGGATTTCCTTCATCCACAGTTTCTTCACTGCAAGTTCAAGAGTTTGGTGGCATATTTATTTTCTATCTCCAATAGATAAATAAATGCAAACATTTAATTATCAATTTGAACTGATGTGACCATAAGGGTTCTTCATTTCAAGTTGCCCAAATCAGATAGCCTACAGAGATTGCGTTATATCTAGTAGAATGTGTTTGCTAAATACAATCTAATATACAGAAAATACTAACTAGCAAATATAAGACACTTCTGAACTTCCTCAATGTTTTGTTTTACAGTACCTATTTTTCCTCTTTGCAGAGATGTCCTACAATGTACCATGATCACACATCAGATTTTGTTGCGTGGAGCTGCTCAGTGCTATCTTCTTCAAACAGCCATGCATTTGACAGATGTGGTGAGGTTTTGTTTTTCTTTTTCTTCTTGGTGTGGTAGAAAAACACAAGTGCTTCTGCTGGTTAAACAGAGTATTACATAATTCTTACAACACAGAACAATTGGTTTTACTGGATTTGCAATTTTTTTTTGTAGCAACTACTTAAAAGTCATAAAATCATTTTGAGTTGGAAGAGATTTATTTTAAAAGTCATCTAATCCAACTCTCTTGAAGTGAACAAGGATATCTACAGCTCTATCAGGCTGCTTAGTATCCTGTCCAACCTGACCTTGAATGTCTCCAGGGACAGGACATCTACCTCCTCTCTGGGCAACCTGTTCCAGGGCTTCACCATCCTTATCATAAAAAAAAAACCTGCAAGTACTTAAGTGTGGTATGCTTTTGTTGATTTTAGTTTTTTAAGATTAGTTTTTTTTCCCCATCAAATTTATTAGTTGATATTTTATTGTAGTATTTTCACGCACGAGTTATAAAACAGTATCCTGTTATGCCATGCACTGTATGAACTAAGGTTTTTGCAGTTGTGAAAGTTCATTCAGTTCCTAAATGAATAGGTGTAGAGTGAATACCCCGAAAGAACAGTACCCACACAAAATAATGAAGGTGGAAAGTATATTTTTGTATGGCTTATCCAGATGGTATAAAGACAACCAGTAAATAAGGAAAGGCTCACCTGTCACTGACAGTCGAGACTCACCCAGAACTCCACAGGGGGGGGATCTCCAACAAGAGAATTTCCCCTAGTGGTGGTCAGCCCTTAAATGGGGTCTGGGAGAAGTGGAGTCAGACTCCAGCCCTTCCAATCACACAGGTACATTACCTTCACCTGTGCTTCTGTGGCTGACTCAGTGCTCGTCTCTGGTGATCAGTCAGTGGTTCAGGCCATGATTCAATAGCTCCCATACAATAGGAATAAAAATATGAAAGAATAAAAGAATAAAAATATATATATGATAAAGCTGTAAGAGTTGAACTAGCAAGAACTTTGTTCAGTAGACAGGTTATTCATGTTTTCCTTGTTAATAACATTTGGTTGTTAATAACATGCTTTCTTAGATGAGGGGATTCTAAACATTACCCTTCAATTATGTGCTTCCACGTTAAGCAGAATTGTTTTTTCAGAACTAGAGAAATAGTGCTTAATGGTGACTGTCATTAATTTAAAAGGTGTTAATAATGGGTAGCACAGTTCTTTTAGTCATCCATTAATTTTCAGGTAGATTTCAGAAAGATAGGGGTTGAAACTAGATAATCTATATGGTCCCTTCCAATTCAAACCATTGCATGATTTTAATACTTTGAGGAATTCAGTTATATTCCTTGATAAGGTTGATCCCTAAGAGCCAAAAATGAGTGTTCTGTGGAAGAGTCACTTTCTTCTTTTGCAACATTTGTCAGATGAAAGCAACTTCCTGAATCCTCAGGTACATGTTACACAGGGAATTGTTGTCAACATAATATACAATTTTTATTCATTTTTTCAGGAAAAAGTGTCCCTTCCAGAGGTTGCCAGCTTTCTTTTGTCCTTTAGACCAGAGGAGTCCCTGAGGAGAGATACTATGTTATGGATGGAGGTGAGAACCAAAGTTACTTTTATGTTCACTGAACACTTTTTAATACCAATAGAAATGCATGATTAATTACTGCTTATGTAATATTTAACTAGTTAGCAACATTTGCATTAGCATGTTCTGAGTGTTCTGGATGTGAAGTCATAAGGCTTTCACTTGAAAGCTATGGTTTTCTTTTAATGCCATAGAGGAGTTAATGTTAACAATTAAAAATCAAGAGATTCAAAACTAAAGAATTCTAAGCTGTATCATCACAGCTGTTGAAGATAATGGGAGAAGAGAAGATGATTTCTCTTTTGCAGATTTGAAAACTTCTGCGTGAAGAAAAGGTTTTTCCTTGAGTCAGTGGTTTTTAAATTTCTTCAGAGCTTGTATGTACCAATTGGTTATGTATGTACCAATGTTCTTAGAGTGAATATCTAGTATTGCACGTCTTGCATGTAGACATACTTAAATGCAAATCAGAGTCAGTTCTTACTCAACCTTTTAGTCCCCAAATATTGGTCCTTTAAGAGTCTTCTTGTGTCATTGCTGCCATCCTTTTCTGCATTGTTTGCCATTATTATAGCGACTACAATCGCTGCTCGTAAGCCTGTACTAGTATCTGTGATCTCTCCCATTAGGGATCCAAACTTTCTTTTCAAAATTGGTATCATGAAGTAGAGTGCAAAGTGGGGCATCCCATGGAGTCCACAGAGCCATGAGTTGGACTTTTCTCTCTACTTTTATTAAGGATACCACATGGGTGTAACATCCACAGCTGAAGCTGTTCTTGTCCCTCAGACTCTACAGGCAGTTATTTCTGTACAACATTTGTATACGTTTTATCTTCTTTGTGACTATTTTCCTTATTTCCCCTTCACAGAATCAGAGAATTGTAAGGGTTGGAAGGGACCTCTAGAGATCATCGAGTCCAATCCCCTGCCAGAGCAGCTCCCTAGCCCAGGTTACCCTTAACTTTCTTTTGTAAAATTTCATTTGATGGAACAGATCAAAGAGTGATAGTCTTCTAGTATGGCGCATGTTTACCCTTAGTTCTGTTGGAGATAATGTACAAGTCCCTGAATGGACCAGTGTTTGGGCCAAAAAATGTGTGAGCTGCGTCTGATTTGCATATTGTATGCAAACACAGCATAGGCAGGAATAACAGGGATGTCTCAAAGGGAAAAATATGCCTAGCACATGGAGTGAAATTGTGAATTTTAAATTTCTAGGTGCATGTCTTATGTCTTAAGATGCAAGTTGCTATGAAAAAATACTCCAAGAGGAAGTTGCTTTCTGTATAAGATATTGGAACCAGCTGAAAAAGTAGCCATAGCTTTGGTTGGTTGTGCAGCAGTAGAAGATTTTTGCAGCATGGTTTTGTTTTTGTGTTGTACAATTCATTTTATTCCATTGATTTTTTTTTTTTTTTTGGACGCATAAAACAGTACGATTCTCATTAGATAGCATTTAATGATCAGAAGCCCCTTCTGGGATAAGGGGATTTTGACCAACATTACTTAAATTTCAGAGTTGTTTTTTCTCTTTGTATCAATACCAATAATCTCCTTTTTTTAGCTGTTCTGAAGTACTCTATTTCTGTGTGTGGATAGAAGCCTGCTAAGTGTCCCCAGAGCCTCTGGTATATGCCTCTTATGGTGTGGATTTGTTGATGTAACAGTTCATATTTCAGTGCTTTAACTGACTGCTGTCATCTTGGTGATGTCAGCACAGAGTTGGCAGATAGTTAAACAGCAACATACTGGTTTTAATTTAGCTTTGCAGTTGGCTGCAAGAGAATGACAGATGCTTTGGAAAGTCTGCAAGCGCTGATTCTGAGCATCAGGAGATGTCATCGCTATGTCTGTATGCGCGCAGCCTTGTGGGAGAGTACCTCAAGACACCCACATCTGAAAGTAAGTTAAATATTGATTAATATCAAATGGTTTTGGAGGCAATTTAAAAAATATAAAAACACCCTTTGATTTGTAGAAGAGTTATTAACTTGTTTATATTGTACCTATCCATAGTCTACCAAAATTGTGGCAGTTATCATTCCTAAATGATAACCAAATGAGAACTTTATTTTTCTAATCTCACTTTTTCATCACAAAAAATAGTCCTGCAATATTAATTGAAAATTAAGCCTTAATACACAGTTTTATTGCTGTGGTGATGCTAGTCCATTAGATTTCTTTTGGAACATTTTCTTTTCATGTTCTTTTGTAACTTTTCTGAGGATGCATAAAAATGCTGGAGTATGGTGGCAGAAGTGAACACAGACAAATCTGGATAGATTCCAGTCTGGTGGAATTGAAAGAAAATCTGTAGTGTTTGTCAGCGAATCTGTGTGAAATGACATGGAGAGAGGATTTGCATGGTAGTCCAGATCATTACATACCTTCCAGCAGCAGATGAGCTGTGACACATTTTTACCAAGGAAGGTTCTTTGTACTGTATAGATACAGAAGTAAATTCTGAAGGGACTTCTTTCTTCACTACCACAGTTTGATTTATTACAAATTCACTTTATAGTTTACTTTCATATGCATATGCATCTGTTTCACTTTTTGGAAGGGATGTTTGTTATATCCTGACTTGATAAGAATTTTAGTTTATAAGCATTTATATGAAGGGGAGGGCCAGGAAGGGGGAAAGGGCCGTATTCAGCTGCTTGAGCTGTACCTCTGAAGTTTATTTTGCTTTCTGGATTTCCAAAGCCAAAAACCCTGAAACCATCTTATGGCTTCTTATTTAAGAAAATTTTCGTTAAGTACAGTTAAGTATTTAATAAGGAAAATTAATTTTTTAATTTCCTTTTGATATAATAGTTTTAGTTCTTGTTGTAACTTCTAGCTAGTTAAAATAACAGCTGAGGTTTCTAAGGAAACGTTATGAGATAATGTTCTTGTTTATCTTCATTGAATATGCAGCATTTTCTTAAAAGCAATAGATAAGTGTGTTGTGAGTCTGCTACTACAACACATTGTCTAAAATTTATTTTGACATAGAAGCAAATGGAATCAACTTCTGTGGGGTGTAGAGAAAAAAAACACTTGTACTTGAGTTTTGTATGTAGAAAAAAGAATGCAGAAAATCTTGTTGACAGTAGTTGCTGTTCTTTCAATAGTTTGTTGAATTACTCTGATGCAGTTTTCTAAATGCTGTGGAACCCTTAAAATATCTTTAATCAGGAGAAAATTGCTTTATGCCTGACTGGTTTGAAGCTAAACTTGTTGCAACAATGATTCTGTTGGCTGCTGATGTGGAACAGATGAGGAATAAATCCAGGTAAGTATGAACTACCTTGTCTTACTTTTCTCTCTCCTTTCTTGTTATCCCCCTACACCCAAAGGGTCTGATAGAAGCCTAATCGAATCAGAAAGTTGTTAATTTTTTCCCTGTGGACTTTGGGTCAACCTGACAGCTCGTAGACCTTGTACAACTACAGCCATATGGGTAACATTTCCTTGGATACTTAAGTGATATGGAAACCTATGGGCTATTTATTTCCATGACTTCAGCACTTAAGGCAGATACTCTGAAGAAGACTTTCTTTTTAATTTTTGTTTTTGTGTAGTGGAAAAAGCAACATAAAATGGATTGAACTAGAGGCTTTCTTGAACCCTCTTCTGGATGTCTTGATGAAACTTGGCAGTAATGCTTACATACCAACACTGAAAACAGATAAAAGCCTACAGCTTCTCTTGAAGTTATTGCAGACCCGTTCGTTAAAATGTTCCAATACACAAGATGGTTAGTGATATCTTCAGTATACCATGTCTTATATTAATTACAGTTTAACTAAAACTAAGATACTTCATGTTTTAGGACTGTTGTCAAATAAATACAAGTCTAGAAGTGATAAATGTGAGAATCTGACATACCTTTTATTAAATGAGGTCCTGTCCTACAGAGGTTCTTCTGAAGGTGCCCCAGGGACTGGAAATCAAGCGTGTGGAGCCTTTCTCTAAAAGCACTTGTTATCCATTAAATCAGATTTGAGGTTACCTAAAATGTGGAGAATGTGCCCATGTTGCAAGAATCTGTAGGCCTGTTCTTTACCAGTCTGTGGATTTCACAGATGATTCAGACAGCTTAAAAATAAATGTGGATAGAAACCCAGCCTGGCCTGCTTAGTTACCCCGGGTTCAGGTGGAGCCTTCCTTGAGCACATAAAGTGATCCTGGTAGACATACTATTTCCATGGTTGACTGGTAGATACTTTTGCTTCCATTAACACTATTCAGACTGTGAAAGTTCAGATGTCTCTGATTATTTCACAGTATTAGGTGTGATTTCACTTGGGATACTCAACTGACTTGATTTAGTTTGGTCTCAGTTAAAAGCAGGAAGATCAAGCAGTGCTCAGTAAGTTCAAGTGTGGTCATCTGAGCGTCCAAGAGGTTTGACCTGCCCCTCAGGCTGAGCATCTGAGCCTGGTAGCTGTGGAGTCTGGCAACAGCTGTGTAGTCCTTACTGCTCCTTTTGATAAAGCTTTGCCAATTTGTAACCAGAATAGATCTTCCTGAGAGTAAGTAAAAACATTGCAACATAATTTTCATGGTTAGGATGATAAACTTAAACAGGATGGATCTTGGTGGTCGATTTCTGCCTCTCCAGATTATTTGGGGTTTTCTTCAGTGTGTTATTTATAAAACGAATTACAAGAATATCTTTGGAGCAGTGCCCAAGTATCTACTCTCTAATATGGGAAGAAAACGATTTGGGATTATGCATCCAGGTTTTGTAAAGATGGTTAAATGCAATCCTGAAATAAATGTAAAACCTTATTTTAAGAAGTGCTTTATGCAGTTACCTCCCCTACCCCCACCCCCCCATAAATAAATAAATAATAATAATTAAAAAAAATTGCAACAATTTGAAATGCTGAGTGCCTATTTTATGAACATTTAAAGTTCATGGTTTTTTTGTATTTTGTTCTTAAATCATTTCTTTATCTGCCTCCATGCTTGCTAAGGTAGATGCGATCAATTGATTCTGCTTTGGAAGTTTATATGTCCAGCTTAGTATTTCATGTTCTGCTGCCAGAGTTCTTAAGATATTGCAAGGCTGAGGATCATGGTGTTTGCATCCTTTTGAATGCCCCCGTAGATCAGGGGCCTTTTGAGTTAGACTGGTAATGTTTTTGTGTTAAGATAAATAAGAATTGGTTTTTTTTTGAACATCATTTCCTACAGTATTTTCATGTTTTTCCATCTTGCACAGGAGAACCAAGTATTAAATCTTGTTTCCTGAGCTGTGAACTGACTGTTGGGGGGTGGGATAGAATGCTGTAGGATACAGAAGTTTTGCTGCTGTATTGATTAGAAACAAGGTGAGCAGTCCAGGTGTGGGAACAAGAGAAAGTGGGAGGGAAGAAGAAAGGGATTTTATGAGCTTGTGAAACAAAAATAATAACAATTCAGATGTTTTTTTTTTTTTTATTTAGGAATTACCATAATGGAGATAGACATAGCCCTGAAAGCAGCAGCATTTTTCCAAAGGTCTTACTGTCTATGCAGACTTTACTACTTCAAGCATTGTTTGCTATTTATTGTTTTTAATAGTGTTAGAGAGCCACTGACAGTGAAATAGATTTTGCTTTTTTTTTTTTAATTTGTATTAAATGTTCATCTGAAGAATTTCTGATTTTAATCGCAGAACACTATACAGTGATTTGAAGCTTAAATCACTTTCTAGAAAAAGTGATAAAATATTAGTAATGTGGCATTTAACCTACTTTTTCTATACAAATAAAGCATTAGAAATGCAACCCAATAAGCTATTCTAATATAGAGCATTGAAGGTAAGCAAAGTATTGATTTGGAACTTCTGGAAATGCACCCTGTTATATTTTTGCCTTCTGGAAGATCTGCAAAAATGTTGCTGCATTAAATGTAACTCAAAGTTAGCACAAAAAAAAAAAAAACAAAAAAAACAGAAGTAACCTCTGGGTAACTCTCCTAAATACAGAAACTAATGACTTTAGAAGAGGATGGTTTTGTGCAGAGGTTTCTAGCTGCATGTGCATATTGATATGTTATTTATTTGGCTTTCAGTGGCAGCTAGCCCTCACCCTTGAAGTTCAGATCTAAGTGTATTTGTGGATAAGTGTGTTTTACTGGAGGCGCCTACATCCTTTGTGCAATAAACTCGTGTCTTTTTGTTTGTAAAATGCTATAATATGCAGTATGTTGTGGTGTCCAGCCTTTTCTTAGAGAAAGCATTGTGTTTTGTGTCATAAGCTTGTGGGACGTTAAGCCGAGGAATGAAAGTCTTTTAGGATTGGTCTCTATGCAAATCTCACAACATCTAAACAATTTAAAAGCAAACAAAACCCGCACCATTTTAACTTGGGTAAGCATTAGAAGGGGTTAGCTGCATTTTTATTACAGTGAATTGCTGGATGAGGAAAATTTCTTTGCTGAGGATTAAGTTCACAAGTAAGGTGTTTGTGCACAAGAATGGAACTAGAACGATTGTGTATTAAAAACTGGAAAATGGCACTTTGGTCTTTGGGTTCCCTGTGGGTGTTTGCTTTTTGTTTCGTTACCTAGATTCTGTTAAATCCAAGGAAGGGGGATCACCTGCCTTGATTCTTGGGGCTCTGTGGTTTGTGCTGCTACGGATCACAGAGCTATGTTAGTGTTCCCAGGTATTTGAGTACTTTGTAACATGAACACTGTATCTTAAATCTGAATGGTGCAATTTATTTAAGAAAGTGTACTTCTTTGTGCTAATATGTCTATTCTGCTTTTCATGCAGATGACGTATTGTTTTTTATCTGGAAATCTCTAATGACTCCTGTGGAGAGTGTTCTGGAATTTATACTCCGGCGGCTTACGACGAATGAGTTAAGTACGGTAAGTAATGATTTTGAGGCTTCCTTTGGTATGGCTTTGCATGGTGATTTGATTTACCAATGTCTGAGTTTTTCATGTCAAATTTATTAATGCCTAATAAGTAATTTTCCTTAGAAATGCTTTTTGTATTTCTTTTTTTCTTAATGGGCACAGTTAAGAAACACAAGAACTGTCTGTTTCTGTAAAAATGAAGGACAGAAGCCTGAGGCTCTTGGTTGCTTTCATTTTATACTTTTCATACCATGTCTGAGAAAGGGAAATGCAAAGAAAGTAAGGTTGATAGGCAGTCTCTAAAATGTGGATGGGACAGAAGAAGGATAAGAAAAGTTGTATTGCATCAAAGCAAGTGGTAGAGTTGCATCGGAAGAATTTTGAAGTCTGAAAGATGGTGCAATTGCAAAGGTGCTACTCTGAAAACTAAGGGATATTTTATTTGTCATACAGTTCTTTGAGTCTAAAAGTAATAATAAAGGAAAGATTGTTCAGCTGGAGTGACTGCTGTTGTTTTCCTTCTGCTGTCATTGTAGCCATTAGTTTTATGTTTTCAGTTTGGTTCCTCCTCTTAATGCTTTAGTTTACCTTTGTACCCTCATTCACAGGTTGGCGACCTGGATCGTTGTGATCTATACTTATCTTTAATTCCAGAGATTTTGCATTTGTGCTTTCAACTCAACTCAAAAAAGTTACCGACTATCAAGAATTTCATCTCATCCCTGACTAGTGCCTCTATTCATAATTTTCAGGAGACAAATTCTGCAGAGGTAATTCAGTATTACTTAGAGCAGTAAAAATTGATACATTCTAAGTGAGTACGTGGAATTATATATATAAGACAATATGTCTGTGTATGCACATAATCCCAAAATATTTAATTAGTTGGCAGCATAATGTCAATATGAAATATTTGTAGCTAAGATTTCTAATAGTTTTGTTTTTTTTACATTGCTTTTTGAATAAGTTGGTGCATCTAAAGTGAAACTGTAGTCAACTATAATGGGCTGTATGTATTCAAAAGCTTTTTCCTCAGCTATGAACTGGTTTTACCTGGGAAGTTATACCTAGATGAAAATGCCTTTGGCATGTCTTAGAATTAGCTTGAACATGCAGTGAGATATTCTAGAACTCAGCCTTCCTTTGTTTTTTGATGCGTTGTTCCTTGTCCTATAGCTGTATTTAAGTAGGCTAAAATATCTGAAATACATTTTTGAAAAGATAAAGAAACATTACCATATAACAGGAGGAGATTATACTGCCCAGCAGGTACTAGTTTTAATCTTTGCTATTTTCTGAGTTTTATTATTCGTCACGAATGGTTAATAGCACAGGAAAAAGATTTTAAGGATTGGATTCACTAGGTTTACTTTTTTAAGAAAGAACAGAAATTAACCTTTTTGTGTTTATGAATTATATACTCACTCCATTTGTTTCAAAGCAGGCATTCTGTAGTTCAGTCAGTGTTCAGTGGGGCCTCTACAAACTACTTATGCATACAGTGAGAATTATACTATCATAGTGATTTCTCCAGTTGCTCATATAGTACATTCTCAGTTCAGGTTTATTTAGGTTGGGAGAAAAAACAACAATGTAACCTGGTGTAGGGAACCTGCTTTGGCAGGGGGGTTGGACTCGATGATCTCTTGAGATCCCTTCCAACCCCTATGATTCTATGATTGTTGAGATGTTAGATTGGAGAATCTTTTCCGTGCTCTGGACAGCTGAAAGTATTTCGGAGATACTTAAACAACACTGAGCTTTTAGTAATTTTAGGAAACTATATGCTTATTGATTTTTTTTTTCATAGGACATTTTTTTTCCTTTTTATATATATTGGTTGGTTATTTTTGTTGTATTAAAGAATAAATGAATGCATGTTTGTTTATGTTTAATTTGGTCTTATTAGGAGCTGAAGCTGAAACAACAAATTAAAAAAGTAACTAGCATAGCCTCACTCGCTGTAGTTTGTGAGACAGTGGATCATAAACCTGAAGCACACCTTGAAGATCTGCTTTCTGTGAATGCTCTCAAGAGATTTATTGCCTTTTCCCCATTTTATGAAGTATTAAAGAAGCCATCTTACATTGAAGAAAGAAGCGGGTACGTCTGTGGTACGGGCTAAGTAATAGTGCAGAATAAATTTGAGTAGTGAGTGAAGCAGTGATTAAGGTGCTGGATTTTTTTGGTTTTGTTTTTCTGTGGCAACTTTGTACCAGCGTAAAAATGTAGAATTCTGATCACAAATGTTTCCTTCAGTTGCTCTTCTGTCTTTGTTCTGGTTCTAGAGCATTAAAACAGCTATGGAGGTACTTACTAGTATTACGTAACCAGAGTTAGCTTTGAATTTGCTGATACTTAGGCCACCTTCCGTATCTGTACACTGCACAAAACCATAGCATGTACACAAGTCAGTTTAAAAAGAAATGACTTATTGTTGGGAAAGGGAGGGAATTCCAAAGTAAGTTGCAGGGACAAAAAGCAAATACTCGAGGGGCATAAAAGTACAGAAAGCATAGGGTGATGTTTCCACTGAATACTTTTCCGAGAGTTTATAACTAACGAGACTGCCTGAGCTCAAAACTGATATTTCTGTGTATAGAAAAGTTCATTTTTGGATTTCTCTTCATGATTTTGCCCAGTCTCCCCTTGAACCTAGTAAATTTGAGTTGTCTTAAGTATAGGAAGTACAGTAAAGGTGTTCGTAGTAGATAGGAATGTGCACTGTGATTAAATACAACATGTTTAAGAAGATTTATTTTTTTTTACAGCTTATGTGAGGAAACATCATCTCAGGGATGGGGAAAAATTGTTGCACGCTATGTACACGACCAGTGGATTTGCCTGCGTTTTGTTGTAAACAGATTTCCCATGTTGGCTAGAGAGTTTGAAGAAGGAACTTTAGAACTGTTATTGTCGACTGCTAAAAGGTCAAGAGAAATTCTGGAGTCTGCATTGGAAGCCCTAACTATTCTTCCTTCAGACCAAGTTGTACCTGTGTTTGACTGCATGAAAGTCCTTGTTCCCAAGGTAAAAGATAAAACAACTGTAAGGTACTATTAGGTGCGTTTGTTTCGTCAAATTTAATGCGTCTGTCTCCTCTTTGTTCTCAGCTTCTGAACTCACTGGAGTCTCTCTGCATAGAAGCATTCGATTTGGCTTGGAAAATCATCTCCTGTTTGAGCAATACACAGCTAATATTTTGGTCCAATCTGAAAGCTTTTGTTCAGTTCATCTTTGATACCGAGGTTCTAGCTGCTGCTGCAAGTGCGAAGGGCCAAGCGTATGCCAAGATAAAAGAGGTCAGTTGAAGAATCCTTTTGTGAGAAATGAACAGAATTTTGTCTGGATCTGAAAATGTATTTTACTTTTTATTTTCCCTTTAGTGTCTGCGGTAATTTTTTTTCATTTTCAAAAAGGAACTCGTTTGATAGGAGATTGTGATCTGAGAATTAGGTGGAAGGCAAACAAATGGAACTTGAAGCAGAAAACAATGCTAGCTCTATGCTATGAGAAAGTAAAAATCTGTGAAACCGTCATGTTCAACCAGCTTTTTCCCTTCTACTATTGAAAGTAATAGCAAACAATTGAAGGATGTCTGCAGTGCAATACAAACAAAAGATCAAAAAACAAAACCCACACAAAAAAGACCAAAGAAAAGATCTTTTAAAATACTGTTAGCTTCTAATGTGTGCCAGCTTGAGCATTTTCAGAGCAAAGGCTTACGAATGAAAGACTTTACATATCTATTGTTTTTGTAATACAAAAAAAGAAAAAAATAGTGTTTCTCTCAGTTTCAGTCTTCTACGTTCAGTAAAATGTAGGCTTTTTTTGCTCTCTGTCATATATTTACATTATGCATTTTCTCTGTACACTTTAATTCAAGATTTACTACCTGCACTAACACATGCTGTTAATATTCTGGGAAATTTTTCTACGAGTCTTTAAGAGAATATTAATTAACTAAAATGAAACATCACAACCCTTTAAAACTTAAATAGATGCTATTAAATAAGGTCGCTTTTAACTATGTAATTGCTTTTTTGAAGTGCTTCTTTTTGTCCTGCGTCTCCAGGTGTAAGAAACAACAAAAAAAATTGTCACCTTAGAATCGTGTTTAATACTGCATGGTAGAGGTGCTTCCATATTTTGGAAGACAAAAGAAGTTTTACTATTTTTTGTAAGATACTTATAGTTTTCTGTGCCTTGGAAGTCCTTCCCTTTGTCATGGTGTTTTTTCTTTCATTTTGAATCCCTGTATTCAGTAGTGGTATGTTGATTCATCTTGGGAAGGCGTAGAATATTTATTTCCTATATAACATTAACGTGGTTTTTCTTTTTCTTTTTCTTTNAGTTGTTTTTTTTTTTTTTTTTTTTTTTTTTTTTTTTTTTTTTGATTGCTTCTCCTCTGGACATGAAATAAAGATTTGTGCAGAGCAGTTCACAGTAACTGTAAAGACGTTTACCAGAGCTTTAATACTTCATAAATTAGTTACACATATATATGTATGCTTAGGATTGTTGTCTTTTGCTGCTGTTCATTTAGCACAGATGTTGCACTAGATCAGGTTGCAGTTTTGCCTTCAACAGTGACCTGATGTCAGACTCATATTTGTAAACAATAAATAATGTGTAAGCTTTAGTTTTAGCTCACTTTCTTGGAATGAATATTTATTTTAAGCAGTAAATAATGCTTTGCATTTGTAGTTTTAATGTGAACCCAAGCCAAAATAAGATGTGTATACGAAGATAGGTAAATCTCTTAAAGTTCTAGAAATTTGTTAGATTTGTCTTTTAATGAATATTTGGCAATTGTGTGTGGCAACTGAGCTGTAGCAAGCTTACTTTCCTTTTTTGTTGTTCTTGTTTTTTCTTTAGTGTTAAGAATTACCATACTAACTTGAGCATTAGTATTTCAGACATTATGATAATGTAAGGTTTGTTTTGCCAATGTTGAGTCTTGAGTCTCTATGACAGCTATCCCATCGTCTGCAGTGGGGCATACCATGGCAACAGGCATCAGGAGGTAATGAAGATCTCCTGTATTCAGCAAGGGCATCTGGTTGAGCCACCTTCTGCCCCTTCATAGGAAAATGAAGATAAAGTTCCCAAGCAAGTGTCTCCTTACATATATTCTTATCCCACTCCTCAGCAGAGAACTGTAAATCAATTCGAGACAGCTTTAACCTAGGGGAATCTCAGGTGCAGGAAGGGGTCACACCTGCAGTAATAGAATGACAGAATGGCTTGGGTTGGAAGGGACCTTAAAGTCCACCCAGTTCCAACTCTGTGCCATTGGCAGGGCTGCCCCCCCCACCAGCTTCGGCTGCCCAGGGCCCCATCCAACCTGGCCTTGAGCCCCTCTAGGGATGGGGCACCCACAGCTTCTCTGGCAGCGTGTGCCAGGGCCTCACTGCCCTCTGAGTAAAGAATTTTCTTCCTAACATCTAACCTGAATCTCCCCTCTTCTAGTTAAAAATATGTTAATATTGCAGTTGCTTTTAATAATACTAGCTTTTGTGGAAATGAGACTTTTAATCTTCAATTTCTTCTTTTCAGATAATGCTCAAGCTCATAGATATGTCCACTACAAAAACTGGAGTCTTCAATGTAGTCCTTAGTCATTGTTGTCAATCATGGATACTTCCCACTTTTGATAACAGAGGAGCTGTAAGAAGTCCTTTCTTAAATGCTGTGAATTACTGTGAACTTATCACTGAGGGATGTGTCTTTGGAACTGTATTTAGGAGAGATCAAAGGTATACAAAAACATCAGATCCACGTGTGTGATTATTTGTTCTAATTCTGTGGTCTTTGCTTTCTCTTAATTTTCGAGAAATTTATTTTCTGTGCTATTCTGCAAACTTCACTGCTTTGTCTTTTTTCTTTTGAGAAGACTTATTCAGGATGTACATGCCTTCATAGAAAATCTTGGAGAAAAATGTGCAGCAAATGTTGTCACTGAGAGGTATGTATCTACAATATTTAGTCTGAATTGTCTTAATTACTACCAATGCCGATTACAGCATCAGGAAAGATACAGGTATATCTGTAGCTTTAAATACAAGTAAAAGGTAGTGATGTCACATCACATTCAAAATTCAAGTACCAAATGTGGAAAGATAAGTGTTTTGAAGAAAATATGTCCAATCTATTAACCTGAAGGGGACTGAAATAACTCTTTCCTCATTTTTCACCTCATAAAAGTGGCACATTAGGGTGCAGGTACGCATTTCATAGTGTGCTGATATGTAGCTCATTTTTGCAGATGTGACAATTAATAAACATAGGCTTTAATTAATGCAGCCACATTTGGAGCTTGACTTGTCAGCATTGGTTGTAGGCATGGTACTTACCAAACCTTTTAATGAGACTGCTATTTCTGTAGAAAATTGTTTCAAGCACTTGTATCGAAGACCTGCATGTAGAAACAGTTAACTGGAAGTCATCAGTTTTCTTCATCAGCAGTGATGGACAGACTTCAGGATTCTGATTTGAATTATTTTTATGTTCCATCATCTTACTGTAGACAACTCCATGACCGTAACACTACACAGTCCTTCACAAGAAATGGGTTGCTTACTTTCTTTTGCATTCTAGTTCTACTTCCTAGATTTCCCAACCTATTCACAGTGTTTACAGTTTGTTTCAGAATCTGGCAGTTTATTTGGCATTACAAAATGCATCCAACTTAAAAGATGAGCTTTGATTTCTTGCATGGCCTGGTCTTTGCCACAATTGAGAGCATCATATGTATGCTCAGGATACTGTTTATACTTTTTAATTTAGAATTTATCTTTGAACAAAACATGTCTTTTAAATTAATATCTTACAGTACAAACAGAGATGATCACTACGTACGGATTTGTGCTATTAAATTTCTGTGCTACTTGGATGGATCAAATATCTTGCATAAGAGCTTTATGGAAGACATTGTCATCAAACTACTTGAGAAAGTAAGCTTCATTTCTCTTGGTATATAGATGTGATGTTAATGTATTATTAAAATGTGAAGTACTTGCAGCTGAAAGTGCAAATTTACAGTTGTTTGTATAGTCTCTGTGAACGTGTCCTGTAAACACCTTTTTTATGTTACTACAGGACATGAATTAGTTAATTCAGCCAAACATAAATGTTAGTATATAAAAAATAATCTTTCAGGTCTATTTCTGTATTCTTACAGAATGTTCTAGCTTCACTGACTATTATCCAAATGGTAGGCATTATTCCATGCAGAACTTTAGCCTGCATTTCATACAACTGCATTTGATACAGCTGCAAATAACTTCTGAGTAGGAAGATCTATTGTCTCCTTAGAAAGGCCTTTATGAATGATATTAATGGAGAAGTTCAGGGTCTGATTTTCATTCATCATAACTGCATATGTAAAATAATTGGTAACTGACTACATAACCCATGCATTCTGGTAGTGCTGTATTCTGCTTTTATCTGAAGAATGAGAAATGGGTGATCCTTTATTCATTCCCTTCTGTCAATTGATTAGTAGAGAAAAATAGATAGTATTTGTATTATAAGATCAAGTGGAAAATGTGACTTGAGCTTTAAGATAGATTTTCTTTCTTGAATATGAAGATTGAGCATGTAAATTAAAAGAAAAAAGAATTTAACATTAATATGAGATTTGTAAAACCAAATTGCTTTCTTTTAAAAAAAGTTAAGGAGATAATTTTAAGTATGATGTTTTAAATGAAGTTTGTAGGAATAGGCAAGTAAGGAATCTAAAGCTGTATGGGAATGTGAATTGCAGGCCTTTTTAGTGCTCCATTTATTTGATATATTTTCTTTCACATATACATCTTTTTTATTGCAGAATATCAGTTTCTGTCCCAAAACTAAGAGTTGCCATTACAGGCTCATCTCTTACAGACTATCATGACTGAACCCCTTTTGAAAAGTAGACTGAAGTAGAAATGCTTCCGTTTGTGTACTGATCCCTTTGCTTAGGATATCTAGTTCTGGTTTCATGTAACTAAATGACAGCTCAAGTCTTCATTCTCCATATTATCCAGTTCAGTTATTCATGTACAATAGATGCCACTGCTACTTAAGTTCTTCATCTTTCTGCTCTGTGAAGATTCTCAATACTTTTTTGTTTTAATGCTTTTAAGTAAAAATACAAAGTGGACTGCCTATTTCCTCAGCTTCTCATGAAGAAGACTCAAAATTTATTTGTGACATATGTAGAGGTTGACATGTTTGTCCTAATCATGTGTAAAGCTTATACTAGCTGTGCAGTAGATGCTGTTCTTTAAATACACTTGAATATGTTTCCATGTCTTCAATTTTAAGGGAAGAGTATGTAATAATACTTCTACTTTCAGGATGAACTGATGTCCAGATCTAGAACACGCTATTATGCAAACTCATTACAGCATAGAATTAAAAACCGAGTGTGGCAGACGCTCTTAGTTCTTCTTCCAAAGCTGGAGCAGGTATTCCATTTCACTTTACATTCTTCCTGTGCCTTTTGAGTCTACTTTTGAGAAGCACTGAGTGCGTTACACTGGAACAGAGTATAAAAGACATCTCTGTGTAATCTCATTCTTTTAGTCTGAAATCATGGATTGATGCATTTGTAGAAGTTGCTAAAACCTTTATCGTACATTTGTGAAGACTGATGGCTGGATTGTCTAGCTAGAGCTTTTTTGCTCATCATCTGATTTCAAGTTTTTCATTTAGGAAAATGCTACTACTTTATGAATATCCAGAGAACTCGGAAGTTCTAGTCTCTTGTAATACTTCCTCATAATAAAATGTTTGAAGAGTAAATTGTCAAAGTTGTGAAAAATAGAGAGTCCCTGTGGGTGCTAGATACAGCTCTTAATTTTCACGGACAATTTGAATAGTGTTAGTAGGTGCTGTACTTGGCTTCCTAAGGACATACTGTGGCAGCCTTGTGGTGACCTACATTCTTCTTTAGTGTTGCTGTCATCTTACTGTATTATTGTCTCCACAAGTGTGGTCATTTTTAACAGAAGAATGGAGACTGCTAGTAAAAAATGTTAAGTATTCTTTGTGTTACTTAACATTTTAAGTAATGTTAAGTAACTTTAACATTACTTAACATACTTAAGTTGTACTTAATCAAAAAAACAACCAAACATTCTTTTCCTCACTTCTTCCATGTGAGGAATAGAGAACGATGTGGCACTTATTTCTAATGTGCACACTGTTTAGCTTGTATGTGCTAGAGCAGTGCTTCTCCAGCAATTTGCTGTCTGACCCCAATCATGTTTATAGCCTTTTGCCTGTAAGTATTACCCGCATTAGTTCTATAATAAAGAAATCAGAAGGTCCTAAATTTTTTTAGTTTGATTATTGAAAGTATTTATAATATTGTTATAAAGCTTAAAATATTTATTTTTTCGTGGAAATTATAACAATATGTTAATGATTGTCTGATTTTGTTTGCTCAGAATTTCTTGTGTGGAATCCTTGACAAAGTCTTTCAGGCTGGATTTGGTAACAATCAGGCATCTGTGAAGTACTTCATAGAATGGATTGTTATCTTGAGTCTACATAAATACCCCCAGTTTCTCAGTAAATTCTGGGACTGCTTTTGCTGTGTAAGTAAGAACTTTAGATTACTTCAAGTGAACATCAAACTTTATCCATTTTCTTTCTGTTTTGGGCAGATCTTGCATATGGTACCCAAAAATCAGGAAGGGATTATCTGGAAAATGGTCTCACTAGCACTTCATTTTTGTCTTTCAATACTTCTTTAAGTAATCACCCTTAAGATTTGACCTGTGGAAATAGTAAATAGCCTGTACTAGTGGTCTGGAATGTATATTAGCATTGTGCATTTGAGCTGAGTAGATAAACGTGAGCTTGCACCAATGCCACTGTGCAGGAAGACGTTGCTTAGGGGGCCCTGCAGTAGCTTGCCACTTGGGACAGTTATTGATATGTGTCTTCTTCCTTATCAAATACAAATAACCTCTTTGGTACTGTAATTGTTTTTTAAAAGCCAAACAATAGGACAAGGTATTTAAAAAATAATAATTCTAAAAGAAATTGGAAAACTGTATATATTGTATATAAAATGTGTATATTTTTGCCCAGAATGATGCAGCAATTTTACACTACTCTGTGTGACAACTTTGCTCATTAATACTGTATGCTGATTTTTCTCCACAAAGGGATCAAATCTCTATTTCAGTGTATGTTTGATACATATGTTTTGATACATTGAAGCTCAAATCAATCTAAACATTCTCTACGGTTTAAATCTAATAACTGTACAGTCTAATACAAATACCTAGGAGATATTCATCACGTTTGTTTTTAGTGAGATCGCTCATTTCAAATTGCAAGGTTCTTGAAGTTTCTGCATGGTTTGGCATTCCTATGAGGAAATGGTTGAAAAAAATACATTATAAAAATACATCTCTTTAAACTGGGTGGGAGGTTGATTTTTGTGTCTTCTTGGGTGTTGTTTGTTTGTTTTTTGAGGGAAAATACAGTGACTGGATTTAATTACAGTTCATTTGTACTGCTGCATGCTTTCTTCTAATGTGTTTGTGGAAAGAAAATACTGTTAGGAAAAAATGTGATTTTAATACGATGACAGTATTTTAATGAGCTTTGCTGTGGAAACAGTCTTTTCAAAAGTGTTGATATAAAACCATAGATATTGCAGCTGCAGAACCTGCTGTGAAAGGAAACAGATGCATTTAATATAGGTGTATTTCTTACCTGTTGTTTTTTCTTTCAGGATGAAGAAAAGCTTAAAACAAGCATCTGTACATTTTTATCAGTGTTATCACATTTTGACACCATTCTTCAAAATACCTCGGAGAAGGTGAGATTTATTAAAACTGTTTATTCAGTTACACTTCTCTCAAATTTGTGATGTAAAATCTTTTTGTTGTTGTTGTTTGTCTTCAAAAACATTTTAATACCTACTTCCTCATCGGTTGACTTTTGATATGGAAAATAACTCTTCCAGCTATATCTGTAACATACTGTAACCAAATGTTAGGTACATGGTAGGTGTTCTGCATGTGTAGGGCCTTGATTAGCTGTGAGTTCTTGAACAGTTATCCCTGCTCAATTAAGCATGTGGATGTACGGGAGGTTGCTTTTTTTTCTTGTTCTTACTTAATTTGCAGGAAATAAGATTCAGATAGCCTAGAAGAAGGTACTCTTTCTACAGCATAACAGTAGACATGGAATTCTTTAGAAATAGCTGGTCCACATTAATTTTAGATTTTATTTTATTTGGAAGCTTTTTTTTGTTTTGTTTTCTTGATGGAACTTTAAAATAGACTATAAAATTCAGTTAGATATTACATGGAAATAGGTACTACATATTCGTAGTGATCCAGGAATTTATTTTGCACTGTTTGCATGTGAGGAGTGGCTGAGAGTGCTGGGACTGTTCACTCTGGAGGAGGCTCAGGGGAGACCTTGTTGCTCTCCGCAACTCCCTGAAAGAAGGTTGTGGCATGGTGGAAGTTGGCCTCTTCCCCTGTGTAGCTAGTGATAGGATGAGAGGGAGTGGCCTCAAATTGTGCTGGGAGAGGTCCAGGGTTGGGTATTAAGAAACATTTATTCTTCAAAGAGTGGTCAGGGAGATGGTGGTGTCACTGACCCCGGAGGTGTTCAATACATGTTCAGATGTTGCACTGAGTGATGGTTTAGAGGGGAATACTGGTGGTAGATGGATGGTTGGGCTAATGATACTGGATTTTTTTTCCAATCTTGATTCTATACTTATGCAAAATAAACTTCCTAAGCACTAAAAGATCAGTGGTTTAAGTGAAAATTTCCATATACTCAGGATAATAAAATACAGTGGGTTGCTTTAAAGATTCAAAACGCATGTGGGCTTGTAGGTTTGTATCTCTGTGAACAGAAGGAAGGAAAATATGTATCTGCATATAGTGATGCTGTTACAACTTTTGGAGTGAAAGGCTGTTTTCAGAGAGAAGAACCCGATTGCTTGGGTAGCTTACTGTTGCTCTTCTGAATGATACGTTAAAACTTAGCATGAATGGAAATCTTTTGTTTTGTAGAAGCCAGTTCTGAAGAAAGCCCTCCTGGTAGTTCTGCAGTGGTGTTTCAACCATAATTTCAGTGTCCGACTTTATGCGCTCGTTGCACTTAAAAAAATCTGGGGTATGTGCAGAATGTTGTACGTGGAAGAATTTGAAGCCCTGACACCAGTTATTGAATCAAGCCTTCAACAAGTGGAAAACATGCATGGCACAGGGTTAGTAACAGCTTTATGACCTAGGGCTTTATTTATTTATTTATTTATTTATTTATTTATATTGGTTTCTGATAACCAAGAGTCACTGAGCTATAGGCTGTGGGCTAGCATTCGCTTTCCTTTTGAGACATAGATGAGATACCATTTTATTACCAGACTGACTCCTGTTAGAATTTGGAGACATGTTAAAGACCTTTCTTGAAATGTAATCCAATTTCCTGAATGCTGTAATATCTAAATTGGCCCATAGCAGCTAAAGCATTTATTTTCTATACAATATATAGTAATTACAATCAGTTTGCCCTATTCTAATCTGACTACTAAAAAAAATCCACTATGTTGCATTTGGGTTTTTTTTGTGCATCATGCGTTTCTTTCTGCAGGAATGCTAGAAGAAACTGGCAGCGAATCCAAGATCATTTCTTCTTTGCAGCATTTCATCCACTTGAGGACTATAATCTAGAGGTAAGTCTAAAAAAACACTGTTGTTTGTCATCATATTTGCATAGTTCTCTAAGTATCTTTTTAACTTTTTTTGTATGTTATGATGTAAGGGAAATAATGATCAACTATTATACATTTAAAACTCTGAAAAAATAACTTCACCGAAATCGTTATGGATTTTACATTAAGAATACGGCTTACTTCTCTAGTTCTGTGCTAAAAACCTATGTCAGTTAAGAAGAGGTGAGCATGATGAGTGTATGCCCATTTATGTGGGAGTTAGATTTTCTATTTGTGTCTGGAAAAGTTACTGCTATGAACTTGGGACCTGAATCACAGAGGGGTTGTTATTGATTGTAAATTGATGTTCTGTGAAGTATTGTGAAAATTAACTGTGTAAGATGTGACTTAGCAAAATTAGACAGCAAAAGTCTTGAAGAACAGTCGGAAAAAATTCAGGCTGATAGAAGTACTGAAATCATAAACAGGTAAAAGATGTGCACTATAAGACTGCCCTGAGGTTAATGATCTGTGTTGCTTTCTTGGAGTGATGCCATGCTAATAACGCTGTGTTACATTGTAGACCATATTTTATACTCTCCCTCGCCTTTCCGAAGTTGCTGAGGATGAATGGATCTCACTCTGTAAATTTGAGAGATTCACCGACGTTCCTTTGCCACCAGCATTTCAGTGCTACCGTTCTCGAGCTGAACTTCTTGATCTAAAGCCTAGTGACTGGTCTCAGCAAGACACAGGTAAAACGTAGCTAATATATATTAAATGTAGTATTAGTTTGTCAATTTCTGTACTAACTCTGAACTTAACATGCACACGATCCTTATGTTTTCCCACTGTAGTAGTCCTGAATCTGTATGGGCAGAGGATATACCATAAAATAATAACAGATTGCTTTAATGTCCTCTACAGTGTTACCATTATATAATCTTTGTGGAAGCAGTAGCTTCACAACCACTTGTATATTCCTATCACTGACATTTGTTTTTGTAGGTTCAGTTGATGCAGATGGCCAAACAGAGTGGACCAATGTCCAGAAGAAGATTATACCCTGGAAAAACAGTACTCCTAGTTTAGACCTGGAAGTGGTGTTGCAGGACCGTGCTGCCAAGCTTGGTAAATCAAACAGCAGGCTGATTGTGGTGGCTTCACTTATTGATAAGCCTACCAATTTAGGAGGTAAGGTTGAATGGACCTTTTTAAACTTCTAGGTTAGACCTCAGGGCATGGCTGGCTATGGAGAATGAATTTGGAAAGAATAATGTTCAGTATGTTGGTACTAGAAAGTTATTTTAGTACTACCCAGAGAAAGGGATGATTGTCATGCAAAAGCATGATAACAAGAGGAAATGTTTCCTATTTCAGGAGTAGTCTGTAGTTTATATTAGGAAATATAGTCGTACTGACACACAGTGTGCATTAATTGAATAGAACTTCATAAATCACGTGATTTGCAACAATTTATTACGTTGTGCTTGCTGTTGTCAGAAAAATAGGCCCATGAGTTGGTGCTGTCTGTGCTGCAGTGCAGTGGTGTGTCATTCTCCCAGGTCTTGTTTAACTGGCACTGGATGTAGAGCTTTATTGTGCCGTGTCTGTGTGTCCCCACAGAGGCTGTTACAGTGAACTGCTCCTCTTTGTGATGAGCACTGTAGAAGCACGCTGCCAGACATAGAGCTCTTACAACTTTCATTTTTCTGCTTAGTTACTAAATATTTTCTTTCTGATAAGATAGATGGAGCAAGAGGTATAACATTTTGGAGCAGACCTAAAAAGTACCTGAAACTGGTTAAAAACAGAGGGCTAAAATAATTTATTAAAAAAAAAAATATCTAAAAATCTAGAAGATTTTTGTTTTTACTTGTTAAGATATCCTGGCTCGGTTATGTTGTTTTCTGTACAAAAATTGCTTTAATTCTTCTGTTGTAGGTTTATGCCGTACAAGTGAAATATTTGGGGCGTCTGCACTAGTTGTTGGCAGCCTTCATTACACACAGGACAAGCAGTTCCAGCACCTGAGTGTTTCTGCAGAGCAGTGGCTCCCCCTTGTGGAGGTGAATGCAAACTGTTTAACAACTCAGAAGTGCGCAGGAGCCTTCAATGCACCAAATGCATAGTTCAGTATTGTGCCGTTTCCTCCTGCAAAAATGAGCTTTTTTTTATTTAACCAGCTCCTGCTGCCATTTCTGACGCTTTAAAAATAGAGTTATAGGGTCACCCCTATAACAAAGAATTTGATATCTTTGTGATTAAGTGGAGCACTGGAATATGATGTTTATTTATAAAAACAATTTACATTAGCCCATTACTTAGCCATTGAATTTGCCTGAAGCTAAGTTGTGCTAAGCGTGTAGAGCCTATTATCTAGCTTCTAAAAATGATGAATTTGACGTGTTATCTCTAATATTTGGGTGAAAATAAGGTTGTGATACTTTATTCATTTGTTTTTCTGTATCAGCTACGGTTAAATCATGTAAAAAAAATGAGTTCCAATGTTTCATTTTTTCATGGTGTTTATTTTCAGCATATTTTTTTTCCGGAGCAGTATAGCTGTAATGTGTCCCCATCAGCATTCTGTTTTAGATGACACATTTTTATTCCCAGTCTCTGTACAGAAGCACAGTGGTAAACCTTTTGTTGCATGAAGAAATTGGAATCTAAAACAGATAAACACTGAAAGAAGTCAGAAATTCTTTACTTGAAGCTATCAGAAGTCATAATACAGGCATGTAGGACAGCTAAGTGGGCTGCACCACTGACGGTTAGATTGTTTGGGGATGAGATTTCCATGGTGAAATAAGAAACAGACAACATACCCCATGCAGAAGTGATTCTTCTACATTCAGATAAACTCGATCAAGGCTTTTAACTGTCAGAAGCATAGAAATTGCACTGTATCTTTTATGCTACTGCTGAAGAACTTTGGAGATGTAACTCATTTCTGTATAAAACCTGTCCAAGTAAATTGCTTTCTTTGTTTTTCTTCACAGTAACTCAGCTTACAAGTGGCATTATTTCAATATTTTTGTATTTGTCTACTTTTGATGGACAGGTGAAACCCCCTCAGCTTGTTGATTATTTACAGCAGAAGAAAACAGAAGGCTACACGACTATTGGTGTGGAGCAGACAGCCAAAAGCTTTGATCTTACAGACTATTGCTTTCCAGAGAAGTCACTGTTATTGCTGGGGTAAGAACATGTGCTTTTTGTAAATCAACCTCACTAGCCAGCCAAATGCCTGTCTATTACTCACAGTTTGGCCACTTGAAAATCAAGTGTCACTGGTAATGGTGGAATTATAACTGGAAGCAATTGGGGAAACAGTAAAGTTTGGCTTTGTTTGCTAAGAAATGGGAAGTGTGGATATCTATTCCTGAAGAATGATCCTTTCCCTTATACTCAGTGACCATTTCATACATTGCAATTCTTTTTTTCTGAGGGATGGATGTAGCAAACACCATGGATTAGTTTTCCAGCTTTAGTACAGGCATCATGTTTCCTTCAGTACTGTGCATAAGCTGCAGGTAAGCTCAGCAAGGAGGGCAGCCTGTTTTGCCTGCTCGCTGGGTAAGGAGATGGAAGAGGAGTGGGAGCATGCACTGTGAGATGCTTTAAAAATCCAGGAGGCAGACATGATGGGATGAAGTATCAGGAACAGAGGCTGGAAGGACTTGAAAGGAAAGCCATAACCAGGCAAGCCTCAGTGTGACAAAATGAATTGAATTTTCTAAAGCCATCTAGAAAAGCCTGCGAGTGAGAAAGATCCTACAGCTTTGAGACAATGAGTGAGATCAGGAGGAAGGGCCTCCTGCCTCCTTTTAAGGATGAAGTAGGCAGAAATACCTCTGGTTTTTACACTTCCTTTTATATGAAGTTTGTCTTCAAAATGTAGTTCTCATAATCACTTTGTCCTCTTCTAATTAAAAGCATAGTTTTAATTACCGAAAACCTTTGGTATTTTCTGATGTGCTTCTTCTGAAGAGGTGAAGCATGGCAGGACACTGATAAGCCTGACATTCCATCACACCAAGACTCCCTTTACAAAGAAATAATAGCTTGTGCTCATATTTATGACCCGACAATTTTCCAAATGGTATTTCATTGCTGTTGTGACTCTCACATCTGCTTTCTGGAACATCTGTCTTCTCCCAGACATAATCACTGTTTCTTCTTCACTAGAAACGAACACGAAGGAATCCCAGCCAACCTGATTCACCACCTGGACGTCTGTGTGGAAATTCCTCAGCAGGGTATTATACGGTCACTCAATGTCCATGTAAGTGGAGCTCTGCTGATCTGGGAATACACAAGGCAACAAGTGATCAAGCACAAACAACAAAAATAACTGCCATGAGTTTCGTGCCTTATAGTACATCTAGGTGGCTTCTTATGGTGCTACAACATGGGGTTCAGAAGAGGAAGGATACAACTCAGGGCAAATGAGGGTTCTTAAATTTTTGCATGTTTTGTTTTCTGCAGTTCAGAGTGGTTTTCAGATGCCTTAATACTTCCATGAATAAAACTACTGCATTGTAATAAATAGTGTTTATGTTGTCTGTGGTGTGTGACAGTACTACTCTGCAAACAGGAACATTTTTACTGGATTTCTACTGCAGTTAGATTGTGACAGCTGTGCTTGAAACTCGAGTTTTGCTTTCTGATAACCACAATCAAAACTTCCTGTATGTAGAATGAAGTGTTGAGTGTTTCCAGCACTCAGAGAGGAGATAAACGTTTCGCACTAGAAGGGGGAGTACAAGTAATTTTTCAGTGTCAATAAATTTAAGTGACTTTTGTGGCCAAACTTACTGTTCAATGGAGTTGCTTCAGTAAGGTAATTATAAAGACTGGATTACACAGAATGTGATAATGTGGGATAAATAACTGTCCTACTTAGAAATGGACTGAAAGCTGACCCATATGGCTAACAAAAATTCCAACTTACAAGCAAGAAGCGTACTCAGAATATGTATCTTAAGCATTATACAAATGGGATGCATGAGGTCTTTTAGATGGCTACTGCTTGGAAAGTGACATCTGCCTTAAGTTATAATTTAAAGTACTTTGAGGTAGCACACTTGTGACAAATGTGGTTTACACATACCATCACCACTCTCTTTGAGCAAGCAAGTGAAGTTGGAAAAGCTTTATTTTTTTCTCCACAAAAAAGTATTTGTACATGTTCTAAAAAGAGCAACAAATTGACACTATTCCATAATCATTTATTCCTGCAGAACAGTGACTGGAGTTACAAATACTAAGCTTTGGGTTTGCAAACAGCCCTGCACCGTATTTCTTTGTGTCATGATCATGAAAAAGCTGTCCATGACTACCAGCCTTTTTTCGGGAGGCCTTGCAGCAGGAGCAGCAGCCTGCCTTTTAGGATGGGTTACCAGTTCCTGACCTGCAGCAGGTCCTGTTGCTTTCCCCTGCTTCTTCCTGCCCCATATCTGTGCCAGGTAGCCGTACTTCAAAAATCAGAGTACCTAAGACTTTCCAGCAGTTTCTGGAGGATGAAACCCTTCTGTTTCCAGCTTTTCTTTGTATTTTAAAAAATCTCTTCTCTTATCGAAGTGTTTAACCTGTAGAAAAAGGAAAAAACAAACTCACGTCCACCTTAAGAAATCACAGCACAAAGTCAATGATTGCTAAGGAAAGGTAGGATTGGTGAAAGCATGCCCCTGCCTTGACACTTTCACCGCTGTGAGCTGAAGCTGCAGCTGACAGCTCAGTCCAGCAGCTTTTCCATGGTCTCACGGCCCCAGCGACCCTGCAAAGCACCGCACGTGGCACAGGCTGCGGCCTGGAGCACCACCGCAGCAGGGGAAGGCACGGCGTCGTTCAGAGGGCCGGAGCACCTCTGCTTACAGGCCGAGGGAGGTGGGCTTGTCCGGCCTGGAGAACAGGCGGCTCTGTGCAGCCCTCAGCGCGGCCTTCGGCTCCTCGAGGGGAGCTCACAGGCGCGAAGGGGACCGAGCTTTAACCCATCGGGGAGCAGCCCGCGCTCACCGCCCGCCCCGCCCGCTCACCCACTGCTGCGGACACAGGGACTCGAAGGAGCGCCTCAGCTTCTCGCAGCGCGGCGCGTCCTCCGTGTGCCTGTCCAGGCACCGCCAGAACTCGTCGCGTGCCGCCCAGCACGCCTTCCTCTCCTCCATGGTGGGGGCCGACATGATTCCTCCCCCGATACGGCGCCCCGCCGCGGACCGAAGGTCAGCGGCGCGGAAGCGGCGTAGTGCGCATGCGCTGAGCCGGACCCCGGGGGGGGGGGAAGGGGCGGGGCGCCTGCAACGCGCGCCAAAGCGCTCCTTCAGGTAGCGGCCACAGCTGCGTGCTGCTCTGTGCTCGTAGCAAGAGCGCAATTGGTTTGCTTCCCTTGCATGGAAAGGCAAAGATGCACCCTCCCTTCGGTTGTGTTCTTCAGCCATCATAAATTCTCAGTGGATTCCATTTGAAATAGTAATCTTAATGCAATGTGTCCCCTCCTCTGTGGCCTTCCAGTACATAACAGGAGCTCATTAACAGAAGGGACCAGGAGAAGGTTCCCCTGCAAGCACATCAGTCCTATTTCATGGAAGGCAAAACTTCCAAGTTTTTTTAAAGCCCCAGAGGGGCTTTAAAAGTTTTTAAAGGAGACATCAAAGTCTGTAGGAATACTGATATTTTTAGGAAGTGAGAAAGTAAATAACAGTCAGGATCAGGTTAAACAGTCAGGATCAGGTTAAACAGCAAAGTCCACTTCTATTCATATGAACAACCTGAGTTGGAAGGAACTCACAAGGATCACACACAGCATTATCTCAAATCCAAACCCTATATTTGAGAGAGAGGTTGTAAAAGGACCAGCACAAGGAAAAGGAGTTTAAAAAAGGATGCTTGCCCTTCTCCAAAGTTCTAGGCTCACAGAAAGGCTTCACAAAGGAGGGATCTCCATAAGAGAACCTTCCTTTATGGCAGCCAGCCCTGAAATGAGGTCTAAGCTTCTGGTAACACAAGTGAATTGCCCTCACCTGTGCTCCCAGGGCTGACCTGGTATTCTCTCCAGGAGCTTAATCAGTGGTTCAGACCATGACTCAGCAGATCCCATACACTCCACCCCTTCACAGCATGAGCCAGTAATTGAGACAGTTGGAGAGTGAGCTTTCCCTAATACAGGGGTCCAGTGTATCACAACACTTACACGATTGCCCGTCACAGTACAGGTTGATACAATGCAAGACAATTGATAACCTTTTTGTGGTTGAGGTTCATGTTCTCTCGTGGGCCAGGGCTTGATGGTGTTACTGGAGACATGCAGGTATTCAGTGCAAGTCCATGTTATGTTCCATTAGTCCCATGTAGGTCATCACCAGATGTCAATCTTGATCTCATGGCAGCACTGGAGTACTTTGATGACACTTTGTTCCTTCTGGTGATGCTAGAGACTGCCAAAGACTCACAGGTAGTGGCACAGATGTATCAGAGGTACCAAGAGGAAAAACACTGCCCTCTATGTCAAGATACATGCCATATTCCTGTCCTGGGTCAACACTTGGGCTTGCACTGGGGCATGTCCCAGCCATCTGTATCACACACTTTGGTTAAATATCAGTGATTGCCTAACTATGTATATACACATATATACACACACACACCAAAGGGAGGGGTCCTGATCTGCTATAGGGACATGATTAGGGTCCCCTTAGCAATGAAGACCAGAGTGATCACCACAATGTAAGTAGACCATGCATCAATTACCACAGGAACTACCAAATCCCCATCTCCAGTAGTCACCCCCAGGTGCAAAGTAGGCCACACCACTTCGGTCCTACTTGTATCTCCCAGGACCATTCTGTTCTATGGGTACCAGGTTCTAGATGCTCAGGAGCATGGAGCAGAAGGTTATGGTCATTAACAATTTGGGGTCTTACCTGATTGTTAGTGTCTGCAATTTGGATCCTAAGAGGGAAGGCCCAAAATGTCTGCAGCACCTTTGGGACAGTGGTTCTGCCATCCCTAGGTCTTTCATTCAGGTCCCACAGGGTTTCATACAATCTCTTCATCCACCCCTGCAGGGACTGAGAGCCAATCTTCAGAGCAGCCTTAAGGATGCCATTATAACATTCAATGAGGTCTGCTTCCATTGGATTATATAGCAGATGAAATCACCATTCAATGACGTTCTCTTCTGCCCAGCGTTGTTTGTCACTCTTGTGACATGTGTACCCTGGTCATTCTCAATGACCTGTAGAGTCTCACATGATGCCATCAACCCAGTTAAAGCATGGATGGTATAGGCCTGGTTTACTTTTGGTACTGGATAGGCCTGCATCAGTCCACTTTCTGTGGAAAAGCAAATTAATGCATATTTGGTCCCCTCAGATCACAGGAGAGGGCCTATATAATGAACTTGTCAGCTGTGGAGAGGGTTATGTCCTTGAGCAAGGTAGGCCAGTTGTCCCTGGCAGGGGTTTTGGTTCCATCTTCATGCAAGCATCTCAATCATGGCAGACCTGGATGATATCTGACATCATGATAGTTAGCTCCCATGCTGCCCACACTGTCTTCTGTCTGGTATGTTGCAGCTTCTGGTGTAGCCAGTGGGCATTGTTCTCAGAAGGATATTTCTCAATCCACCATACTCAAGCCAGTGTGTCAGCTTCATCATTTCCTGGTGACTGCAAGGGATAATACCCAGAGACATGGTAGACACACCATTGTCTTTTCTGACGTGCCACTATGGTACATCAGTGGGTCAGGGATATTCTGAAGTTCTTCCTTCAACAGTGATGGCTGCTCCTCTGGCTGAGGTAGATGACCCAACATGTGCCTGGGCCACCCCCATCTTAGGAAGGTGGGTTAGATCCTCTACCCACCCATGAATTGGGAATGTTTTTACCACAATCATAACTGTGTGAGATATTGGCTCTACCACCTGCAGTGCAGACAGGTAGACAGTAACTGTTTCTCAATCATATGGTATCTCTCCTTCACTCTCTTCTACCAGACCTGAGACCAATACCCTGTCAGGGTTCAAGCAGAACTCTGGCATTGCTACAGGCCCCAGCCAAAGTCATCCTGAGTGACATGGACATCCAGTTCAGCTTGGAGAGTAGGATCAAATATACCCAACATCTGTGCTCATTTAACAGCCAGTTTTACCTGTTGGAAAGTGTCCTGTTCTGTTCTCCCCAAGTCCCATAGTTGCCTCTTTTTTTTTTTTTTGTGAGTCTGTACAATGCTCTCAGCAGCTGCGCTAAATGAAGTATAAAGGAACACCAATATCCCAACATCTAAGAACCCTGCAGCTGCTTTAGTGTCACAGGGACTGGGAATGCCTGAACTTTATCTATTACTGCACTGGGTAGTACTTTTTAGTCTCTGCTGACCAAACTACACCCAGGAACTCCACAGACAGGCCTGAACCCTGCACCTTCTGAGGGTTTATAGCCCATCCTTTTCCCTGCAGATAGGCACTCAATGAAACTACCACCTCTTCTAACGCCTCCAGTGGGTCAGATGTCAACATGACATAATCAATATCATGACACAAGTTAACATTACTAGGTTTTTTCCCAGTTCGCCAGGCCATGCACCACTAGGTTATGACAGTATGTTGGTGAATGCACATACCCCTGTGGCAGGACAAGGAAGATCCACTCCCTGCCTCCCTGTGTAAATGCAAATTGGTCTTGTGATACTTCAGCCATTGGAATACTGAAGAATGCATTTGCGAAGTCTAGGATACAGTGGTAGGTTTTTATTTCCCTACTCGATGTGCCCATTAGGAAGCCAATATTGGGTATGGCCACATGAACAGGTGGCCTGACATTATTTAGTTCCCTATTATCTACTGTCATTCTCCATGTGCCATCTTGACTTCTGCAGTGGCCCTATGGGGGAATTATATGGGCTATGTGCCGGTCTTACAACTCCAGCTCTCTTTAATTCCTGCACAGCCCTGGATATTTCATCTTGCCCCCACTGCATCACATTAGCTAGCTGGCATGGTTCCAACAGGCAAATAGGCTTATGCTTTGCATGGCCTCTCAATATCACCTGCACTGCCCAGACACTAGTACACCGTTCTTGGAGTCTGAACTCTCCTATAATTGTCTGGAGAGCCAGACCCCATAAAACATCTGTACCACTCTGGGACTGAGGTAACAGACTCCTTATACTCCTGGGGCAGAAAGTACCTGGCCCCCAGCCTCAACCAAGTCCCAGTAACAAGAATGGCCTGTCCCCTAAACCCACCAATCACTTTATTCCCATTAAATTTGATTGGACCCCCATGAACAATCAATATTTCTGCACCCGTATCCACTAGAGCCATTACATGCTGTATATTCTACCAGGACCAGAATATCATTAACTCAACATAGGGCCTCCAGTCCCATCTGGAGGCCCTAGTTATGGAGGACTGACTTCCCCCATCATGCCATGAATTGTGCAATTGCCAAATCTTTTTCCTTATGTGGTTGGGGCAGAGTAACCAGAGTCACCTGAAGAGGCTTTTTCCTTTTATTGGGGACTATAAAGTCCTCTAGATTCCAAGATTTGTGGGGATTTGTTCAGTTATCTGTACCCCTGCTCTTCTGGGGGTATTTCCCACAGTTTAATCAAAACATGATTGAGTTGGCAATCAATCTTGGTGAAGGTTATCCCAGCCTGTGTAAGATCATTAAGCATTTGTTTTCAGGATCATCCAGGTCCACTGATTCAAGGAATAAGTATTTTCCAATACAATACCTTGAATTTGTTTGAAAGGGAAAGTTACACTTAATTTTTTTCCCCTGTCAATAGGCCAAGCTATTGCTCACGTTTCTCAATGTGATCACACAGTAATTGATTCTCATTCTCTAAAGTACTATTTGAAAGTTCCACACAATTCTGCACCATTAATAGTGGACATACCACAGTGGATGCAGCCAGTTATCATTCTTCTGTAATTAGAATGTTTTTATCTAATCCATAGAAATATTCTGCCATGCAGGATGTGGTTTGAAAAATATTTCCACTATTCCTGCAAGGGGCCCAATTTTTGAACTAGAGTTGAAAGTTCATAATAAGGGGATCATAGAAATCCTGGGATACACCCCAGGAAGATTTTATCGAAAGAGACAATTTTCTCCTCCTTAACCCACTTAAGCACGTTCAAGAGGAAAGCCTTCTTTTTTTTGGTAGTATTTTTAGTGCTCCCACTTGGGTTACCAAATGCAACCAACACAACCAAGAAGGTGTTACAAAAAGAATGCTCACCTGCCTCCGAAGATCTAGGGCTTGCAGGAAGGCTCTACAAAGGATGGATCTCCGGCAAGCGATCCTTCTTCTGTGGCAGTCAGCCCTTAAATGGGGTCTGAGAGGTGTTGAGCCTGGCTCCTCCCCTTTGGGTCACATAGGTGAATTGCCTTCACCTGTGCTTCCAGAGCTGACCAGGTCTTTTCTCCAGGTGCTCGCTCCATCAGTGGTTCAGGCTGTGACTCAGCAGTCCCCATACAGATGTCCTAAGTGCTTCTTGAACTCTGGCACTTCGGGCTACGTTCACTGCTCTGGGTAGCCTGTTCCAGGGCCTGACCGTAGCTGCAAGTTGTGATGAAGGGAGTGCCCAGGAGGCACTGGAGGGAATTTAATGTGGATGGATGAAGCCAGCTGGTGTAGAAACAAAAGAAGAAAGAATAGACAGAACTGTAATTTTTACCTTCTTCAGACCTCTGTTCAGTGATCTGAAGCCTACTGAGGAAAGGCTTGCTTTCCTTTGTAAGCTTTCATGGACATCAGTGGAGTACTCTGTAGAATGTAGTCTGAGAACCACTAGGCTACCTAGAGGTCAGGACAGAGCGAAAATCCTAGCTGTTCAGGATTCTTTTAAGTCATTTACATTAACTACAGCACTTGTTTGTAATGCCAGTATTCATTTTTTTGCTTAGTTTTTCGGAGGGAATAAAACAGAAAAAAAAAAAAGAATATTTTCACAAGAGCAGGTGATGGTAAGGCAGGAACACTGACTAATTCCTCTGTTAGCTCCTGATTAGCCATTCTTCAAGCTTGTGAAGGATGAGACAGACTTGCTTTGCAGCAGTGTTGATGTTCCATTTCTTGCAGGAAAACTCACGTGGGGAGTTGGGAATCTCCATATTCTACAAACAGGCTGCAATTTCCAAAGCAATTTAAATGGAAGAAGTCGTGAGTTTCATTTGAATGCCTTCAAATTCGTGGTGAATTATTCCTTTTAAACACACGTGCTTGATCCTTTTTATCTATCATTTGGATGAAAGATGCTCTGCAGGTTTCTGTTGCTGCCAGCCAATGTGCTGATATCTGTCCTGAGATTGTCAGGTAGGCTGGTGATAGAACTGAATAAAACCTGGAGATGAAGAGCTGGAAAACTCAAGTTTTCCAAAGAAATCATCTAGTTCAGCACTGGGATTAAAAAAAAAAAAAAAAAAGAAGTCTCTAAGTCATTGCAGATGTTGTATTTGACAGGTTCTTTTTGTTACTGAAAAGTGTGTTGGTTGCATCTCAGTGTGCCTGTGATGTATGTGGAGAAGTGCTGATGGACACCCTATTTAGAATAAATATGTGAGTATTGAAAGATGGATAATATATTTTGCTCCAATGGACTTTCAGGTAGAAGAGATTGTATGAAGCTTTTTATCTTCAGAAACATTAGTTTGATCTACTGGTCCTGTCTTTAGGAATGTGATTTCCTTTTAAAAGAAGTTTTTAGGCTGTAGGTGGTCATCTGTTCCATTGATTTTCTTTTTGCTTTCAGAAGTTCCTTCAGACTTTTTTTTAAATTTCCTCTTTTGATGCTCGAGACTTTTAAATAAGATGCAGACTGTTACAGAAGTGCCCTAAAGCATGGCAGCTGATGAAGAAAATCTACTTGTCTCTCTTCTAATGACGATGAGCTAATTAAGCTTGTCCATCAAAATCCATTACTGCTGGCTGTTTCTGCAAGGACAGCTTGCACAGGGACTGCGTTGTGAGAGCAGCCTTGGCCTTTGCCAAGGAGCAGCTCAGCTCAGGAAGCGTAGAAGGCTCAAAGCGGCGGTCCTAGGCTCAGCTTGTGGTGCTGCCCTGCAGAGATGTATGGGCTTCATTCCTGCTGCGTGGAGACTGCACACTGTGCTTTGGCCTTTGAGGCAAGCAGGGGAGCCTGCCAACTGCAACCTAATCTAGCTGCAGGCGTCCCTGTTCATTGCAGGGGAATTGGACTGGATGAGTGTTATAGGTCCTTTCTGACTCAAATGGCTCTACAAACTCAGCCCTGGCCTCCAAAGAACCAAGTGTGTCCAGTGTATCCTTTATCAGTCCTAGATAGGCTCATCTTGCCCTCACCTGAAGGCTGACCCAGTGGCACCTCGTTCCTCCTCGGGAGCTCTTTCCCTTCCTGTACCTTGTCCTTCTAGTGGGAGCCAATGTCTCCAGTTCCTGTAATTCTTCAGCTTTGGATCTGTGAGGTTTTGGCACTTACAGACGCATACCCATATGGATGTGCTGCTTCCTTGACATCCTCCTGGTTACACTCCACTGTCTGAAAAATTTCACTGAGCATCTGCCTGCCCTCGAGCCAGGTGTTCAGTGCAAGATGTTGCCTGGAGAAATACAGGTCAGTTCATCTGCTTGATTTGTCTGCATGTAGTTCAGAGCAACTTACAATGGGTAAATCTAGCTTGCTCAAGAAAGACACTGTAATAAAATCCTGCCAGAAATCCCAGCCCTTGCCTTTTTTTAGGCTGCTCTTGGGAAGGATGAAGCACAGAAGGGGTGTCAGTTACATCACGGTTTTACCAATGCTGCTGGCCACTGCGGTGTGTAAATTCCCCCACTGCGCTGAATGTTAGCAGGTCTGCTGCTGTTTTAGTACTAGATGCATATTAGGTGCAGTGTGACATCACTCAGAACATTTCTGATGTATTTTGGACGGCACAGAGATGGCAGAACGTGCCACTTATTGGGATTATGGAAAACAGGACTAGTACCTTCGTCTTTGGCCTCGCCTCAGACAGGAAGCTTGGGGAGGGATGTGGGATACTCTGAGGGTAACAATCTGCTACACCCAAAGAGCTGTAGCTTGGGCTGTAAGACCTGACTGAAGCTCTGTAGGTCTCATCTTTCCCACCTGATCTCTTGGGCCAGATGCAGCCCACCATAAAGCCAACACAGAGGTGGTATAGTCAAGAGAGGGAAACAGACAGCACTGGCTGAAGCCGAGTTTAAAATCTTTTATTATTTAGCTTTGCCAAACAGATAATGGAATCCAAAGTTGAATTGCTAAAATGTTTTGAAGTGGACACCACCCCTGCCTGAGACAAAGAGGGTCTCAGTGGCAGGAGGGACCTTTAGGCTATGGCAGCAGTTCAAAAGAACACTTTTCATTTTGTATGCAACAATGTAAACTTCAAAAATAGTAAACTATAACCTTTCCCCCCCCCCTTTTTACATAGCATGTGATCTATCACAGATAGAAATTTAATGGCGAACCAAAATCGCGTCAGTAAACATCCTGGTGCTTACAAGTTTCATAAAAAGTGTTACATTTGATGTAAATATATTACATTTTTAACTCTTAACACTCACAATTATGGAGTAAAGCAACTGGCGATTCACCCCTTAGTCCATGTTCTCAAACCGTACATCAGCAACCACGCTCCTGCCAGCTCCGCTGTTCATTTTCAATCACATTGTTCTACGCATGACCAAGATTTCCCTTCCTCACGCTCATGTTAATCAAGTGCAACTCCACACAGGGGTAAAACCTGTGCAAGCGAGACGAGAACCAGGCCCCCTGCGCACAAATGTGCAGCCCCCAGAGCCTGGGCATGTCTTGGTGTCAGTGGGACCTCAGGCTGCCCAGGGCTGCAAGCCTGAGCCCGCAGCGCCGCCACTCGCAGTGGGGCCTGGTTCTCCATGGATAAAGACAAGAGTTCTGTAGAAGGCACTGGATTTCTCTTGCATGATTCTAAACATGAACTACAGCCATGTGCAGTACAAGGAGGTTTGGGCTCTGGACTCCTTTCCCGCTAGTACTTCAGTGCAAGCGCTTTTAGCGCTCAAATTTCCTTCCGGTTCCAGCACAGCACACGCTCGGCTACGCAGAGTCATTTCCAAACTTCCTTCCTTCTACTCTCCCCCCCATCTTCCTGTCCCCCTGAAGATTCCCTTTTGGTTCCTTTAAAACTTTCAGAGTATAGCTCTGGTCAGAAATAAACACGTGATGTAGCATAGCATTAGTTTCTTTTAAATCACAGTGTGCAATGCATCATTCGGTACCTAATGCTCAGAATGTCTGCCCTGCTTCTCAATGAAAACCGTTCTTTAAAATAACCTATGCAAATATATTTTGACTATATATTACATTCATTTAAAAAGAGAAGAGAGGTTCTTGGTTTGCAGTTTTTTTCAGTGTACTACTTAAGTGAAAGGTCTGATGTGAAAAAGGTACAAGCAAACTGGACATGCCAAGACTCGACGCCTTAGATGGTGATCATATCAAAACTGTACAGGTATGTACACCGTGTTGGTCAGGTGTGCTTCTTGCCAAGAAAAGACCTTTGCGTCATCCTCTGTAAGGTAACCACAAAGTTTTGGTGAAAAGAGCATTTAATGAGCAAAGGATGACATGGAGGGGCGAGTTCTCCGGCTTTTGTTGGGCAGTCCTGAAGTGACATCTCCGTTCCCTTCGGGGAGTTCTTCCTTCTTTCGGACTTTGAGACGCGTGAGGAGCTTTATTACCCAGACGTCCCACTCCTCTGGCAAGAGCAACAGGAGGAAGCCCAGGCCGATAATGACGATGGCGATGACTCGGACACTGTTGAAGACAATTTCACTCGTGTAGTGATCAACAACTGTGTGGGACATTGAACTGGCGTTATTATGTGGGACAAAGCATTAGGGCAGTACCCCCTTCCCTCCCCCGTCCCCGGCTCTCAAGGCTGGGCTGGGTGAGCAGGAGCATGCTCTGCCTGCTGGTTCAGTGCAGGGCAGGGCATGGCCCAGGCAGGAGAGGGCAGCAGGCCCGGGGGCTCAGGGCACAAATGGGGACATTGCTGCAGCAGTCTCTCACATGCTGCCAGCACTGCGTTACAGTGCAAAGCCATCATACTACCTTTGTGTTTGTCAGCACTATAAGCAAACGTCTTCAAAGAACGCTCCCTACCCCGTGGGCTGTAGCTCTCAAATTGAGATCACCTGCATGACCCTGGAGGCACGCCACGTGGGAGGTGAGCACGTGCCTGAGCAGCCAGCAGGCATGGATTTAGGAGCCTGCGCTGGGAGAGCAGAGGGAGCTGCATGAGCTGGAGGGGTTTTTTCACTCCCACGACTAACACGCACCAGAGCCTCAGGAGGCAGCCTCCTGCCAGCACTGCCTGTGAGTCCCACGGTGCACTTAAGGAGCAAGGAAGTGTAAGTGATAACGTAGGGACAGGTTGTTGCTTCTTCTGATGCCTATCTGAGAAGGGTGAGGGCTGTGGCTTGGGCTGGGTTTGCCCATGCTGTCTGCCCTCACGGCCCTGCAGCCTCTACACCTGCAGCATTATTTACCAGGGCAAACACATTTGTTCTAGATGGTAAGCAAGTACATTTGTTTCAATTTTAACATTAAGCCTGCTTGAAAAAAATCGTTACGAATTGATTTCTACTTCATGGGAGAGGTTTTATCTCAGCCTATGGACAGATGGTTTCAAGTCTAGTTTGTTCTTCAATAACCCACCATCTCCAGGCAGCAACTTAAAAAGCAATTCTAGAAATTATGCAATACCCTACAATGTGTATTTAACAATTAAAGTTGACATTTTTAATCAGCGTCCTCTCCATAAGTTTCTAAAAGAAGATTTAAAATGTCTCTAACAGAGCTCTTTGCTCTTATGCCCAGCACACATCTGGGAAGCCACAGCTCTCAAGCAGTCATTAAGGTGCAAAAGTCAGAAATTCTTACCCGCGTTGACTGGGACACTCAGTACAATGCCAAGAGAAATCAAGGTGGGGTATGTAATAGCAATTCCGAAATTTAGTAGGATATTGAATGCTGAAGAAGGAAACAAAAACACCTTTTACTACAGTCAAACTAAGCAAAGAGAACACCACTCAAAATATTTTCACTTTATCGCTCCCTCTGTATGCTGTCCATATAGAACACGGGGATCTGCCCAGGACTCTGCTGTTCACAGGGAGCTCTGTCCCACTGGTGCCAATGGCAGAACCAGGGTGAGGTCTGGGCACAACCCATCTCTCAGTGTAATGCTCGGTAACGTGCTCCTGGTCCTTCCAGCTTTCTCTACCAACCCACCTGGCTCTGCTGAGAGGAAACACTTCTCCTCAACACATGTGGTTCAGCAAGGAACAGCATCACACTTCTGGTGATCATGAAACAATAAAGCCTGGATTGAGCATCCCCTCCAAGCGGAGTTCCCTTGGCAGCAGAAGACAGGCAGCCAGCTACCAAATCCCCATCAACACTACGAGCTTCAAAAGGTGCTTGACCCTTAGGAATGGCCATTAGCTATTACTTCTTTATGTCAGCAGAGGCACCAGAGGCTGGCCTTGATGGGCCGGGACAAACCTCTGGCTTGGATGATGCTGACTAGCTGAAGGTGTAGTGGTAAGGAGAACCTTTGCGGTGTGGTCTCACAGCACCTTTTAATGATGGCCTTAATGCCTGGGTCTGCATTTCCACCTGGCAATGGGCCTCCTATGACTTCTCAAGCTAAAACTTGGAAGGGAAATTGACTGCAGTATGTCAGAGAGCTGCAGCTCCCTCCAGTGGCCAGTTTCAGGCATGTTCTTCTACCCCGAGCAGCCCGAAGACTCCCTGTGTACTCACTCAATAAGAGAATTGAAAATCCGCAGAGGTTTCCCCAAGGAACGATGTCAAAAGAGCTCCAGTATTCCACTTTGGTAAAATAAAGGATGACAGGAATACAAGTGACAAAGAGGACATTGAAGACGGCCAACACAGACAGGAATAAGGCAGCTTCTCCAAATTTTGCACTGCCCAGAAGAAGTTTGAATAAAACCTACAAGACAAAATCACACGGGCAGCTCTAAGTCTTGCACCACTTCCCTAAGGGGCTGGCAGCCCAGCTCCAGCAGCTCCTCGCATCCTGGCCCTGCTTAGGGAGCACGTACGCAGCAATGTGGGTCTAACACTTTCCCGTGGGGAGACCCAGGTGTGCTTACCTTGTAGAGAGCAGACATTGAGGCAGAGCCCACCACCAGGGCTATCCCAATGACAGAGTGGCTGTGAAACCCATCAGCGTATGTCATCATCACTATCCCTGCAATAGCAAATATAGCAGCCACGATCTGGTTGGAGACAAAGAAAGAAAGTTAGCGTTACTGGACAACCCCCGGTGTGGAAAAATGCGACAGCAGTTTTACATTAGAGGGCAGCACTTCTGCATCATCTGCCCAAGTCCTGAGGTAGGAAATGAGCATCAGCCCTGGCCGGCCAGGCTGAAGACAGAGGTGTGAAGGAGAAGCTACACTGGGCAGCATGCAGCAGGCCAGCCCTCTGCATCCCATCCTGGACTGGGGTGAAGAAGGGGGTTCATCTCTGCCACAGAGCCTCCCCACCAGTGGGTACCTGCAGCACGTGCACGACAACAACACACAAGTAAGAAACCCCTAGTGCCAGCATGAAAAGCTCTGAGTCCTAAGGAAGTTTTGGGAGAGACCACACACACAGCATGGAGCAAGCTGCCAGGGCAGAGAGCAGCGATCATCCATCTGCACACCTCCCCCCCTGAGTCCAACCAGCACTGCACTCCGCTCTGACAGTGCCACAAGTTGGACAAGCACCAACAAAACACTCTTTTTCACTTTGACCAAAATGGCCAGCTGGGATAAACGTGATGCATCCCTGCCTCCAGGGCCATCTCGGGATACCTTTGCTTATGTACTCAGCAAAACCCAGTTAATTTGTTTTCTGGCTACGCTACCTGGGAAGCTGGACGGGTGAGCACAGACACCAGCTGGTGGGGCCGGGCTGCCGGCAGGGTGCTCTGCACTGCTGCCAGCCTTTGGCTGCAACCCCGCACGGCTGGCCAGGCCTCCTGCTGGACGGGAATACTTCCTGCAAAGTTAATTCTCAGCAGCGAGGTACGCAGCCTCTTCAGAGCACTGAATGCTTTGCTTGGGCTGAGGAGCATAGAGCTCTTCAAACAGCGGGCAAAAGGTAGATCTGACTGCTGTATTAACATGTGACTGCTGATGCGGTGAGGCCGGAGGGACTTGTGGTTACTGTGGGGGTCACCGTGGCAGATGCCAGGTGCCATCTGCCTGGCTCTGCTGCCAGAGGACACTGCGTGCTCAGGGCTGCCAGAAAGGCAGCGGGGGCTGCGAGGTTTCCAGTTCCCTCAGAAAACTTCAACTCAGCAGAGACAAGCAAAGGCTGCTGTATGCTCAGAGCGTGGAGACAGCAGGTAGCCCTTGTGCCTTGCTCTGGAACAGGCCACTGCTCTGGCAATGGGGAAGGAAAGGCAGAGGGAGAGACGGAGAAGGAGACACGAGTTAAGGAGTCACTTACCCTCACTCCCATGAACCTGTCCCGCAGAACGATCCACGAGAGCAAGAACACAAACGCTTTGTTGCAGCAGAACAGCACGGAGACGTCCGTAGTGTTAATTTTCTTTATTGCATGTAAGTAAAGGTAGTTTGTGAGTGTCCAGAGAACACCAAAGGGTGCTGCCTTGGTAAAAAACACCTTCAAAGTCAAGCCGTTGTCCCCAAAAAACCGGCAGCACTCCCTACGACAAGGAGAGAAAGGCACCATAAGTACACCAGCCAGTCTCAGTCTGCAGCAAACACACAGGTTTCTTTTCATTCTTGCTCCTTGTCCTTTCCTCAAGGGGAAGAGGGGCACACACCTTAAAGACAAGGAGAAAAACAGGTCTCTGGTGCCACTGCAACAGCTGTCACTGGGTAGGCTCCCTGCAGCCATCCCTGCCCATCGCTGTGCCCTCTGGTGGCGTGCAGCCCTGCCGAGTGGGCTGGGAGAAGCACAGGTGGGAGCACAGGGACATAGACAAAAGCCATGCTGTCCTGGGTTTGGTGTGCCCAAATGATCCTGGAGGCTTACAGCTGGGGCACAGCTGCTATACTCCGAAGATAAAGACACCGCCACAGTTTATATTAAATTATATCCACTATGATTAGTGTGAGAGGGACAGGAAGGATGTAGTCAAATCACAGAATCATTGAATTGCAGGGGTTAGAAGGGACCTCTAAAGATGAATGAAATGAAAAAAAACTAAAAGGGAATTTATTTGGGGATTTATTCTAGGGGAAAAAAGAGTTACTCCTTCCAAAAATTGTTCACCAAATATTGCATTGGATATCACTATTTCATACACAGTACAGTACCTCACATTCATATGCCTACAGGGTGTACAGCCCCAGGAACAGCGTTACAAGTCCAGGAATTAAGTGTCTTCAGCAGCCCCCAGATGAATGACCAGAACACAGCATGGAAGCTGTGAGGCAGGAAGGAGCCTTTCCATCAAGGGTCTCCCGTGCGTCACCATGCATCCACACCCCTGCCATATCCCATCACGGCAGGAGGCAGCCTCTTGCCAGCAATGTCTCCAGATTCCATCATCCAATCATCCAACCATCCATTCATTTCTCTGTTTTCACTGCCATGCTCATGCTGTCACAGTCAAGGAGTCTCCTGCTGTGCTCCTACAGGAGCATTAAGGGAAATGTGGTCCTGCAATGCAAGGATGACTCTGCACAGTACAGTCATGGGAAGCAAGATCCCGCTGGGAGGTAACACACACAGTAATCCCAGAGCAGCTGGCACAAAAACCACCTCAGAAGAAACAACCTTCAGCCCTAGATGTTTTGACAGAACATTCTGGACACAGTTCCTCCTGTTGTCTGGTTATCTCTCTTTGGCACAGTGTACCCAGTGTGTATCCTAATGCTTTATGGGGACTCTCTGGCAAAAAAACAGCCGTGGCTGTGCAGGTACGTCCAGATGCACCAGAAGAGCCTGCCTATGAATATTTTAACAACTTCATCTGCTAATGAAAATGTAACTTGTTAAGAAAGAAAAAAGCCATCTAGCCCAGGGGTAGTCCATAAGCACTCAGCATCTCACAGTATCCCAAAGCTGCAGGATGGATGGAGAACCTGGGCTGTCCCCTCACACTTATGCAGGGCAGAGAACTCCAGCTCTGCCTGCAAGCTCAGGCAGCGCTGTGAGGCTGTGCACATAGCATTGCTCACTGCTATGGCCAGGGAGGCCATAACCCTATGGGCTGATGTAGGGCTGAGGTGTGCCCTGGCACTGTGCGTCTCCAGGCAATAGGACTGGAGCTCTGCTCTAACTATGGTAATCAGTTTACAAAATGAATGCAAGGCATTAGCAAGGCAGTGGTGAAAGACCGTTGGAAAGCCAGAATGGAAACGTCACATGAAGAGTTCTCACTGCTTTTATTTTTTACTCTCAATTGTTGTTTCATAATCCTTTGTGTGCTAGTTCTTGTTTTTCCTCATAATCTTTTTAATGCATATCTTCATTAACACAGCAAATGGCAAATTAGCTCTGCCCCATTGTGCGTGTCTGCAGCACAACAAGGCTATCAAAATATCTGTCACTGGAACTGAGCATCCCCAGTGAGGTTAATGGCAAGCAGTTGGTGCCAAAATTGCATGCTAAGTAAGTAAGATTTAAGTCATGTCAAAAGCAGGTGCAGCAGTCAAATAAAGCTTGCAAATAAAAGATGACACTAAAACTCTTTTTCTTTTTTCCCCCACTGAACTCACAATTACATACTTAACAATATTCACCTTCCACTGCCTTTTATGTCTTTAACCATTGCTAGGTAGTTGCTCCGTTTTGAACCTCATGCAAATGACTGTATACAATTCTGCCCAAACTGGGAGGAATGCTTTTCACTCCTCTTTGCAAATAAGACCATTTCCTGAAGAGGAAGGTAGACAAGAATCGGACAAAATACGCACAGCAGTTCGCCCAGCCCTGGGGCTTGGCCTCTTGCTACTCATTGCAAAGCCTAATTATGCCAGAAAGGTGTACAAGCCACTGGGGCTGCTGCTACATTTCCAGGGTAGATGCAGTAAAGTAGGAAATACCTGGGAGGAATGCACGCACACTTTGCACAAGCCAGGTATTTTACTTTCCAGCCTGCTGACTTCTGTTACAATTTTCTCACTGTCAGTGTTCATATTGCAGCCTTCTTGAAAGCATATTTTCTTCTGCCATTGCTCCTAGTGGTTGGTTTTTGTTCTTTGTAGTTTGCACTTCTTGCTTTGTTTGACCTTGCGAAGTGTGTACCTGCAAATTGAATTTAGCTAAATAGCTCCCGATTTTCACCAGTGAGCACAGGCTCCCCAGAGCACAGCAAAGCAGCCGGCGTGCCAGGGAATCTGGCTTCTTGATTAGAGATTGGCAGGCAAAACATGTTTTGCTGATCCCTGCACTGATGAGGCCTGCATGGATAAACAGTCTGCAGCAACACTGTTAACAGTCATACATTCTCCATTCATTGTACAAAAAACTGTCACGGTCCAAAATGTCACATCACATCTTCTATGGGACCTGAAAGCCAGCTGCAGCAACCAAAGCCAACAGGACAGCTGAGGTGCTATGGCAGTTGAAAGAAGGGAACAGAATAAAAGGCAAGACGTTTTTTCATAATTTATCCTGTTAGGGCTGTAACATTCATCCTGCATTATGCTCACAAGATAGGTAGAAGAATGCTGTGCAGAGATGAAATACTAATTAAGCAAAAATACTCCTCCAAACTCCTCTCTGGAAGTGTACACAGCCTTTCCCAAACTACGGGATCAGGCCTCCAGCTCTACTTCCCCCTCCCTCATGCCATTGCCCATGCAGACAGCATCCTCCCACCCTCCTCGCTAGGCCTCAGGGGCAATGTCTCCTCCCCTGCTGTCTCCCCATGTGCCTGGAGCACTGCAGGAGGAAGGCTACCTGAAACTGAGGAAGGATGGAGAAGCTCCTGACGTCAGGTACTGTGCAGTTGCTTTCCTCAGCTCTGGGGATGACGAAAAAGGCTTCAAGTGAAGCTTAAAGTAGGAAGTAGGCGTGAAGCTTGTCACCAAACCTACCTGCCTACAAACTGAAAAACAACTACCTGAGATACTACACAGCTCCTCAGAAATGGACGGTATTTAAAATAATCCAGTGGTTTGTTAACGCCCATATTCTTCAGTAAGTATTTTATTAAAAGCAAGAAATGACCCTAGAAGCCAATCCAGACACAGCTGCCATTTTGAATGATGTTGAGCAGTACCTGTTTCTACATGTAATTTGGAGCCAGTGTTCTACCTTTACGCTTTCAACTATTCCAAGAGTTTCCATCTTATTTGCTGAAACTCATTCGGATAGGAAATGAAATGAGAAAAATGTCTTCTCTCAAACTAAACAAAAAATCTCCAGGCTGATCTCAGTTCTCCCAACTAGAGTGGCAGAGGCAATTGGTTGTGCTGAGCACCGTACATGTGCCAAACCATGCATTTGCACAACAAATGGTCCCAGGAAATGCTTTGCTATGGATTTACATAATACATCAGAACGGCTCCGAAAGAAGCAAATAATACAAATCTTACAAACCACCCGAATACATATTTCCAAGACAAGTCTTAGCACGCACTCAGAAGCCTTAATGAGAAACTGTTTAAACTAACAACAACAAGAAGCAGTTTAAAAGTACAAGACCAAACTGCAAGGAGAAGTCACAGAGTGCAGAGACTCTCTTAGCAAAACCCAGCAGCGGGAGCCTCGGGCTGCAAAAGCATGGGGAAGAGTCAGCCCCACGCCACTGATGCCCTTCATCATCATGTCTGCAGCAGCTAGTCTCTAGTCCCTTCCACTTGGGACTGTCCTTCCGCAGGGTGCAGATCTCCAGCCTTCTCAGTGCTTCCTCCCTGATGATGATGCCAAGGGACGTTGGCACCTTTCCTCGGGGTGTCTGGCACTGTTGTTCCTGAAGCCGTGTCTGCAGCACGCTGCCAGCTGTGGGACTGCCACCAGCACAGAGAGGGAAATGCCATTTTGGAAAATGCAGCAAGCATTGCTAACAGAAAGGAGCTTTCAACGCAACAGTGTGCACATAGCCATCATCCAGCTGAATTTCTCACATGCTGCACTACCCAGCAGTTTCCTAGAGGTACTCAGGGCCTAAATTTCTTTATACTTTTCCAGATTACTGGTTTTATGCAAATAAAGTGTAATACTATTGTTATGCGTGAACTCCAAACACCCGCAGACCACACAGACAACACTTGGACGTACCTAAAGATGAGCTTCTTGGTGCTGCTCAAAGGCTGCTTCATGGAGCAGTTGGTTACAGAGCCCACAAGGGGATGCTGCCCTTGACTTCACCTGCTTCAGCACACAGCATCTGCCTTAAATCTGAGCCAGAGCCCAGCACACTGGAGGCCAGTAGGTGGTTGGATGAAACATTAGCCCGAAGTAGAACGAACAGCTGGTACAAGAGGGAGCAGAGAGAGGACTGGAAGCTTTCCAGGTGCCTGGGAGGCTCTCGTTGAGCCCGTGGTGCAAGCAGTGGGCAGCTGCTGCTGTGTGGAGTCAGAGGATGGGCCCGTTTGAAAAGCAGGATGTGAGGGTAAGAAGCTCCTTTCCAGGCTGACATTGGGATGGAAAGGAATACACGGAAGGGACCACCAGTTCTGACAGCAGCACAGGAGCTGCTCTGACACAGGCTCGACGAGCAGTCAGCTTGTTGAGCCAGGACTAATCATCCTTCCTCCACAGCAGGAGGAGGCTGGTACGAGTGACCACGCAGAGCACAAGCAGAGGACTCAGTCAAGCCCAGGTCAGAGCAGAGCAGGCGGCTCACATTTTTTCTTCTTCATTCAACAAATCAAGTGGATTCCACCATTGTGAGCACTCTTCCTCAATGTCCTGACTGTGTAGTTGCCTTAGAGACAGCCACAGCAACCCCCCCAAAACCTACACGGTCCCCACAGGACTCTTTTCTCACTCTGCCCTTGAATCTGACATGCAAGTTCTCTCTTGATTCCACCCTCGTATTCTGTTGAAAAAGCAGTACATTCACTGGACGCCTGTAGGGTGTAGAATGGATATTAAGACTGTGACTCAAAGGCAGACTGAGTCATTCCAAAGCTATGACTACCTTTTATCACACAAACTGACAAGAGATCTAATGGGAGCTGTGACTGTAGCTGACCATCCATTTTGACGACTACACTGCCAGTCATCTTCAGACCGCACTGTGTAGCCGTGTCTTCCTCCTAGACCCACCAAGGCACGATGAGGACAGGGAGAACACAGCCAGAGGCACTAACATGGCCGAGGCCTTGTTTGCACAGACTTCCAGCCTGGTGGGGTCACTGACAGGTAACTGCTCTGGTTCCAGGAAGGCCGTTCTAGTGCATCTCATCTACCTAATGACAGCGTGGAGCTAGTGATCTCTAAGTAACTGGGTCTCTCATCCTGAAGGCAGTGTTCCTCTCAGTGGGGTGTGAAGCAGCACAATGCAGTCTGCTCCAGGCAGGGAGCCATGCTGTGCCAGCTGCCATATGGGTACTGCACCCCAGTTCTGGGACATTTGCTGATACTGCCCATTAAAAGGTGAGCTCAGAAGGCTGGAGAGACGCAGTAAGCAGCAAAGAACTTTGGTACTGAAAAATAGCTGCCAAAGGCAGGACAGGAGTCTGGCTGTGAAGCATACCCCCCCAGCAGTGCCCCGGCCTGCTGAGGTAAATGCAGCCAAGCACTCGTGCAGTGCTCAGTGTGTGTGAGGGACAGCATACACAAACCCAGGCAGAGGAAACCTAAACATTGGGCTCTCAGGCCTTTCACTGCCGGAGTCGACATCGTCACTGCTCTCCGTCATCAGCCAAAATTTCCATTGACGTCAGTGGAAGTTTGGGGCACAAAAGGCCTGTGGCGTCTGAAGCTGCACAGCAATCACTTGTGGAAATCTTGAGCTCGGCCTGTTCTGATTTATATCCAGCTTGTACGCTGCAGCTGTGACCTTTTTGGAAGGTCTTTTGGAAGAGTCAACTTCTGTGCCTTTTGGAAGAGTCAACTTCTGTGAGAAGCTGGCCAGCTGGCCTCCTGGGGATCAGGGTTCTGCAGCCATTGGTGCAGGCAGACATAAGCAGGCAAAAATAAAATACTTCTGTGACAGATGATGCCTAGGCTTCTGAAATGCACAGCACTGATGGGAGGAGAAACAGCAAGACATGGGGCAACAAAAGGATGAGAGAAATGCCTCTGTGATAACACTGGCTACACAAACACTGGTGCTACCGTTGTAAGCACCAGTACATATAGCCATATATACAACATACACACATTCACAATGGACTTTCATGCCTGTGAATGGTCAGAAAGATCCCACATAGAGATATGTGTTGTCCCAGCTGGGAAAACACTGTGAGCCTGTGGCTCTTTTTGATGGTGATACCATGGCCTTGGGTCATGGGCAAAATCTACCAGCTCAGTAAATTGTCACTCAATAGCAGCAGCAAGCTGTAGTACCGATAAAGAAGGAAATAACCTCACAGCCTACATACTAACTGTTCGGCATTGTGACAGGATGCTGGGACAGCTGTGAACAGGAAAGCATGTGATTTAGGGGCTACCAAAAGAGACACATTTAACACCATCAGTTCAGCATCTAGTCAGTGAAAGGAAGGAAAGTTATACAAAAAGAAAGCAGAGAGCACACCAACGTATCAGAGAAGCTGACACACAGCACAAATTGCTGCTAAATGCATTAAGTAAACTGGGATTGAGAAGGGAAATATTTTTTTCCTAAATACTTCTATTTATTATCAGTTTTTTAGTACCCTGTAACAATAACAGGTGAATCTTTTCCACCCAAAGTTTGTTTGCTTCCAAACCCAAAGTTTGTTTAATTCCACTGCTGATGTCCATTAGACACAAAATCAGAGCAGCCCCTGACCAGCGCGTTTCGACTTTGAGATGTCTCACTCAAAGCAGCACTGCAGAGGAATGGCAAGTCCTCAGTTTCCCATGGGGGGGGTGGAAGATCTTGATGTGCAGTGGTGACATCTACCCTCACGCTGGAGCAGGACTTAACAGCATGCTTTAGAGCACAGTGATCTTGGAAAATGAGTGTGTGAGGAACTGAGAAACTCAGGAGCCTTACATCACGTGAAGGACTACAGCTGATGACTTCAGAGTCAAAAGGGTGGTTTATAAAACACCATGTACAGCACTTCTGAGATTCGTACTTCCAAATGGATTTACTTGTTCTGACATGTCGCCCAACGGGGTATTTCTTCAAAAAACACGTTCTACACTAAGTTCCTACTGCTGGCTGCATTAATTTATTGTAAGAAAGACCTTAGTATAAACGATAATAACAGAGTGATACGTAACAGTAAGTAAATGACTTCTCTCTGTGTTACTGGTACATTTATGTCTCTCAAGGCACGCAATAACTGAGAACGGCTTGGAAGTCAATTACTCATTCTACAGAAGAAATATGTAATTTCTGGCTCCCCATATGAGTACTTTCTTGTTTCAACAGCAGACAGGCAAAACTGAAAACACTGACAGACACTGTGTTTTTAAAGGAGGACTGAAAAGCACAGAAATGGAGCCATGGCAGGCAAAACTGCCAGAGACTGTCCACTAGGCAAGCTAGGCAGGTACAGCTGCAGTGAAGGGCTGAAGGAACTGTGTGGTTTGGATCTTTAAAGCCATCTGCACAAGGAGAAAATGCTGCCTATGTGCTAGGTATGTGCAGAGAATAAGATGGCCCCAGACACCTGATATTAGCAGCCCATGCACATAGTCCCTGGGTCACAGCAAGTGACAGAAGAGAGCTATGAAGTAGCTGACTTTACAGGCAGATGCCCCAAGCTGCAGAAGGAATGACAAGCTCCAGCACAGCCTTACTTGCTGACGCTGTTGTGGACCTGGGGGCCTGAAGCAGGAGAAAGAGCAAACAAATAACCCAAATTGCTGCAGGGAGCAATACATGAACACTGTTGCACGGAACTGCTCAGGACTTACAAACAAACAAACAAACAAACCAGTAACAGCCACCAAGGCCATTAAGCCTTAAGGTCTTTTTTCTTTCAGAAAAACATAACTTTATTCACCTCCCTTGTTACTACCGGAAGAGTTCAGTGGTGTATACGTGGGTCACTTTTGCATTCCCACTTTCAGCACACTTGCTGTTGACTTTTCGTGCTACTCTGGACTTTACAGTCAACATCCTCATTAGAGACAAAATAAGAGCGTTAAGTAACCTAATGTTGTTATTAGCCTTAGATTGCTTCATACAGAATGAAGTAAAGCAAGCGTGATATTAAAAAGAACAGAGCAGGAATACAATGAGAGAGAAAGATCAGATAGAATTGATTGGTTCCATATGCAAACTAAGAGATTAGGACACTCAGATAACCTCTCAGTAGTGCAGTTACAAGAAAATGAGAGCCATCTGAAGTTGCTGGCAAGACCAGAAAAGACAAGTGGTGAGGGAGACACAGAAATCCCAGGGAATCAGAACTTCAGGTTTCAGATTTGCTGAACTTAGGAAAAATATATACATAGAGATAGACAGACTTGGAGTTCAGCTGGTGGAGCAATCTGACACTGGAGATTGCCAGAACTGCTGGAAGCCACGAGCACCTCTTGGAATGGGATGCTTGCCACTATTATTTATGAATTTGGGTGCAATATGCAGCTGTTCCTTGAGGTCAGGAAGTAATTTGCTTTGAATCTGAAGACTTCCACAGATACTGTGCATCAGAGTGCTGAGTTGTGTGCTTTAGATATGCTACATTATTTATATGAAATATTTCATAATTTTAAGGTTTTACTCCTACAAGACAAGGGATAGTGGAGCCATCATCAAAACATGACAAGAAGTCTCTGGCCAGACACTGGTATCACAGAAGTATGAAAACACAAAGCAGTCAAGTCTCGTCATTGCAATGCATGTGTGGGGGGAAATGTCAGTGTGTTTTGGATCAGGCTGTTACAGTGCACACTGCTCTCCTTCTTAGTGACATTTTTTATGTACTTGTTCTTTTTCTTTTATATTTTTATTGCCTACTAAACAGTTCAGCTCTGCTTTGTGTGATCTTCCGTAAAAGGAAAGCAGCTCTGTCCAGAGGAGCACTCTGGAAACATCACCCTGATGAGGAGAGAGCTGGTACCTCTCTAGCATTGAATGCACCATCCTAATCTCGGCTGCAGATCTACAAATTAGGATTTCAACCCAGTCGCCACTGAGAGTACCAATTTACTTTGTACAAGACTTAGAACCAGCAAGGAGTCCTTATCTGACACAGTGACAGCACAGGAACTTTTCTGAACAGGATGCAGAAATCTGAGTTAATGAACTGGGAAAACCATCTGCTGGTCCAAATATTGTACTTGCGCTTTCAGCATGAAAATTATTGAAGTAATAACATTCCTGCCCATCCTGTGTCAGTGTTAGATAGTTTTGACAGTGCCTGTGACCCACACAATGCAGGAATTACCAGCCTGGGCTTGCCAAGCCTGGACCTATTTCCAGCATCAGTTCTCTTTCATGTCATATTCCCACTCCTCCACTTCATATGCCTTAGGTGCATCAGATAGGCACCCCTTGCTCAGTTCCTCAGCCTGCAAGACAAGCATAACTCCCAGCTCATCAGGAGCAGTGAGAATTAATGAACATTTCGTTAACTAAATAAACTAAAGCACTCTGAACCACTTAGGTGTAAATGCAGAGCTGAAGTACAGCTCTGTGGTCTTTGAAAGGATGATCTGAACTGCAGGCACCTACTCAGCTCATCTAAGACCATGCCAGCACGTGGACAGTCCTGCAGGTGGCCCTGCAGGTTGCTGTGATAAAGAGTCATCCATCGTGCTGCAGGGCCACCTACATTTACCAGGGCTACATTACTAGTAAAGAAAACAGTAAAACTACCTTCTGGGGAAGAGCACAGCAGACAGTGCGCGAGTCAGGATTACCTGCAGTGGAATTACATCAGCTAGTGTGAGCACCTGGAAGAACAGAGAGAACAGTCCTATGCTGTTTAAATGTCAGAGTTAGACTGCTGATAGCAAACTCGTGGGGATTCAGGAGCATAATACCTGCATGCCTCTCAGAAATGTGAACACGGCATTTCAAACTGCCAAATGAAAATGACAGATTTTAACCTGGATTTCCCTAAATTGGAATAGATGGTGCATTTCATGCTAGAAATGTTCTGACCATTATCTACCCCTGTGTTTATTACATTTTGATGTGCCTCTCTGGTAATGGCTTTAATAAACTGCCTGGAACAGAGCCTGTTAAAGAGTTTTCTTGCATTTAGATGTTCCACTACCACGTGATCAACTGTAGCACAGATGAGCATCATTTTACAATACAGAAATTCTAAAACAAAACATAAGAATATCAGGAAAGACCAAGAGCAGCTATAGCACCTGATTTAGGATCACAAAAGTAATTTCTGTTCTTTGCAAGTTTTTGACTATAGAAATTAAAGTCTTTCGATACGCACCAGCTAAGTGTGCAGCACAGCCATTTCTACAACATTCACTTGTAGCTAAAACAAAACAGCTCTGTTTCAGACACACAGCTGCATTTTATGGCACCTTCCTTGATTTCATGGGTAGGAGTTTCAAGGAGTGTGGGAATGTGATTTTCAGAGCTGGGAGGGCTGTGCAGTGAGACTCCCTCCTGCCTGCAGGTCCTGAAAGCCGAGCTGCAGCGAGGACAGCCAAGCACTGCCAGATAAGACATTACTGGGTTCATTCGTCTTCCACCTTCTGCTCCTGTGACATGCTTATTCCTTCCTTCGTTTTGGAGAATGACCTTGTGATCCTTACTTCCAGGATAACGCACTGCTTTCAGAGCAGCTGCACTGACATCAGTCAAAAACCTGTTCCCTTCTTGTATGGAGCAAACACACTGAAAAGCACAGTGCACAGGGCATCCCGACTGCAGGTTTGCAACCTGGGAGAGGAGTGGGCATTGGTCAGCTATTACTCATGCCTGAACCTGCTCCGTTTTTTATTGTTTTTGTTTTTAAATAGCAGATTTATAAAGCCACTGGACTTAGACTGTAATTATAAAATGGCTTTTCTGGCTCTCTCCCAGAGCTGTGGCTCCAGAGGCCGCTATCTGAATGTGCTACATAATTTGCATTGGATACCCTTTGGCTGCAGTTATGGTCAGCGCAATTGCAGCCACATACTAGGACTGCATGAGAAATGAAAATGCCTGGTTTTATAGCAGATAGCATGAAAGGAGGAGGCACAGCAACACTCTGAGAGCAGCTAAAAAACAGAGCAGAAAAGCACAGTCGTCTGGCCTGTTTTGGTGTGCCTGCAAATTCTTACACATGCATAGCAGGGGGGTGTTGAAAAATTTAACAGAATTACTGCTGGGGATGTATCACAGCCTACATGTTCTGTAAGCAATCATCTCATCTGAAGAGCAGACACATTAATTTAACCAGATGACTTGTAAGCCTGCTTCTCCAGATAACACCAACATCTTTCTAAGACTCCTGAAGATTTCTCTCGACCTTGGATTTCAGGAGCAACTTTTGGTTAAAGCAGCCCAGCCATGCTGGATGCCATACTGCAGGCCCTTGTGGGGGAGATTCACAGGGAGACTTGTCAACTGCTGCCTCAGCTGTGAGGGCTTCCTCTTTTGTGGATGTTGGTATGATCTAGATATCTTCAGGTTGTGACACGAAGGCGTGAGACACCAGCATGCCATTGGCAGAAAGCTCACTTCAACAGAAGAGGAATCAGGCCTTCTGAAAAATCTTGGGCTCATCCTCATCTACAAGGACATCCCTTCTTGTTCATCTGCTACACTATGCTACTGTACCACATTCTGTGCTCAGCTTTGTGAGCCTGAGCAACAAGGGGCAAGAAAAGCATGTTCCCAACTGATGCCCACAGGCCTCTGCCTGACCTTCTCTCAGCAGGTACTGTGGGACCAATGCTCTCCCCCACGCGGCCACAACAGAAGCAGTCATCACTCATCACCAGATCTTAGCAGATTTGTCTGCATGTACATGCCTCATCCCTGCCTGCAAGCTCTGTGACATAGGCAGAGTTTTTGGCTCCCTGCTGGAAAGCACCTGGCTTAACTCACCAGTGTAGATCAGAGTTTCCTGGGAGCTCACTTCAAACAAACATTGAGCAATAATGATGCTTTACACAGCTGCATGAGATAGGCAAAGGTGGCACAGGTTTAGGTAATGGAGATCCAACCTAGCATGCATGCTAGCATTAAAAGGAAATTAGAAATAAATAAATAGAACACAAAGATGCATGAATGAACAGTTCTACCAGGAAAATCTGTCTGGGCTTGAGTTAAGCCAATGCATGGCCTGTGAGAACAAATAAAGACAAAGACTAAAGCTAAGTCTCCTTACTGTTCATCTCATCACATGACATCTAGGGAACGTATAACATGATGGTTGCCTTAATCAGCTCACAGCATCTCAGCAGCTGAAATAGTTGGTAGGTGGGCTGAGCCATAAGCCAAGACAGTTCCAGCATGTGAGAAAAGCTCAGCAGGACTGGGAGAAGGAAGAAAGCCATGTTAGCTGCCCAGCAGAAAGCACAGAATATCTTTTTCCCTGCCCTGTATCTTCAAGACACTATTCTATCTAATAATTCTTGCTCTTCAGTTTTGCCACAAAGTTTAGTTCATTACTGTACTTCTTCAGCAAAAGGATATTTAACATTTTCCTCTTAATGATCAGTGATACTTGTAGCAAAAACAATGCATGTACTAAACTACAGGAACGTGGTTAGTGCACATCTTAAAAAGCAGCTTTCCCTAGTTCTAGAGAATAATTTGCATAAGAACAGCAGACTTATTTTACTAATTCCCTGTCTCCAGATTTTCTCACATTCAGCACCAGAATGGGGCAATTCTGTATTATGTAAGGATGCAATTAAAACCTAGAGGACCCTAAGAGACCTTTGAAAATATTTTCAAAGGTTTATATGTGTAAGGCAACTGCTTGCAATCAAATTTAACGTATACATAAATCAACCCAGAAATGAAATTAACAGAGATAAATGATTTGGCATTGAGGAAGTTCACTCAATTTCTCATTAAGGTAATATGAGAAGAATTTGACAAATAATCCACAGATGGTACAAATGAGCAAGCTGCAAGGAATTAATGAATTTCTCTACTTTCACTCTGAAAACCCTGAGAAGATCACATCAAATTAAAAGCATAAATTAATATTCAGGTACCTAAACACACTGACTTTTTCTGTGGGCTGAGGACTGTCAGCACCCACTCATTTCAAAAGGAATTATGGGTGAGTGAAATATGAGTTTAAAATAGAGACTTTAAAGAGGTTAAAGCAGTTAAGTTTGGCACCCCCAGTGCGTGGCATCAGCCATGACAAGAATGTAGCCCAGAAGACGGTGGCAGGACATTGCTTAGAGGAAGCTTTTCATCTTAGAAGTGAGGATGGTATGTGCAGACTGCTGTGGAGGAATAATTATTTATCAAAAGCTACAAATTTGATGAAAACGTTAGGCATACAGAGAATGAAAATGTTCTTGTTTGGGAAAACAACTCTTCCAACACGACTGTAATAAATATGCGATGGAAAGACAAGACTTTACTCCTCCTTTGTTCAAAAGGGCACAACTTTGTCCCAGGGCATTGCACAGGCTAGAGCAAGCACTTGGTCATGCTGACGGAGGGCTGGCATGGCTCCTGGCCACTGCCTAGAGTATTGGATCTATTCTGCAACGTGGGGGGGATGCAGGGCGGTATAAGGGGAACTGAGTACCCACCTCACAGCCCAGTCAGGCACACTGTGCTCATGGGGATCTTTTGGGTCACCACTGCTCATGCTCCTGCTCTGAACTTCAGAGGGAAAGGAATTTTCAGAGCTGCGCTGGCAGTGCTTGGAGACAGGTGCTTGAGAATAAGCAGCTCCCCCACTGCAGGAAGGCAGGTGTCAGCTTGCTCAGCAAACAATCTGGGGCCTGAACCTTGATTACACTTGGCCTCAGGGACCCACAGAACAAGGGACATGTTGTGCAAGGGGATTTCTTCACCCCAGTCAAGGGTAAATGTAAGTTTGTGCCCTAGAGTTATAGGGCATAATATCTGTGGCTTTTTTCTTTTTAAACATTTTTACATTTTATAGGAAATCTGACCTGGAAGATACTCAAGACCAAATACAACATATGGGATTTTTCAGTCAACTCTGCAACTTACATATAGTTGCCATTCTGCAAACCCCTCTACTAGGAAACTGAATGCCTGCAGAAATCACTTTTGCTACAGGATTCCACAGAACTAGCAGCTTGTAACCTGTAGTACAGTGTTTGAACACAGCATTAAAGGAATGCAGACACTTATTCTGAACATAAGTCTTACCAATACGCCCCTCCCTGGTCATGGTGGGAACCACAGAATTGCAGGGGTTGGAAGGGACCTCAAGAGATCATCTAGTCCAACCCCGCTGCCAAAGCAGGTGCTCTACAATAGGTTGCACAGATAGCTGGGTTTTGAATATCTCCATAGAAGGAGACTTCACCACCTCTCTGGGCAACCTGTGCCAATGCTCCATCACCTTTACTGTAAGGAAGTTCTTCCATATGTTAAAATGGAGCTTCTTGTGTTCAATTTTACTTCTTGTCCTGTCACTACACACCGCTGAGAAGAGCCTGGAAGCATCAGCTTCATCCTTCCGTGAGAGGGTACTCTTAGGGAACAGATGAAAGTTGACTTTGGAACACCTTCAGTCAGATTACCAAAAGTAAGTCTGCCTGTTGTCCCACTGGCTCACACATGGGCACGTGCACACACAGCTACATATACACACACACACAACAGTAAGGAGACATTTCCAGAAACCTTCATTATTAGCTCACTGCTCCTTCCAAAGGAGTCACTTGTTTCCCCAGTCATTAAAGAGCAAGGAATCCAACAGCAGGACCTTAGAAATGCTGCCCCAAATACCAAAACACCTCACTGAGCCTCACAAGGTCCCAATCCAACATCCACACTTACAAAGCATAACCCAACTCCCTTACTGAGGCTGTACAGCAGTAAACTAGCTCTTCCCATAAAATCCTCACCTACACAACTAGAACAAAGATCTTCAGGTTGATATTTATGCCTGTTTTCAAGATGGGGTTCATGTCTCAGCACTGTTGCAGATCTCTTCCTGGGACAAGCCCCTCAGGAAGAAGTACCAGCCAGTACCACTGAAACTTGGTATCATCACCTACTCATTTACTTCCTTATTAAAGACACAGCAAATAGCACCAGCAAAGAATCAAGGGGTTTGCTGACTACTCTTTCCTCATTTGGCCAATACATGTTTCCACGAAGCTTGAAGTGAATTCCAAGTGACAAATTCATCCAGATCCTCATCCTGACCAACTCCAGAGCTGCACCAACGGGAGCTATTTTTGATTTGAAAAGAGTGTAAATGAATTGAGAGTTTGGCTTACGGGGTGAGAACTGGATAGCATGATGACAGAAGGGCTTTATAAACATTTATTATTCAAAAACTCTTCTGCAAATGCAGATACGCCTAGGCAATTATCTCACTTTAGCTGCAGATGGGCAATTTTGATGCAATTATTATGCACCTTCAGTACTACAAAGCTTTCAGTGCTATTCCTTTTGAAAATGACTGAATTATACAGAATGACAAAACTAATGAACTATTGCATCTTTTTCCTGTCAGCTGTACACTGTCACAGAGGTGCCATCAGCGAGCTTCATGTGGCAGAGCCTCCTGGTTGCAGCTGTGGGCCCAGAGCACAGGAGAGTCGAGCTTCTCACTGAAGAAAGGCAAACCAACCATAGCCTTCTGCGACCAGGTTACTGAGGAAGGATGGTTTACCATTGCACATTCAGATCATGGCATTAAAATGAGTCCAAGATACTTTTTGTCATCTCCTTCTCAAACCTCCCCAGTGAGACGTTTCTACACGTGCCTAAAATCTGTGGTTAATTACTCTTCTATGATAGACAAAGGCTTTATGGGAAACTGTGACTCCAGATACCAGCAGTGTAACAGCAGAAAATGTCTAAAGCCACACTGACAATGACAACAGCTTGCCTTTAGCAAAATTGCTATGAAGGAAACACATGCCTTCAGTTTTTTTTGAAACTACTTGCCTCAGTTTTCTTGCAGCAAACATATCCAGGAAGTCAGCTGGTAATTTTCTTTAAAAAGTTCTGGATATACAAAACAGCAGGTAATATTTTACAGCCTGACAGCCAAAAAGTAGGTCCCAAATTAGCTGTACATACAACTGGTATGATTTTCAAGTGGAGTGTCCTCATTATGATTCTTGTCTATCTAAAAACTAAGCCAACTGAATGCTCCCCTTTGAAAAGATCCCAGGAAAGTATCATATCAGTTGGGGAAATTTTGGTTTCTTAACAAGAATGAACATACAATTAATCTGTTGACAAACAACATAGCTGTTGCTGGTATGATTAAATACTTCACATTCTGAAGTGACCCATCTAGACCCCTCTTCACTTGGATATGGCATTGTGGCTGCTGAGCCCTACCAGGCCCTGGAATAACCTTAGCAAAGAATCTGCAGGCAGGCACAGGACTTGGCCCATTAGCAATACCATTAAGCACACTGCGCACTGAAATCATGCATGACTTTCAGATCTAGCTGAATTCATAGAAGAGGATACTCAAGTACTATCATTCGTATGAGTTTCACACTGCAGCAGAGCTCAGCCTGCTTATATATCAGGCCACCTCTGCCTCTCCATCTCTGATTTCTAAGCATGTACTAACCAGTCCTTTGGGCTGCTCCTGTTTTTCAGGCTTCTGAGAGCTCAGCCACACAGTTAGAAATCCTCTCCCTTGTTATGAACACCTCACACATTTTGTTTGATGCCACTTAGTTCCTTCTCCAGGCCACACATATTTAACTGACCACTATTGTATTCCACCACCACTATCCCTTTTACCCAAGAGTCCTTCTCTAGAGGGAACAGGGAAAAATCATTTGATTATTTAAATTAAGTAAAAACACTACATAGCAGGTTAATGCCTTTAACAAAACAAAGAAATAGATACAATGAGGCTCTGTGCTCATCATGTGAGCACAGAAACCTGTCACCACCAGGACAAGAGATCTCCTCAGGTTGCACCAACCAGAATTACAACCTGAAGTTCAGGATACCCTGGAGAGACATCTAACAGCAGCGCCATTTGTAAGATGGCAGAAATATCAGACAATTACAGAGCTGAAGCTTCGTGTTTATTCAAAGTATTCCTAAGAATTATTTAGAGTTTTTGGCTATTTTCTAAGAGATTTTCACAGCTGAAGATTTTTTTCTGTACTTGGAAATCTATACATACTCCAGCTGAAAACAAAAATCCAGACTACTGAAGAAAACTATAGTGTCAGTGCAGGAAATTGCAGTATGCAATTTTCAAAAGATACAGAGAAGTGAATTAAGAGGAAAAAGTATTGAAAGAAAAAAAAATAGAAAAAAGTAACACACTTTTTAGAGGCAATGCAAGTACAAATGCCAGATGACACACAGAAAAGTTCTACTGTAATGAATGGGTCTGAGCTCACATCATCCAAGGACATTAAATGTCCTACAAGAAGGTTAATGCTGAAAGGACATTCACAATGACCCAGTGTCCCTCGAGCTTAGCATTTGCACCTGCTAAAAGAAACGGGAGATGTCATCCTTCATCTGGACTTCCAGAGGCTCATTCACCCTATGGGAGTCTGAACTTTCAACTAGTGCAGGGGAAGGCTTTAAAAGTTAAGAAAGAAATGCTGCAGATGTCCCTATGTACCAGCAAAATAAGCAGCTTAATCAAACAGGTAAGTAACCATCCAGCTCCAGAGAGAAGGAATGTGGTTTGGAAATTAAAAAACCATGAGCAACTTAAGCCAGCTTCACATAGAGAAAGTAGTCAGGGATATGGGAAAGAGAGGTTGGAAAATAAGGCCACAGTGGACCTGATTAGTAGGGGCTCATTGAGCACGAGAGCCACATGACATAGCGATGACTGTGAGACTATTAAGTAAATGAGCCTCTTTCCTTTAAGCCTCATAGAGTGTTAGCCCTGACTGACATACAATCCAGTATGAAGGAACACAAAGGTTGTTTCTTTTTTCCCTAAAAGTAATATATATATATGGACATTCACAGACTATATTATGTAACTGCCTGACAGAGTTGTTCCAAGGTCTGACACCTTGTTTGTCGACACCTATGCTATTGTTAACCTTCATCTTCAACTGTTTCTCCCTTTTACCAGCTAGAGTTCTGACTAACAAACAAGAGTGGCTAGACCCCTCAGCCCCTGCCCTAACAGGATCTTCAGCCAGGTACTTGTGAATTTATACAACGCAGCCTTTCAATACAAACACAAATAATTCTGGGAAATCTGGACAGAGTCCATAACCACTAGGCAGCTGGACAAAAAGGATTTTTCCACTTCTCTGGTGCTGCCAGCCTCAAACACTTCTCACACCGTATCATCCATCTTTATTGAGAGCTGTTAATTACAGCTACAAAGCCTGTTACCATACAGGCACTTTCCCTTTTTAAAGAAGCTTTAAAGGTAGCAGCCTTCAAGATATTTTGACACAGTTCTGAGCTGAAAAAAACCTGAACTTCCTTACCACTTCCTCCTGAGCTACATTGTTTTTGTTGCTCTTATAAACAATGTGGTAGAACCTGTGTAGGATAGCCCATGTTTATTGAGTTTGTGCTCCAGGTGTCAAGGTGCTGGATATGATGACTGTGGTAAAGTGCTGGAGGCTGGGCAGGAAGGAGGAGAACACCGGGGTTCCTTCAACTCTGCTGGTTTTGGTTCCACAATCTCAGTCAGTGCAGAGGGGTTAGCATAGGAAGAATCAGTATAGCTGCATTCTCTCTTGAGCTCTCCTTGAGAAAAACCCCAACAGTACAGAAGCTGGAGCTTGCTTTTCTAACTAGAGGAAGAGCCAGCCTTCAACTGCAGTTTAACCACTGACCAGGGGTCATTCACTGCTGCATGACTTCTCCCCTCCCCCAGCAAAAGCCATTTATATAAACACATTGTTTCATAGCACACGCTCTGCCTTCATGTAGTAAGAATTACTTCCGTTTCTAGTCCTTGCCTCAAGTACCACTACCTCACAGGAAGCATATAATAAAATAATTTGGAAGACGTGGGAGATAAGACAAAAGTATGGAACAAGTCTAATTTGCTGGACACTATTAAATGGAATCATCCTTGGAATGATTTCACAAGTCAGGTTCATAATTAAAGAGCATGTACTTCCCCTAATGAGGCAGTACTCTGCTTTTACTCTCACTTCACATTCCACAGAAGTCCAAATAGGATCATAAATCACCAACACGTAATCTTCAACAGATAAGGAATCTTTGCATCAAGGGAAAGATTTCCATCAGACATAAATGCTAAGGTCTTCTCAGAATATCACATCCAGAAATACAAATGCAATCTCCAGGTGTACTCCTCAGAAACTTAGAGGCCAAATCACAAATTCTCAGTGTGATACTGTAATGCTGTAACACAATGGAAAGTACAGCAACAGTAGCAGGGTCACACAATCATAGGCTGCAGCAAATGAGAACAAGCCCCAATACAGCAACCACACACACAGAAACAAAGGGAAAAAAAAAAAACAAACCAAAAACCTGCTCACCTTTGAAAGGCCTCCAGGAAACAGGGATCTCCAGAGATACCCTTGCCTCCACTACCAGCCCTTAAATGAGGTCTGGGAAGGGGTGGATCCTGGCTCCACCCCTCCTAGTCACTCAGGTGCACTGCATGCACCTGAGGTCCCCTGGGTTGGCCCTGCCTTCCCCCCTGGTGCTCCATCACTGGTTGAAGCTGTGACTTAGCATTTCCACTACAATCAGATTCCTAAAAAAAGAAAACCATGACAATATTCTTACCAAGGTTAAGACACAAGCTCTCAAAGGCAGCGTTATCTACCTAAATAGAAAGTAGATGCAAAAGTTCGGGGTGAGTTTAGAAAGAGTGGTAAGCACAAGAATGCCTCTTTACGCACCTAATAGCAACATTGTGAGAACAACCACCAGAGAAGTTTGGGTTCAGGCATTCTACCAGCCACTCACATCATCAGGTCAGTGTAGGTACTAAGCTCTCACATCACACATGTGAGAAGCAGAAAAACTACCACCCTGAAACTGGGTCCTTTTCATTGGAAGCTTCTTTAGACTTTCCAATAGAAAACATCAAGAGCAGTGCCACTTCAAATCCAAAATGGCATCTAACTCTGAGATGCTGGAGGGCTCTCACCAGCAGCAAACAGACTTTTTCTCTGCCTTTCCTGTTGTTTACCTCACATCTCCTCTCCATTGCCTCACATTTGTGTCTCCTCTCCAGGTGTTTGCTCTCCCTGTGAATTCTGGAGGACACTGGGCATCCAACTGCTATCTAGTAATGCTAGCATATGCAGTGTAGCACTGAGGAGGCAGCTGTGGCTCATTTCCTTGCTAATCTAGTCCCTGCTACTGTCTTGTATATAGGAAAGACTCAAGTGAACAAAAAGATAGTATAGAAATACTCCGGAGCTGGAGGACTGCATATTTCCTCCAGAATAGGCAGCTCCCAGAGCATAGTTTTGACAGCTGGATGGGAAAATTTTGTTTCAGAAGCTACAGAGAGCAAGAAACCATGGCATTAACCACTAATCACCTACGAAAACAAGTTTCCCCAAGGAAACAGCTGAAATGATGATTTGCATGATAATCTGGCAGTAAGGTAACACAGCTGCAAGAGAGCAGCTAGGGGCCACCTCCAGGGGCATGATGCACCCCCACCCTACAGCCCACTGTGATAAAAAGAAAGAGACAGTTGCTACTACAGTTTTCATCAGGAAGAAACAATTCCTTAGCTTTGAGAAATGGAAGTTGATAACAGCAACACCTTGAGCTCTGTGGCATAGGCTTCACCTGAGCTCAACCCAAATTAATACCCATGCCTGAGCTCAACTCTGTATGCACAGCAGGTTGGGCAGCCAGCAGGTGCCCATCAGCACTGTTCCTATTTCAGACCCCAGCAGCAGGAGTCATTACTTTTGCTACTTGGTCAGTAGTACAAGTTGGCCTTGTTTTCAGCCAGAAACCCTGGAAAAACTGCTGATTTTTTTTTTTACTGCAGAGAAGCACTGAAAACAACACAAGAAGTGATACAGTTGCCCGCTGATAACACATCATCAACAGTTCAGATACCTGCACATAGATGACCATAAGTATGGCAAACCTATATCCATAGCTACTTTTAATTCATTATTTCAATCCCAATCATAAGCTTAAGCTCTGACAGATAGTCACAGAGACCAAAACAATATAACTTACAGCATCTAATTCTTACTTGAGTTAGATAGAAATCAGGAGTAGCTGCATCTTCTAACTTTAATAAGAGTTCTCTTTGCTTTTTGTTGTTAATTTTTTCCCCAGAAAGCTAAAGGGAACTTGAATTGTAAAATCATTTTATCTTGAGGAACACAAAGTAAATAGGTATTATTTTAAGGCTAATGTAGTGGATTAGAGAGATAAAGTTTATAAACTAGTTTTTTTGAAAGAAAACAGGCTTCACTTAGTGACATTTGCTAAAAACACTTCTATTCACCATGTCTTGATGCTTTTGTAGCTTATTTATGACTGTTAATGTGGTCTGCTTTGGTGGTGATGCTCCCACCTAAGCAGTAATATAAATCAGTAGGATGCCAAAAGTCAACCACACTAGAACATTTAAATGCTGTTGGATATGTGAGACTCATGAATACAAAATGCTGAGAATCGATTGTAAAAACGCAGCCAGCCACATCAAATCAGGCTCTAACCATCTTCATTTGTAAAACTCCATCATGCCCAGATGGTACCAGCACCTGTGTGGCCAGGTTCTCTGCTGCAGAAAAGGAGGACAGTAATGAGTCAGGACTGAACCAAGAAACCTGAAATTGCTGGAGATGCTAGGCTACTGCCTCATTTCCTTCATGCCAGCAGAAATGCATATGAAACACACTAAGAAACTGGCCCATATTCTCCTGGTTATCACGTGAAGCTACAGCACTCATCACATCTAGCCACAGAAGAGCCAAGCCTCAATCCTGAATGCTTCTGTAGCTAAATCAAAAGTGATTCTTGTGAAGTTAATGCTGGTAAATTAGCATACACAAGACCTACTATGCTAGTTCTTTTTCATTACTGGTTTCAGTATTTTGATTCAGTTCCAAAGAATAACTATACTTCAGTGCTCTCAATTTTTTTTCCTTCTTTTCAAAGAACAATATTCAAATTCAGAAAGATCAGAGGCCATAGCTTGGGGTAGTAGAGAGACAAAACTATGATTCAGTGAAAAGGAACACATAGAAACATGCTCAAATGTGGCCATGGATTAGTACAGGTATATGTGTGAATTCTTCCACTCACCTGATACATCCCCTGCATTCGAGATTGCTGAAGAGATTTAGCTTTAGCTTCTGGAGCTTTCTTTAGCCTTAATGCTTTATGAAATAATAATTAAGACCTCGATGATAAACAAATACATAAATCATCACAGCGACCATTGTGGAAAGTCTATACTTCTCAAAAGTCTTCAGATAAAACCATATCATCAAAATAAACAAGCATTCTGAGGTATTCTCTTGCTAAAATAGGAACAGAGTCCTCAGCTATTTCCCTAGCTGCCACACAGACTGCATCTTTACAGAGGTATGTTTTCTTCTGCCTGGAGAGACACAAAGCTAAACAAGGTTTTATAGGGATTTTTATTTCATCTTCCACACACACAAGAAGCTTTAAGCTCTAGTGCTTTTAATTTATGTTACCTCATAAATTAATAACGATGTAGGGCAGCTTATCAGATTAAATGTGTCATTTTATAAAGCAGTTTGGAAGCAAAAAGTATGAAGTCAAGATGAAGCACTCTTAAATGATCCATTAGGCACACAAATCATTACATATGTTATTTCTGGACTGGACAACAGTTGAAATTAATGATAATTTAGTGACTGTATTTTTATTTTAAGCTTGTGAGCACTTGCATAATAAGTGAAAGAGCAGCGATGAACCTGGAGTGCTCTCCTGTGGCCTGCTAGAATTTCCTGGGTCATCTTCCAAGGATGAAGATCTGTGCAAAGGGTGCACAGTACCCCTGGCAGCAAGATAGGACAAATTGTCCAGGATCGATCTACATTTGGGCACAACTCTTGAATTTGATGGAGCTGCATAGGCAGCCTGCATCAGTTTGGATGCGAATGTGGGTATTTTGGTTTGCCTTAATTCAACCTCAAAGGTAGGGAAGAGATTCTATTTTTTGTTGGTCTCTGCTAGCCTGGGTACAATCTATACAGCTGCAACACTGCCTCAGTGAAATCAGGAGTGACTCTCTGTGCTGCAGAAACAACTGGTATGTCTACTTGTGCTTACACAGGATAGTACTTACCATGCAGCTACTTAATGCTACTTACTGAGGTGACTTAGATGTTGTATTTCTACCTTCTCCAACTACCTGCTCTTCATTTATCTCATTGCCAATTCCTGCCAGAGAGTTTAGGCATATATATTATAAAGTACATGACTACGGAAAATAAAAGCAGCAAGTGATTAAGAAAGTTTTTTTTTGTTAGTTCCCCATCAGAACTATTTCAACTAACCAGAAGCCAATCCAGTGCCTTTTAACAAGTCTGGCTGTGCCTGGAGAGCAAGCTTTCCTGAAGGTGGCCATGCCTCACACAGGCATACAAAGTCTCTAGATAGTTGCATACATCCACACATATATGCAAATACAGGGAATAACTAGGAGAGGATTCTAGAACCCAGAATCTGACTTATGTGCAAGTGAGATCTCAGGCACAGCGGAGTAGGCAGATGAAAAGTACAGCAGATCTTCGTGCAGCACCGCTGAAAGGTCTTGGTTCGGATAATGGATGTGCTGAGGCAGACACTACATAAAAACATGGTAGGTGACAGTCCTCCTTCTGAAGCTCTGCCTTATCCAGAGAGCAGTAAGAATCAGCCACAAAACAAACCTGCAGCAAAGCTAAGAAACAGAGCCAGATCTCCAAACACCCGTTTACCCCGACAGCAATAAAAACCCTGCAAATTCCCTATAGTCAGTCTCCTACTGAGACTCACAAATGCACATTCTTCACTAAGCCTGCTGCAACCTTATTTGTAATGATGTCCCCCTGTATCCCAAGCAGGCTGCAAGGTTTGCACCCGCTCTTCAACTCAATCATCATTTAATTAAATGGAAGACATACAGCTACCAGCCCTATCAACTAACTGCAGCAACAAGGAGTATAATGCTCTGGTTTTAACCCCAGGGATATGGTGAACCACAGCCACCCACCACCCCAGAATCCACCAGTATTTAAAAGGCTGTTTGAGTACAATTGGAAAGAAAAATACAGACTAACCAGATAAACTAAAATATCATTGTTTGGGGCTAACAGTTGTTACTGTTTTTAGATTCACCTGTTGCTTTTCACTACCCTCCATTCCTCTCACATCTCCAAAGCCTATATGTCTGCTATGGAGTAAATGACAAACACAAGCTGAAGACCAAAATGCAGGAAACGAACATAGCATCTTATGAAAACATCTTTAAAACTGCTGGGTTCTGCTCTAAGACCTTCACTGTTAAATTCCTCTATCTGCAGCTGCCTCAATAATTTAGAAGAGGAAGAAAATATAACTATAGCTAAGAAACACAATTTCAGCTTTAATAATCTTAACTGTAGTAATCTGAGGTATAGCATAACTAAGTACCCTGAATTCTTACACATTTCCTGTACTGAGTTTCTTCCCCACTGCTGCTCAGCTGGAAGCTGAGAAATGTATACTTCTTACTGTTTAGTTTCTAAGCTACTTCATTAAAAAGCTGTGAGTCCCACTGTGTAACAGAAGGGGAAAATGTTGTTCACATCCTTCCACGTATCAGGGAGGCTCTGACACAGGACGTCCTAATGGCCGATTCATCCCATCTGTCCCAGACACCTTTTTTAAGCCAAAAGAAGATGAAGTGAAGGAGCACTCACTAAGAGGCGGTCCTTTGAGCAGCATCCTCAGCCCCTCATGGAGGATGGGCACCCAGGGCTTTCTGTGAGTGCTTCAGGCTCCACAGGTTTGGCATGCTGTGGAGATAAGGTGTGCTGAAGACAAAATGCTGTTCTTGGTTATGACTGTGCTTCCTCCCGGAAATAAACAAAACTGCTCCAGTTTAACTGGGATCAGAGTCTGGGCTTAGATTTTGGGGCACGATGCCAGGAAAATACTGCAATACCTTTTACTTGACTATTTGAGGCACTGCATGAGTTCTGATTTTGGAAAGAGTTTTCTTAGCTTACTCAAGAGATTGCTACGAAAGTCAGCTGCAAGGTAGAGGAAGAAGATACTGATGAAAAAATGATGGCCACAGAATTTTGAACAGAAAACTCGAGAGAATTAATTACAGAAAACACGGTCTTTCACTAACTGAATTTGACTTCTTACTTTTAGAGTCAAACTGTATTAAGAATAACAAGAACATCTAGTGCACAACAGAATTAATTCAGAATACCCTTCAACAGACCTGAAGAGGCAAGCAAACACGGGCTTGATTCAATGAATAAAAAGTCTGCTTTAGGGGCAGAGCACCACGCAAGAGCCACAGGAGAAAAAAAACAAAAGCTCCCATACCTGTACCTCTGCTTCGGAGACTGCTTTTCAGCTGACTTAAAAACATGTCCAAGATAATACAAAGGAAAGAATAAAAAGTTCCAGTTTGTTGCAAACCACGTTAGAGTGAAGGGTGCATCAAATTTCTTAAAGGTCAGTTTTGCTAGCTGGGTTGAGCCCGACCAGGAGGAGCAGACACCCAGGACCACGGCCACACCCCAGAAAATTTTCTTGAGTTGCGTCACGGAGCATTTCCAGCAACAGCGGCTCACCCTTCCACCGCCTTCCACCCCGGCTTGCATCTGTGCTTCAGCTGGGGCTGGGGACTCCCGGGAGCGCTCATCCCCTGGGGAGAAGAAAACACAAGGCTTACTAGGGAAGTCCAGGCAACACTTGGTTTCTCACACCCTGGGCCCTCCTGAAGTCAGGTGGAACTTCACCAGCAAAACAAACGGTAACAACAACAAAAAAAACACACCTTGCCACAAAACGCCATTCATTTTTAGATCATTGCAAGGCCTCTGGTTGAACTGAGGCACAGTTAGAACGTAAATAGTAATTATCACCTCTAGATTTAGGAGCTGCTGAGTAAATGGAGATTAAAATTGCATGTTGTTCTGATGTATGTAGAAAGATTTAACACATCACTTAAAACTGATGCTGTTAGGACATGTAAATGAATAAAAAATATGGATTTGAGTGCAGGAAAGCAGCAAAGGAGACTACAACAGCACTTGAAATTGTTATTGCCTTGGAAAATACGGAACTGGGTGGCTTATACAATATAATGGCTCCTCAAAAGCATAGAGGGCATGATGCATTTCAGCTCACTGCTAAGCATGACCACCTCAGTGCATGTCCTGTGATTCATACTGAACTTGGATCATCAAGCATTTCAGAGGCCTCCAGCTCTCATGAAGCTGTTGCCCAGTGGCAAAAATCAGACCAGCCCACAGGCTGTCCTAGCAGCTTCTCAGTCTACGCAACCCTCACTGTTTTCAGCTCAAGCTTGCATCAAGCATCACACAGCACATTCAGTTCAACATATCCTGCTTAACTGAGCCTAGGGCTCTGCTGCAAAACTCAGTTTCATATACACCTTACTACTGGTCCCAGTGCCCAGCACACCAAAGCCGAGGTGGTTCTCAGGACACACCTCAGCACCCACCACCCCAATTATGGACACTGTATAAACCAGGCGACACTTCTTAAAGACAACACTTGCTGTACTTCTGGTTTCAAATGAACTACATGACAGCCATCAAAACCTCCTCCTCTTGGCTTATGGTTCTCAAAACTTGTCTGTTTTTTGAATTGTAACCTGGGTTTAAAAATGATCCCCTCTCTCCTAAAAAACCTTGTGCCTTTGCTTACCTCCTTAAACGTGAGCTACCCTTGTTATCTTACCACTATCAGCAGGCACTGTCTAGATTGTGACTGAATGAGCAACACGAAGCTAGGTGTTTCAATTCCTCCTGAGATCTAAAGGTGCCAGTAGATCTCAGCAGCACACCTTTGCCTTTAGGGAGTGTAAATTAATCTCATTAAACAGCTGCTGAAGCTGAGAGTCATCTGCATGTTACACTCAGCTGTGATTTCTCTTAAAGGGTCATTTCAGTTTAGTTGGTTCACTGATTTTAAGAAGAAATAACAGTAATTCATGCTGAAATTCAGTAGACTACAACTTCAAAAGATCCAAAGGTCACTGTGTGTATTGAAAGGCAAAAAGAGAAATGTAAGTACAGCAAGGATAATGACAGACTATACTGCCAAACATTTATATATTTTCATACAATAGGAGATAAATCAACAAGCCAGTAAATTGTCCAAACTTAACAGTACTGCGTTCAATATCCAGTGGGAAGCTTACAAGCTACCTGCTAAACATCAGAAGTAGTGAGAAATGAAATAAAACTGAATATGAAGCTCTAGCTCATTTAAAAGCATTTTAATGCACTTTCTTTACACAACTTCTTATAATGAACATATCTTTCTCTATTGACTGCACAGATTGGTCAGAGATCATTTGCTGTACAATGGTACAATCATTTCAGCCTCACCAAATAACATACAGGTGCCAGCACCTTCTTGACTGTCCACCACTCAAGCCCTAAAAAGATGACTGAATTTTTAATTTCCCCTCAAGCTTTTCTAATGAGCACTGTCACTGTAAGACCAAACTGTAAGACTTCACACACATTTGTGAGCCCCCATAGGAATGCTTCCCAAGGAGGAGAGCTGGGCACAGCAAAAAGGAAACCAGGAAGGCCACTGACGTTATCTATCAGGACTTCAATGAGGCCTTTGACACAGACCCCTATAACATCCTTCTCTCCAGACTGGAAAGATACAGATTTGATGAGTGGAGTGTTTGACAAATGAAGAACTGCTGGCAAGATCATACCCAGAGAGTGGTGGTCAGAGTGACCCAATGTCTGGATGAAGACAAGTGGTGCTCCTTGGGGATCAGCAGTGAGACCAATGCTCTTTAATATCTTCACCAGTGATACAGAGTGCACCCTCAGCATGTTTGTGGATGACCAAGCAGTGTGGTGTGGCTGACATGTCCAAGGGACAGGATGCCATCCAGAGAAGCTAGACAGACTTGAGCAGTGGGCCCAGGTGAACCTCATGATGTTCAACAAATCTAGTTTGTGGCAATCCCCACTAACAGCACGAGCTGGGGGATGAAAGGATGGAGCACAGACTTGTTGAAAAGGACTTGGGGGTACTGGTGGATGAGAAGCTGGACATGAGCCAGCAATGTGCCCTCAGAGTCCAGAAAGGCAATTGTATCCTGGGCTGCATCAAAAGAAGTGTGGCCAGCAGGATGATAAGGTGATCCTGCCCCTTGGCTCTGTGCTGGTGAGGTCTCACCTGAAGTACTGTGTTCAGATGTGGAGTCCTCAGCACAGGAGAGATGTGGATCTGCTGGGGCATATCCAGAGGAGGGCCACAAAAACGATCCAAGGGATGAAACACCTCCCCTACAAGGACAGGCCGAGAGAACCGGGGCTGTTCAGCCTGGAGAAGAGAAGGTTCCAGGGAGACCTGAGAGCGGCCTTTCAGTATCTAAAGCAGATTACAAGGAAGAAGGGGACAGACTTTTTAGCATGGTCTGTTCTGATAGGACAAGGGGAAATGTTTTCAAACTAAAAGAGGGGAGATTTAGACTGGATAAGGAAAATGTATTTTACAATAATGAGGGGAGGCACTGGAACAGATTGCCCAGAGATGTGGTGGATGCCCTGTCCTTGGAGACATTCAAGGCCATGCTGAAGAGGGCTCAGAGCAACTGGATCTAGCTTCAGGTGTCTCTGTTCATTGCAGAGGAGTTGGACTAGATGATGTTTCTGGGTCTCTTTCAACTCAAATTATTTTATGATTCCGTGACACTAAAGCAGGGTGTCAAATGAGAGCCACCTCAGCTAGCTGTGCAGCAAGCTTTGATGGGGCTGTGCCTCCACTCACAGATTATACCTCTGAAACTACCTGGACTGGCAAGTGAAATTTTCCACAATCTAGAAGATAGCCAGCAGAGTACTCTATCTTCCCTTCTTCTCTGCAGTTATTCCTCCTGGATGCAGAGACCAGTGTTTAACCCAGTCCTGTTGAAGATATTTAACAGGAAGGAACATGCCTGAAGCCACTGGGGTATATGGTAACACAAGACAAATAGGTGTTCCGAATCACAACACTGGACTTAGGCTTTTTTTTCTAAAATAAGAACTGGAATACATGTCTGGCCTTTGGCCCAGTAGTTTTGGCACTCATTGAAACAGGGGAAAATCACAATTATATGCTTGATCCACCAGACACTCAGTATAAAATGATGCAGTGCTTGGTGGACACCCCACAGTATGGGGAGGACCTTCCAAGCTGAAGAAGCCTGTCCTGCTCCCTATCATACCATGCAGATACCCATAAGCCAGCAGTTCATTTGGACACCTTGTACACAGAATCACTGTCTTTTAGGTTTGTTCCATGGCAATCACTCCCTATGAAAGAAAGCTCAGTTTATTGATGTTCTCTCTACTCCACAGGCAAAATTGCTCATCTATGTATGTATATTTAACTTTGTGTTCAATGCATCAAACCATTCACTTTCAGCAAAAGACAATACTGAATGTATCACTTCTAAAGTGATCTTGAAGGTCAAGACTTCAATTTCTAGGGATGTTCAAACTCCGGATGCATTTACATGCTGGATGCAGTAAAAACTTATCCCAGGCATGATGGGTTTCATGGTGATGGACTTCAGATTTCTAGGTAAATATCAATGTCCTGCTGTTCACAAGTTACAAGCAGGGACTTCTTTCAACTGTCTGTCCGTGAATGTGCATCAAGTACTCATTATTTCCTGTGCTCCCAGAAGGCTAAATGACAAATGGGTGCAGTCTTTTCCAGTGGATATGTCATTGTCCTGGAGGAAATTCATACTTCATCTCAAAAAGTTGGACTGTCTTTGAAAAAGTTGTAGGCTGCAGACGATAGGTGCACACACCATCCTATCCACACATTTACTGTGCTGAGGACTTGCCTGCTGGATGGCACGGATGACATCCAGAGTTGAAGCTTTCCTTGCCCAGTCCCTGTGTTACCACGGGGAAAATTCTCCTCACCGAAGTTGCAGGTGCACAGATGAGGTGACCGCAACCCTCAGTGTGGATGAGAAGCTTCTCATCCTATTTGTAACACTGCACAAGGGCCAGCTGGCACTTAACTCTATGGTAATTTAAAAATGGTAAAATGGCTTTTTCAGAATGGATGAGGCAGGACTTTGAAGAACTTTATTTCTGGACATGTTCCTCCAGACTTCCTGTGTTTCTTCCTTTGCCCTTTGCAGAACACTGCTCTGTATGCTACTGTATCTCTGAAAACAGGAAATCAAGATGCTGGGATAGATCAAAAATGCCTATCATGCTTTTGCTAAACTTAGTTTTTCATTCTCCCTTTTCATTCATTCACTTCCCTGTTTCATAAATCTCAACTGGAACCATTCCTCACTCCCTCCCTTTCAGCCCAGCAACTGAAGGAAGTCACCTCCAAAGTCAATGTCATTTCCCACAGTGATACACAATGCCAGAAAACAGCCATTCTCCATTTCCTCCATTAAGGGTGAAACTCCTTTCAGATAACTCCATTAACCTACGATAGGGACATCTACATCTGAGCTAGTGAACCCCAGCTCCTGGTTGAGTTTAGTGAGAAAAACGGGCACTGAAATGCACAGTTTATCCTACATATGCCTTTGATGAAGCGCCCTTTATCACTGGCTACAGTTGCTTGCTTGTAATATGTTAAGAGAAAAGCCACCCAGTGGTGGTAATACCTTTAAGCAGCCTGTCCGGTCCACATCAAGAATCTTACACCTCTCTCGATGACTTAAGGCTCAAATGGCACAGCTTGCCATTTAAACACTTACCATAGGGCCACAATGTATCTCACTGCCCTTGTTAAACACGTGATATTGACAGAAACCAAGGTTGGTATTCAATTTACCAGTCTGAGACATCTGCTGTGCAGATTCGTATATCTGAGACAGTCATTTACACATCCTGCATAGTTAGTAGACAGAAAAAATAAGACATTTCCACAGCACGATTTATCTCATCTTAAAGTAGATGATAAAACAAGCCAGATGAATCACCCTCTCCAAGAGCTTGTTTCTTTCCTCCAGTCCTAAACAGTCCGAGGTGGTAAGCTCAGAACTGACTAATGTAGGTGCCTGAGTGAAGTGAGACCCACCTCTCCACCACTGCAGTCACACATTAGGAGTAAAGCCACACAGATAGCGTGGCAGACTCTGAGCTGGGCAGATACGTACACATATATAGCAGTCAGCAGTAAATTGCTTTAGTTGTTGCCAACTTATCAGCAGATGACTGAAAGAAGTACTACAAAATTGCCCATGCGAGCCCATCAGAGACACTAAGAACAGACTAAGGTCCTGTCCATTAGGGACTGAAACGTGTGCTTAATGATTATGCACAATTCCACCAGCTTCCCCAGGCTATGAATGTGCCTGAATGTAAGCATAATGTAAGCATATTATTAAACAGCAATTCGAGTCAGGCTTATGAAAAATCTAAAGAAGGAAGAATACTTACAGGTCTCTGACAATTACAAATAAGGCATCCTCAAGGCATTTGTTTTTTGCACAAAACAAGGCTGTAAAGCTTGCAAAAATACTTCATGCTTATAATAAATAAGGGAGAAGGGGCTGAGACACTCTCCTGTAAAGCACCTGATCCTCTGGGTGATTAGGAGCTCTAGAAGTACGTGACACACGGGGGATCAGTGCGGGATGCTACACAAGATATATTTGGACAACCTTGGCTGCACTGTGGCCTCCTCTTCATCCAGTAACATGGCACAATCAGTGGGAGATAGTTCCAAAACAATTACCATTTACCAACATACCTAAGAACACACACAATGACTTCTGATAGCAATGCTCTGGACAGAGGCTATATGCCTCAGTGGCAGATTCTCAAGACAGGAGTTAAGTGCCAAATCCACAAAATAATAAATCTGAAATGCTGACATTTATTCAGATGTGTTGCCCAGGTATTTTCTTCACAGTTGATGAGGTTAAAGAGTGAGGTCTTAGGGCACAGACGTCCAATCTTTTGGTTTGCCTGGACTGTACTATGTGAAGAGGAATTTTCCTGGACTGCATATACAAAGGTCACTCTGAAGTAATGCTTCCCATTTACTTTCACGGAAACTATAACAGATAGAATGAACACAGTAACTCTGTTTGATAGAGCAAATTCTCAGCTACAAAACACTGTTTCTAAACACAATCACCACTATTAGCCATGTTTTTAATTTTTTTTTTTTTCAGTAATGAACAAGAGCCTGAATGCCATGCTTGTAACAATCTGCACTAGCAGAGGTGACCCACAGTTTCTGTCACCACTGCTGAAACATGCCAACCACTGCTAAACTGTGCTCACATCCACTGTTCACTCCTCATCAATACTCGGTAAGCATCAATGAATGTCAAGGCATGCAACTTTTTCTGCATAGAGGAATTCAATTCCACACTTTTGTTTCATACACACTTCCGTGTCAGACACCATTCTGTCAGACTGCCCCTCTGCTGCTGTCACACAGAAATAACATATAATGGAATAGTGGTGGGAAGGTTCAGCTTCTACTGCCATACCATGAACATTTGGCTCTGACATTGTGAGCCAACATGACAAAATAGGAGGCATTATTTTTGGAGCATCTCCTAGAAAATACATAATATTGTTAATGTATGTAAGTAACAAAACTTATTTTACATCAGGGAGCTCTCAAGGTGTTAATCAAAGATTTCTGATCAAATTTTACTAATGCTGCACTTCATCCTTCTAAACAGTTACTCACAAATGTACATACAGGAAGAAAGCAATGGCATAAATAGGGTGTGACTGAGAAGTGAGGGATATTTCTTGTAAGAGAGACATTACAAAAGTCTGATAAAGAGGCATGACCAAATCTTTTCTTTGACTTGAATATACGACTGCAACTGAATACATTCAATTTGAAAATTTGCAGGTATTTATGTCAGTGAAAGGCCTAGAGGTCAAGATGTACGAGGAGCAGCTGGACAGCGCTGAGCTCTGTCCTCTTGTGATAGTAACAGGGCCCAAGGGAACGGCATGGAGCTGTGTCAGGGGAGGGACAGCTGGGGGTTAGGGAGAGGGTCTGCACCAGAGGGCAGTGGGCACGGAACAGGTTGCACAGCCTCGAGTACTGGCGTTTTGACAGTGCTCTCAGACACAGGGTTTGAATTTTGGGTAATGCTGTGTGGAGCCAGGAGTTGGGTTCAGTGATCCTCGGGGCCTCTTTCAGCTCAGAATGTTCTATGATTCCACTTGAAATAATCACTGGAACAAGCCTATAATATCACTTCTTCCTTCTCTAGGCAAAAGACCTCCTCACTTACTGCCTTCTCAAGGAACAGGAGCATATTCTAGATCAAGTAGACTGGCTTCGCTGATTCCTGGCTCCTCTGGACCTGGCAGGGACACACAGTAGGGCACTTTCTGAAGCAGATGGGCTCCCTCTTCCTCCTAGCTGGGAAGTTACAACAGCTACAAGAGTGCTTAATGCACTGAGTCATGGAAGAGGAGCACACGCTCCCCTGCCACTTTTTGAAAGACAAAGTTCAGCCATTTAGCTGCCAACTCAACTGTGAAACAGAGCAGTAAGTATTAGAATGAGCAATACTGAGGGATGAGCATCCTAGCATAGCATAAAGCCATGCTCAGCCACACTCATCAGGCCTCTGCTCAGTGGTACCCAATGGACAGGCTAGATCTGTCAACCTGCAGCCTTCCTGGTGTCCATGGCTGGGAGCTGACAGGCACACTGATGGAGATGGAGTTTATCTTTCTAGGTTTTTAAAAGGCTTCTGACAAAAAATCCAAACAACAAATCCCCAAAATCCCATAAAACTCCAAAGAAAATAAGCAGCAGCCAGGGATGGTGCTGGAATGGATCAAAGGTTCAGTTCAAGATAGGAAACCAGGAAGCAAGGAAAAAAATGACGGAGGGAAGTGACTGAAGCTCTCAAGGTCAGCTATGGGACAGGCACTCTTCAATGTGATTGTAGGTAGCAAGGGAGCAACTGATGAATGTTTCCTAATGAAATGAAGTTATCCTACTGTCCTGGACAATTGATGAAATGGCTGGATAATAAAATGGGGGATGCAGAAGCAAGCATACTAATACAGAGGTGAAGATTGGAGTACAAGGACCATGTGCTATATACACAGCAGATGGGCTCTGGCCCATCTACCACAAGGAATCCTGAGCTCTTCCCAGGCTGTTTCACAGAAAAAGGCAACTTACTGCTCATGAGCAGACAAAAATTGGCAAAAAAATTGCTAACAATTATTAGGAAAAAAAAGCAGAAAACAGAGCAAAAAGTTGTTTCTTACATCCAGGGAAATTTCAGCTGTCAGTGCACCCGCAGAGCAAGAGGTGCATCTCAGGCTAGAAAAACACCTACCTAATCAATTCCACCAAGTTGGAAACAGCACCAGATGGACCTCTGGTCAGGCCCCGTGTGGTGGCTGTTTGTGTGCTTGTTGAGGAAATTGCTCTTGGCTTCCTAAGGGGAAGCTGTGAGTTCCCGTGAGTGGCTGGCAGATAAGGCCATAATGCTCAGTGCTTAGGTTTGTCTATGCACTTTATCCCAACCTCCTTAGATCCTGAAGGTCTAACAGATTGGTACATTTTTTTAATGAATACCAATTAATGCTTTATAATAGAAAAATGACAAAGCCTCAGAAATCTTTATAAACACAGTTTTTAAGTGATAGTATTTGGTCAAAGTGGCATTGCATGTGTGAATTTTTAGATAGCATTTAAGAAACTGTAGGAGTTTAATGTAGTAGCTAAACACTTCTGCAGCAACAGATAAAAATAATATTAGTTTGATCATGGAACATCATGACTATATTATGTACAGATAAATGCAGGAGAAAATTTTTAAAAATCACAGTAGAGGTTATTTTAAAGAACATAACCAGGGTATTAAACTGTATGGTCAGAAGGTTTGAATTTGCTTGAGGTTACAGCATAAATTGCAAGGCAGATATAAGTACCTGTAAATGGGGAACTCTTCATGAGCACCGATTCAAAGCAAGACAATTACAAACTGAGTCCAGACTCTCCTTTGTTATTGGAATTTATTATATAAATTAATTAACACAAAGACATGTTAGGATAATGTATGTGGAACATTTAAATTTATCCAATCATTTCACCTTAATTTCAACAGGGCAAGAAATAAGTCTGTTGGTTTGTATGCAGTCACGCCTCTTGACTGTGGAATTACGTGCCCCATATTACTGATACTACTGGACCATCCATATGACTTACCTTGTGCCAAACAGGCACAAGTTTATTCTAAAAGGTGCTTCTAAATTTCTAAGTACTGCTCACATTTATAATATTTTCTATCTCTAATTATAATCATTCATTAATTCTTGGTTTATTCTGTGCCAAATATTATACCTACACACACTAAGAGTTGGAATTAAATAGCAGATTTGCAAAAATTGTTGAAAATACGCTCAATTTTTGTGCTTACCAAATATATTCCTTTCTTCCTCTGTCAAATACTCAGGTAGGACATTCTGCAAAAACTATATTTTAATTCCTACTAGTGATACAGAGAGAGCTGATAAATTATCAACTTTATACGGCAGCAACGTGGACTGTAATCCACTTAATTTATCCTCAGAGGCAACTGCTTAGAAATTCTATTAAAACCACGGCATTCAAATGAGCCTCATTAAAACATGATATTCCACTTTGAATGTTATAGGGTGGGGAGTTCCCCTAAATATCATCCTTTTTATTATTCAGCAGAATGCATGATTGAGTCCAGAGTGAAAATGGACAATACTGAGTGCTTATTATAGTACACTGTAGTACTGGAAAGTAACACCCGTGAATGGACATAAAGAATAACCCTGGTTATGAGATACATATTCATGATATTATGGAAAAATACTTTTTATTGTTATTCTGTATTTCCTTCCTGAATAAAAACTGAAACTGCGAGTTTTGCCATTTATTTTGAAATCAACACCTTTGTGGAGCTTCCATTAGAACAAAGACAAGTCAGAACCAAAATGGGATTCTGGGCAAATATGAGCTGGAGTGTATGTAAATTTCATCCTAACCAAAGGTTTAAGTGATAGTTTAAGTGTCCATTCTGGTGAAAAAACAAGACTGTACTCTCCACAGGAAACTGCTCTATTAACTAGCGAGCAGTTTTAGTGTCATGTCTTTCCTGAGCAATGGTTTAATCTCCAAGAGAATGCAGCTACTTAAACTGATATGAATACTACATTCGTATCACTACATATATACAGTTATTATATTAAGAGGTAAGTGAATTCATGCTGACTGGCATGAATTCAGGCTACGCTGGCTGCAGTTTATAAAAAAAAAGGGATGTTATTTCTCCCTTACAGAGCTTTCCGAAATTCTGAGCTGCATGGTGTTTGGGTATACACAGTTCTACATACAAGACTTTGTCATAGTCCATAGGTCCCTTGCATCCTGAATTCTAAGTCCAGTTCATTATTCTTGTAGGAGATAGAGGGTTAATCTGCTCTTGAACTTCAAACACGATGCTTCTTTAGTCCCAACTTGAGACACTTGGAGCATCTCTTCTCCATCAACTAATAATCAGAAATGAGAGTGGACTTGACACGGATTTAAGCGTGCTCACAACAGTTAAGGTAACATATATATATACATAGAATTCCACACATAATTTGCTGCTCACAGATCTACCAGAGAAATGAAGAGGATGCCTCCTCACCTCTCACCAGCAAGCTCAACCAAAGCTGGGTCTCCTTCGATAACAAAGCAAGACTTAGCTGAACTCATGTTATCATGGAGGAACAATACAGCTCTGAGCAAAAACAATACTACATGCAAGCATTCCTCTGATTTTCTCTCTGATAGATACTCCTTTCTCTTTCCAATAAGAGGTTTTTCCAACCTTTTATTGTTTTAATCAACTACAGAAGACATGCTTTTTAGGCGTAAATACAATGCTACCCTTGCTGAAAGCTGAACTAGGGAATCTGAGGTGAGTAGAGAAGCCATATCCTGATCATATTTCCTAACTTCAATACTCTCCATGACTGAATTATGGGACTCACAGGCATTTCACCTGAGAATTTGGTTATTTGGCCAGAAATAGTGACACTGAGCAAAAACTATTACTGTTACTTGAAGAAGAGTCAACATGCAACCAAGCAGTGCTAGATCGCATGCAGAAATTTATGTCTCAAGAAAGATTCTCAAAATTTGAAGGCTAAGTTCCTCTGCATTATGACAAATTAGAGCAGATTTAAGTTACTGGAACAAGGCCGTTAACAACAGAGATGGTGTAGGGCTCTCCAGTACATAGTGCCAACTCAATTGGTGGGCATCTCTCCCTGAAAGCAACCCACCCCTGCACTGCTAAGAACACCTTGTTTCCTGTTGCCTTTGATCTAATGCTGCAATGACTGCCAGCAAAAGTCAGTGATGATTACAAAGTAAATCTACGCCCTCGTTGGCCAAATTCCTCCTTCTGCAGGATGCTGTCCAGGTCTGCAGTGGCATCTCACAGTTTATAATTAACAAAGATTAACTGGGCTTTGGATTAAAGGTTGACGGTACTCCAGCCAAGTTGAGAGAACCACTTCAGTACGTAAGTGAATGCGCTGTGCTCAGTATAATGGACTAAGACAGCTACAATATAAATTACACTACATATGTGCCCTGTAACTGGGAAATGACTGGGAAATATGTGTTGAGTCATCATAGAATTTTATGTTGAACTTCTGGTCTTTTTCAAACTCCAGTTCTTATACTGAAGTGATTCTATGCTACATATCCTTTTGTCTACAATTATCTGTCATTATGAAAAGAGGGGCAACATTTTCTTCTACAAAAATTATCGAAATAGGAGGCAACACATGATGCACTCTGGCAACAATTACACAGTTATTTTTAATTAGCTCTTTTTCCACCTTCTTATGGAAGAAATCTGTAATTAAATAGATCGATAATGTGTTTATTTTTTGAGATCAAATGCCTAGATTGATTTAAGATGAGAAAGTGCACCTTGCTCCATTTAGAGATACATGGGTGAAATGCAGTGATCTGTGAAAATCTGAGCTCATACAATGGTTGCTGCTATTCTTAAGTTCTGTCACTGTAAATGAAAGTATCATTTGTCCATACTGTATACATACTGGTCCATTTCAGCCACTAAAGTAAGGCAGCTTGGATAAATCTTTAATAATTTACTTTCTGCTTCATGATGCATTAAAGCTCCTGCTCTAGCATTCCTTCAGCAACATCAAAATTTTACATTCTTTTTATTTTTGTATCATTTGGGGAGGAGACATACAATGCAGAAGTAATGAGTCACCTCTAAACCTATAGCTCATGATTTTGCACAGGCAAGATGGTATAGAAAACGACGAGTGGGACATGATCAAAGATGAGCTGGCAGGAATCCCCAGTGAGTAAGCCTAGCACAGCTCAGAGAAGCTCATTTTGAGACTGTTTAAAGACTAGGAAAGCACTGCGCCATGTGGGAAGAGTGCCAGGTGTTATGAAACAAGAAACTCCTCACTCCTTCGGAACAAGATCTTGGATATCTCCTCAAATACGCTGTTGTATTATTGAAAATATTGCAATATATAGGAAAAATAGGCAAAAGTTTACATGGGGTGAAACTAGAATGTAATTACTGCCTATATGCACTTACCACACAGTACATGGGTGTGAAAGAGGGTGCCCCTTTTCCATCAGAGGAGTAAGTTACATTGACTTTACTTTGGGCTTTACACAGAACACGTGCTGACAGGTACAATGGAGAAGCAGTCATGCTAGAAATTACAATCCCATTAATTTCCATACCTATATACAAAGACTCTCTCTGTTGTCACCATTAACTTCACCCCTAGATCATACGCTTAATGTGAACTCCAGCCAGGAGTGAGTAAAAGCTGTTATACGACTGTGGATCAAGGACAGGCTGGGTTTCACGGTCTCTTCCCTTATCACAAATGTTCACATCAAAAAATCAGCTAATTTTTGTCTTCAGTGCGGGAAGATAGGATGAACAAAAGCAGACATTCTGCAAATTAATTACTCCATGGAGGAGCCAGCAAGCATTTCTGTAAAAGGCCACTTTGGTGGAGAAGCACAGGGAAATGTGCAGCCATGGCTGAACCACTGAATCACCAGCTTGTTTTGCTTTCTACTTCTCTTTTCTAGAACTGCACGAGCTCTGTATGCTTCTACAAAGTATATTTCTCACACAAAAAGAAAAGATCACTGGGCACAATTCTTGCTGAACAAATGCTTACTTCGAGGTGAAATTTTAGTGGGGTCCATCTTAGTGCCCAAAGTAAGAACAAGCACTGTCTGACTGCCAAAACCTTCAGACGACACCAACAGAACACTGCTAATAGTGGCACAGTATTTATGCAGAGATATATTTATGCAGCATCTGAATTTACTTTCTCAAAAAAGGAAGTTTAATTAGGAACATGCAGGAAACCATTAACTTGGGTAGAAGAAGTCCTCTGGCACTCTGACCACGTGCCTTCATGGGAGTGTCCTCCTGAGGCTGTAACGCAAATTTGGGGCTGGGGTCTATCTTTTCCTGCCTGCTCTGCGACAAGATGTACTGCTCGTTTTTACATAAGTTGCTTCATTCTGCAGTTTCTTGGCTGCCCCATCTGCAAAATGAGGATAATTAGAATCATGTAGCTGAAGGAAGCATATTGCCACTCACAGAGGTTTTTGCTGTGGTTGGGATCTTCAGCTCACGCTTGCTAAAGAAACTAAAAAGATTTATTACCAAAGTGATTACAGTGTTGATACATTTGTGATGAATTCCCTGCAGGCAGGAAATATATTAGAGGCCAAATTTATTTCCTATTTGTACTTGTACAAATTTCCTGTAACTCCAGCGATGCAAACAAAGTTACTTCAAATGAGCACGTGGCAGAATCTGGCTCCACAGCAACTAAGTATAGACATACATGTGTAATAACAGAGAGGTATCATTTGCATTACAAACAACTTCAAGTATTGCTAGCTCCTTTTCCTAACAGTGCAGAGGAAATGTGCTACATGGGCAGGCTGCAATACCTTTCTGTTGGTGCCAGAGGATAACGAGCTGTCCATGGGGAATAATTAAAGAGGAGGATGGGTTTTCTCCGGTGAGCTGATTGATTGTCCTGGACCTTCTCATGATGGCAACCCCTCTCTGGAAAACCCCAAGATGCAGAGCAGGGATGGAAACTTTTGCCTTCCCATGGAAGGGAATACAATCTTCCAAGAACATGGAACTCTCATGTACCGAGATTATGAAAGCAGGCAGTTGAATAGAACTGGTGATAAAAACAATCGGTAGCAAGTCAGACAAGCACAAAACAGACACTGAGCCCACACTTCTCAAAATATGAAGCATGTGCAATGGTGCCAGGCACAGAAAACACACAGTATGGTTAATGCCTGCCTGAGTGATGTGTGGAGATACAGTTGTCTTTAAAAGTGCTAGTACAGCAGGCTCAGTGCATACTGATGATTCAATCTCTGAAATAATTTGAAATGGCAGTCACGTTCCTGAAGGCGCACAAAGTCCTTATCTTCCTTTTCAAGTAAAGAAGCTACTGCACCACCAGGAAAACATAGGGGGAATGCCGTAAGGCTTTACAGCAATGCATATCAGTGAAAAGCTCCTCTTTGCTAACTGTTGTACAGATGAACATTCCCTGTGGTTCTGCCAATGATCTGCGAAAAGCTTTGGTGGTAGTTGATAGGGAACAAAATAAGCACAACCATGAAGCAGAAGTTGTCTTGCAGCACTGGCTACTCCTTTGCAAAGGATGTCAGCTACAAAAGAAATCTGACAAAACAAGCCTTCGCCTGAGGTGTAAACTAAGCAAAGAAAGCTGCCCATCGTACGCCCACTGTCTCTCTTTAGTCTGTGACTACATCCTGGCTTTTTCATATGGCTCGAAGCACCAGGTGGCAAAATTAGTCAGTATTAGTCTGAAAGGCAATGTTGTCAGCTGATTTGGAAAGAGAAGCTCTCAAACAGATCCAGTCAGTTTCATTAAAAGTAAATAAACAGCAAAGGAAACCCTTACCTGCTTCCATACAATCTCTGGTCTCTATGATAAACCATCAAAACAATTTAGATTTTGCCTCCAGCGATAACAGAAAGAAGAATCTAAACTAAGGAATGAGAAGCCCAACTAGGTCAACAAAGTCCCTGGTGGGTGGTGATACGGTATCAGAGAGCTGGTGTGCACAGCAGACATGGACATGCTTGAAAAGATTCAATTCTGCAGCACTGGGAAAGGTTGTTTTGCTTCTGTGTCTATATAAGAGAGATAATAAACTGTATTTGAACTGGTAGAAAAGAAGTATGACCCACATTTCAAAGCCAGAACCTAGTGGGTTATTATTATTTATGATTCATAAAGCTTGTGCAGTGCACCAAAAGAAAGGAAGCCATGCTTCCAGCTCAGAGGACCCTCCAATACAAATCTTGGGAGAAAAACTGCTGGGCATAGGAGTGAACTCCAAGGGCTTTTAAAAATGATATTTGCAGTGTAATGAAAACCAGACTTCTCCTTTCAGTCAGAAAATTTAGATCCATTCCCCTACCTTTATACCAGGAGATTTTTATGCTGGGAGAATGCAACAGCTGCATTCTTCATGAACCACAGCCTTCAGGTACTCCTAATTTTTCACTTTTCTTGTTGATTTTAGTTCTTTCCCCCATCATCTTGGGCATTTTTGCATTTTCTAATATTCTTCTTCACAGATGTATTGGTACAAATTTTTCTTTTCCCTTCAGTTTTTCACTATCACATTTTTTTTCTTCTTCATGAACTTTCCATGGAATCTCACATTCACATTTTATCCTACGCTGTTCTTACGTTTTCTGTTTGGATTCCTTCTTCCCCTTCTTTGCCACCTCTTGCTTGTCCCCAGTTTCTTCTCCTCCCTCCATTTCTTTCAGCCAACTGTTTTCTCTCACTGACCTCGTTCTCCCAGCCAACTCCCACATCTCCCCATGGGTCCCCCAAACCTGTTTGCCCTCCCTTAGGGAACCAAGCCCCACATCCACCCCTCAAGTGAACGAACTTCTTACCCACACCTCTGAGCTCCTCCACTTACCCTGGTCTGTCCTACCTCTCTGTCCTCACTTGCGTCCCTTGTCCTGCTCTGGACATAGCCCACAGCTTTCTACTCCAAACCACAGTTCCTCAGGCCAGGCCTCCCATTTGCTATACCCAGAGCTTTGGGGCACTCTGCGCAGCCCTCCGGAGCACACACAGCCCCTTTAAAGATCCCTGGAAGCCTCCAGAGGTCCCGCATCCTTGAGAGGTTGACAAGCTCTCCCTGCTGCTGGGCTTGCAATGGCCATCCTGGCCACGCAGCCCCAGCTGCTCCCCAGTGCCTGCCGGTGGGGCCACGAGAGACGAACACAGACGCCTGGACGAGGTTCTCGAAGGGGGTACTGCCCGAGGCCGCGTCCCCGTCCCTCCCGCGGAGTCAGCGCTCTCCAGCACCGCTGCTTCCTCCTTCCTTCCCTCCCGTCGGTTCCCACCGGCAGGTGCTGCTCTGAGGCTCGGGACCCGCTCCCGGCACCCCGGGCTCCGACGGCACGCTGGGGAAGAAAGAGCCGGGGCCGCGTTCGAGCAGAGCGGGTATCTATTGCCCTCCCGTCCGTTCCCCGCGCGGTGCAAACCCCGCGCCCCGACCCCGTCCGGCGGCGTTACCTTCCACTTTGGTGAGGGTGAGCACAGGGCTGTTGCAGGCGCTGAGAGGGGCCACCCTGGCCGAGTGCTTCTTCATGGCGAGCCCGTCGCNCAGCCCGGGGAATGCCGCGGGAGCGGGCGGCAGGCTGGCTTCGGGGCTCCGCTCAGCCTACCTCCGGAGAAACCTCCAAACCGCTTTTATTTGCCCGTATTTCATCCCTCCCGTATCTTCCTTCAGAACCAAGTCCAGTCCCTATCCGGCGTCGATTTCCACCATCCTTTCCACAGTTGTTTCTGCCGGGTGAGCGAGCTCATAATTAATCACAGCATTCAAGATGAGAGAGCACCGCTGATTTATCAATAATATTCCCACGCTTGCGGCAGCACGCTCTGCAGCCCTCTTAGCACAGCTTACTAACTTCTTCTGGAGGCATTACAAATGCTCCAGTACCTACACACAAGTTAAATAAAATAGGAGATTTCACATCTGGATGATGCTCAGGTGTAGCTGGTTATTACGTGATGCTGTTTGTTTCTTCTCCAGAAGTAATTTTAAGACCCCCTATGCCATCATACACTACCAATTTGTGGTAGATTTTCCCTTCTGAAAATGTAGCTGGTATTAATTAGCAGTATACAATGCAAGTGAATCCAGGAGAGTACGCAATCTAATGAATGAATATGAAATGTATAAAACAATCATACATCTCTAAGCCAAGAGTCAGATTTTGCAAGATACCGAGCAAGAATAACTCCTAGGGAGTTCTGCTATGGATATGAAAACACTCAGCACATCTACCAGTTTCAACTGTGAGATGTATCAGCAGACCAAGATACAAATACTCAACAGTTCTCAAGATCTGGTCAAATTAAAATGAGCGTACTTTGCAAACAAGACTGGGCAGCCATCAGTGCTCCCCAAACATACCAAAGTATTTGTTAATTATACAAATATTTGCTCCAGAAAAGCAGCCCTGGCGGGCTGGTTAGCAAGTTGTGGGAAAATGCCACCATCCTCCTGCAGGCTGGCCATTCAGTTCTATTTAGGATCTGTAGCTTTCTTGGGGGATCACATCCAGGCTATTGGCCTGCAAAGGTCTCATCTGTTGACCTGCAGGTAGACAGAGCCAAGGGGTTGCACCGTATTTCCTGTCCTTCTTCAATCAGCCTTTGGGATGAATTTTACCCGAACATCAGTAGGCTCCTTTCACAGGATTCTTTTGGCAAGTTTACTGGTGTGCTCAGCATACAGACCACAAAAGCTCAGCTCAGTCAAATGAAAAGCTGGGTTTCAGGGTTGTTTCCAGGCTGTCCTGGTAGGATTATCTGATCCATGGAGTTTGCAGCGATGTTACAGATTGGAGCTGTGTTGGAAACTGTGGCTTCATCTTGTTTCACTGGGCTGTTTCACCTAGGAGCTCAAATAGTTTCTGAGCTTTGAAAGAAGTTACATAAAGAGTGGCAAATATCACCTTGCATCGTTCTGGCCATAAAATATCCTACAGCCACAGTGTTGAGGCAACTCCCTCAGGCTCAGATAACCAAGTGGCACCAGGGAGGAGCAGACCCCAGGAAAACTGGGCTTGCTTCTGCCCCAAGCTTAGCTACCACCTCATCTGAACCTGGGCAAAGCAGGCAGGGAACTGTCACATCAGTATTTCACAGCCAAATTTCAGGTAAGTGGCTGTGCAAGGCAGAGAAAAAAATCACGACCTCTCCACTGGCTGTAACTCATCATCACTGGGACATTTGCAGAAATTAAAAGTTAATTTATTTGAAAGTCGTCTTCGTTGCTGCTCTCTTACACTCTTTCCCTTCTGCAAGGTTTATGCTTTCATTTTTCAATGATAAGACATAATAAGTACATAATTCTACTTGGAGGATGGCACTGTTCACGTAATAAATCACCTATTTTTCGTCATGATTTTTATTATTTTTTTTTTTGATTGCACATTACTCTAACTCAGCTGTGCACACATTTGCAGGGTTGGTAACAAGTTTCAGGCTTGCAATGCTCTACTTATGGCTAAAACTCCAAACATCATAGACTTCATGGCAAGGAACGTTTCCTGTGGCAGGCTGGAGCTCCACTGGCTTAGGTCATGCTGGTGGTCAGGTGTACTGTTGGCAGACACTGTGGGACACTCTAGAAGTATCTTAGCCTCTCACATTGCTCTTGTTGCCCTCATCTTCCTCCTCTCCCAACAATTTACACAACCACCATACTCAGGAGCCTTCTCCTCAATGTTCAGCTTTGTCTTCTCAGAAAAGCTTCCAAAGGCACCATGAACAACAAGCTAGCACTGGTTTCAGTTGGGAATAGGACCTTTAACTGCTTTGCTGACTTTTTGGACATTGTTTCCCCAGTGTTTGCCAGGTGTGCCTAGTTAGGGCTCATGTTGTTTGCTAGGGCTGTGCTTGACCTCCATCTCACAGCATTTTACCTTCACCTGCCTCTGATTACTCCTGTTGCCCTGGCAGATGCAAATGCAACCAGAGATCCATTCTAGGCCTGTTTTCCTCTGTGTGTAAAATCATTGGGCTCACACCACAGTAACAAAAACTTGTGTTTATTTAATGAAGAATAGTGTGCTGAGGACTGTATTCCAAGGGCTTTAAAAGTGAGAGCTGCCCTTGGCAGCACACTTGCTACTTTCTGTAACTTGGATCACGGTGCAACCTCCCCAACTCCCTGTGCCTTAATGCATTTGCTGTTAGATTGCATTTAATTTAATTTATAGTAGGCATCTTACAGTATAAGCAATGCAAAGTTGATGCACTTGGTAACATTTCAAGTTGAGTTTGTGGCTTTTTTCCCCTGCAACAACCCTCCACTCGTCAAGAGGCAACAGAGGAGAAGCTGTTTGGGTTTGGGTTTGGGTTTGCAGACAACTTACAGATTTGGAGAAGAAACTCTCAAAGCTTGAAAACTAGAGAAAGCAGTCCTTCCCTTCTGATACAGGACAAGGACACTTCATGTGAATAAAGCAAGGTCAGAAGAAAAATCTGGGATGGGCTAGTTGGAATTTGTTCCAGCGGACTTCTGTGTGGTGAAGGCTTATGGAGCTGCTCTTGTTGCTGCCACTTACCCTTAAGTTTAGATAGAGAATTATGTTCAGTTATTTTCTGTAACAGATAAACATGTAAACAAGGATGCTGACAACAAGTTATCGTGCTACCTTTAAGCTTGTGGATCATAACTTCTATTTGACATAGAAGGGTACATTTGAGACAAAAATGGATTCTCTTAGCTATGTCTGCTATAATCTTTGACTTTAATTCTATTAGCAAATTTGATTAACCAACATGAAAAAGGTGTACAGTTGGTATTTTTCCAGTTCAGACATTTTCCTATTTAGTGTACTCATTAAGAGGACATTTATTGACTTAAGTGCTTGCCTAACCATGGAAGGCAATCATTGTTGTGCTTAGCAACCCTAAAGGAAATGGAGTGAGGACTTGTACTTGTGTAGCCAATTTCGTAACAGGCTCCAGCTCATGCCAAAAGGAATCAATCTGCCAAATATGTGCTTGAATATTAGCTAGAAACCTAAACTGCCCACAGTCTGTTCGGCAACAGATTGCCCTTTCCTCTCATTTATTTGAAGTGATTTGGCTGAATATTCTCCACAAACAATTATTAGCCTGTTTGTGAGGAGCTAGGTCTATCTGAATGCAGTGTTAGTTTTGTCTGGCTACTGCATAACAACTTTCTAATCTGTTTCATTTTCCAGCTAAAAAAACATGTCAAACACACTTTTCCAACACAAATAATAGCTATTTTGGAAGTGACATTTGCTGTCCTGTTCTCATTTTGAAATATGCATTTACAACATGCTGTCTGGTGACCATCCACCAGTGTTGTCTGCACGCGGTCTGTATTTACAACCATCATCCACTCAGAACAAATTCCCATTTTTGTCAAATTCGCATACACTTCTTTCTCCATAGTATACAGATAGCTGTAAGGATGATGCCTTTCAAATCTTCCCTGTTCCTAAACAGGTCAGTTACTTAGGTATGATGCCTTGAATTCATGGAACAAGACACCAGAAGAAGGATAAAAGAATAAAACCTGACTGGCTAGAGGAGTTCACCAGGCCTCACTGAACAGAGACTGATGTAGTCATTGCTATTCCTGAGTGCTTTTTCTTCAAATTTGATCAGACAAACAGCACTACAGATAGCAGTCAAATCACAGTTGTTCTTAAATGCTGCAGATTTTACATACGCCCATACACCCGACAGTTCTTAGTCGTGGATGTGAAGTCCTGGTGAGAATATCTTCCTTGGGTTTATTTTAACCTTCTGTTTATAACTGCTGCAAGCACTACAGGAAGAGACAGCGCTGATTAATTTTATTTCCAAATCTCTTAAAATATTAACTGTTTCCAACACTTTCTGAGAAACTCTCCAGGATTTGTGTACAAGAAGGGCCACGCAATTCCCATCCAGTTCCTTCAGCTGACAGGCTCTGTATTTTCGCCTCAGTACAGGTGCAGTTTATCTGGAATGCCCCCTTTTGGACCAGGTGGTTCATCATGTGGTAGCTGATTTTTTTGCAAGTCCATATAGTTCCTGCAAGGTTTGCCTTTAAAAGCAATAATCTATAATTAATACAGTGATCAGACTATTTACATACTTTTTTTTTTTTTTTTTTGTATTAGTTGTGGGAACACAGGAAAAAGTAGAAGGGAGTAAAACATTAAAATATTTCAATGCCTGTTTGCCTTCTTAAAGTGTGTCATTCTATGAAAATGGCAGCAGGCTCAAACAGTTTTGTCTGGTAGAAGCTGTTCTTCACTGCTGCTTCTGACAACTCCACCAACCCTTCTCCTTCCACCTTTTGTCCCTTTTTGACCATTCCAAATGTTGACTCTTAAAGCTAGCAGTTCCCTGTGTAGTTTTGTCTGGAGAGAAGAAAGAAGCATTCTTGTATCTTAACAGCTTGGCATTTTTATCTAATGAGTCTCCTGGGCTTATTAGATAATTACTTTTTTTCCCAACCATATTTGAAGCTGCCTTACTACGAGACTTTTATAACCCCAAATCATACAGAATAAATCATTACACCATTAATATCAACAGATTCAGTAACAAGTATTTCTTAGCCTTCTCATTACCTAGGATACATGCAGCATTTCATATAACTGGGCATCGCCTCTGTATTCTTCACTATCATCTAACTCCTCACCAGCTGTCTGCGTAAAGCACTGGATGTGAAATGCATTTAAATGCAGTTGTGCATAATTTCTACCATTAGAAACAGTCCTAAGCTCTGCTAAACCACTGCTGCTGTAGCATGCCACCTAAGGAGGTGCTGGCTCCTCTGGTAAAGACGCAAAGGCCAGGAGACAATGTTTGGCCATGGCTCACATTTCTAGCATTGTGACAAAATAGGTTCAAAATTGGAAGTTGGAATATATGAAAATAGAATTTAAAACTCTGTTGGAAAACGCTTGGAAAAAAAATTAAGAAGTTCAATCAATGAGGCAGGGTTTTGTCCTCAAAGAAAAGGTTAAGAAAAGATGGAGCACGTTTCCTCTCTCAAACACAAGTAGAGACCATGAGACCTGAAGGCAGAATCCAATCTCTTTTTCCTTCTCACCTGAACACTTACAGATCTTTGCACTGCCTTCCCAAGTAGTATTAGGCAGGAAAAGAACAAAAAATCAGATAAAAAATGGTCATCCAAAGATAATTCAGAGAAGGCTTTTCTGAGCAAATGTATTCTATATTTTGACTCGCCCTCTTTATGGACAGTGCTCTGGAGTGAAATTCATAAACTCTATGTTAAATTTAAGTTTTAAAACCAACTCCTGGAAACAAAGGTCTGGTACTACATAAGAGCTCCCAGTGGTCTTTGGACTGGAGGGAGTTTCAGCCTACAGAAATAAATCACCAGTGGTTTGCGAGGCAGAAAATTGCTGCCATTGTAAAATCCAACTATGCATAAGAGCCAACAGGTCCTTTGTTGCCCTTTTAGCAAGAAAATGGATTTTAAAAACTTTAAGGCTTTTTTTGCCCTTCTCCTCTATATTCTCTGCACTTCCTCTTTCTTGTGACTTTTTATTTAACTTTGTTACGTTTTTTCCTTTGTCTTTCCTTCTTCTCTCCCATGCCTTTTCTTAGTCAAATTTCTCACAGTGCTAGTACAATAAAGCCTGTAATATGAACTGAATGCTGCATCTACTTACAATGCTACACAGACAATCAGAAAAAAAAAAAAAAAGTCATTTCAACTGTTTTTTTTGTTGTTGTTGTTGTTGTTTTTTAATTTTTATTGTTCATTTCCATCAAAATCCTTAACAGCTAGTACTGGGATTTCTATATTATTTTTATTATTTTTTTTTTGGAGGTATCTTAGATGTCACAATGTATTGCTTTGAAGTAAATGTGCTCTCTAGTTCTCCAGTTCTTGTACTACTTGCCCTCTGATTTTGAGTTTCTGCCTGGGCTTGCTAGCAATGCTATGCCTAGAAGAATTTAAGACAAGGTTGAAGAATAAAGCCATAGACACAGCCTCTTCCCAGATTTTCTGCCTATCCTTGCAGGGCTTCAAGCAAGATTCTGCAGAGCAGCAAGTCACCTCTGTGGAAGCAACAGGTTAATTTTCCTGCAGCTTCTAACTGATATTTTAAGTAAGTAGCTGGGCTGATTGCCCTCACACAGACCATTCAGTCTGGCACATTGAGTACCTGCTTCAAGTGTAGATTTTATTTAAAAGACATTATATAAGATGAACCTTTTAGCACCAAGTGCTTTGTAATTACGTCCTCTCTGCCTCACAGTCCTAATCACTCTAGTTTCCCACTCCTGGTGAGAATACTTGCTTCCTCCTGATCCCACTAGCTACTTCTGTCTCTTTGGGAGAACTTCCCTCCCTTCTTTCAACAACTACTAAGGAAGACTGGATACAGTAGGGCCCCAGATACAATATGAGAAAGCAGTATAAGCCTGTTTCCTTGAAAAATAACCACTCCAAGATTCTGGGAAATGGGAGAGAATGCTGGGGTGGGAATGGTTCTCTCTAGATACTATAAAATAGAAAAGCTCTTCTTGGTATGTGTTAAGAGCAGCAGCATCAAGATCCTCCTACTCTATTTCAGTCTCTGCCACTACCATAACACCGAACGAGTTACATTTCTGTCACAAGTTACTCACGAGTATCCTGGGACATAACTCAACTACTTCCTTAATGTGCTTTTGAGATCCTATGATGAAAAGTTCTAAGGCAACCATTACTGTTATTAAACGCTTGGAGCACAGATAACAGCATTAGCATTTATAATTTATCACTTTTTCTTAATAAAGATAATGAATTTAATAGTAGTGCAGAGGGTGAATCTACTGTTACTGCAGTTTATCACTAGTGCAAGAATAATTAAATTCTTTAAGTTGTACACTAAATCTGAGTTTTTGAAATGACACTTAAAACATCATTTTTTAGACCAAAACTCTAGGTAGTCAGAAACTGACTCATAATCTTCAGAGTGTCAAATTTGAACCTTGTATGTGTATACTGTTCAATAGAAGGTCAGATTCATATCTACAGCAAAGATGTATTGCCTCCTATACATGAGAAACACCGCTGAGAAAGTTTAAGTCCTTTGAGATACTTCAAGGCCGTGGGAGTTTTGATTAGAGAGCAGGGCTCAAGACAGCAAGTGAGCTGCTTGCTCCTGGTTGAAGCTGGGTCTAGAAGTTTAGGCGGACTAATCCTTTCCTTTGGAAGGGAGGTTCTTCATTAAAAAATGATGGACACAGCCAGATTTATAACAGCATAAAAGTGGATTAATTAAACAAATTTCACTGCATCCACATCAGATGAATGCACGAGCAGAAAAGATTATTGTCTTGCCCAAATAATCTTGTGCTCTTACTTATTTTACATGGAACTGGACCTGTTACCTAGAATGTAATATTATGTTTGTAGTAATCTTCAAAAAACATCATGAGAATGAGAATAAATGGAAGACTTTTCCAATAAAATTACTTTGAACAAACAAGGCAGGCTTATAACATTTTTTTTTTTTAGATTATTCTGTCTAAAACAAGCAAAAAATTCGGAAATTCTTAAATTCTTGAAACTGGCATTTGAGACAGGGAGCAGCAGCTTCTTTCTAAAATATGTCATAACCACTGACAAAATGTTCATGAGATTGTCTAGTAAGATGTTTTTGGCTTCAGCAAATGTAGGGAAACCACAGACTGGGGCCTGTGAAGGAAATCAGGAAAGGACCAGGTGAGAGAATGATCATTTCCATCTGTCACTCCACAGCTGCTCTCCATTTTCAGCTGAGACTACACTATAGTTATTATTATACAGTTATCTGCTTTTCCATGCACTCACCAGCACAAGGTATTTGTTGTGTGATGCACAACTTCTATCCTTTGTCAGCTTGATTCCTGCCAGCCTTTAAAAATTTGCAATTTACATATTGCTGCAAAAAGCCAATTTCTGCAATCTTCCTTGGGACACAAACGTCCCATTGGTGGACAGTATTTGTTTTTCTCTTGTGGTAGTAGAAGAAAGCAAGTATAATAATGTTTCCTTGATGTCTTTTGCTAGCCAGTAATTGCTAAATCTGTACAGATTTTGTTAAAGCAAGCGTGATTTTTTAAAAATGCTGGAGTAGAAATATAAAATTTAGTGCTTATGCAGCAACGGCTATAAGCATTGAAAATTGTCATTCTATGCTATAAGCCTTCTATTTTACACAACAACAAGATAGCTCTTTATAAAAACCTGCTGCTGCTTATCATTAATCCCTGCACTTCTATGCTGGATTTAGTTAATACTTATAGGGAATGAATCTAGATCATTAATTAACAGTACTAAGGATATCCGTAATAAGATTATGCACATGGTTCTACATTCACACCACTCACCTGATTTTCCTTTGAACTAATGGGAGCTTTGCCATTGGCTTCAATGCACTCAACACTGGAACTGTCACTTTTGATAAAACAGTAATAATGAAAGAGCTAAGGAGGAAACTAAAAAGTAGACAGAATCATTAGATAGATGAGAAGGATGAGGGTCGCTATAAGTTGTGAGATCATAGGAAAGCTAAAAGAGGTCAGAAGTAGAAATAACAAAGATTGAGAGGATGGAAGACAAGATAAGGCAAAGGCAGGTTGGCAACAGTTCAGACAGGCATTGGAAGAACAATACCAAGCACGTTTGGAATCAGAAATAAGAAGAATACTGATCTAATTCAGAGAAAAAAAACCACCAAAACAAAGCACCTGCCCATTGTTAGGAAAGTCTATATGAGCTTAGAATAGAGCCTGGTAATTCAGAATTCATCCTGTTCCTTTCAGCTGGAGGAAACTATGAGCTACCAAAAGCACAGATTTCTATTACACAGAGACTTCTTGTTCTATAATGCATTGTTTACTGTTAGCATATACCCTTGTGCAAAAAGACTTCCAACTTGCTCTTTGGAGAACAAAAGTCCAGCTGATTTGTACCCTCCATAAAGCAAATAAACCTGCTTGATATGGTCACAGATGTGATTGCTGGGTGACACGTCAGATAGCGGGAAGGAGACAAGCACTTCTACATCTGTTTTTGGTCTCATTTACAGTATGGTGAGGCATGCTCTGATCTTTGCAAAGAACTGGACAGATGCCTGAGTGATGGAAGGACAAGGAACCTGAGAGTGAAAGAAGGTGATGTGCCTATCCATCTCCCTCTAGACAGTATGAACCTTCATCAGGCAGGCTCCAACCTCTGCAGGATGGCAGAATCATTCCCTTGGGATCTGGAGAAATGAAACCTTCCCCCAGGGGTAGCTGTGCTTTTCTTTGCTCTCCCCCTCCCTGCAGATTCAGGTCTTGATCTCAGGTTATATTTCCACTGAACTGTGCAGCATCAGGAAAGCAGATTTATACCCTGCATATTATTTCCAACAGTGTTCCCTCAACTGTATATAAAACAGTATAATTCTGTCCTAGGGTTCTGTTGATATTAACAAATCACTTGAATTTTGCTCTAAGTAATTAAAATTACAAGTACTTTTTATCATAGTAAAAGGCAGGAGGCAAATGTGGCTAGAGTCTTACTATTCAGATATGTGTAATAATTCAGGCAGCAGTATGTATTTCCTCAATCAATTTTTCTTCCTACAATAGTTTGAAGCCTTCAGGAATGCAACACAGAATTCCTCAAAGCTTTGAAACATAAATATAGGTCCCATAGCACCTCCTGGAAATAAATAGCACAAATATCAAGCCATTTTTTTTTCTGATTAACTATTTATAAAATACCTTGCATATATGCAAAACGTTAAAGAAATTAAGCGTTGCTTATGGAGACTTAAAGTTTTAGATGGAGTCAGGCTCTCTGACTCTTTCAGACATTTCTAGGAGTAAGCCAGAACTCCGTCAACAGTAACTATAAAGACTCACTGTTTGCTCAATCTTTCCCCCTGAAATAGCATTTTTCCAGGATCAACTTTGAAGAGAGGATTAATACAGCAACAACAAGAAGCATAAAAAAGGGAAAATAATTAAGCAAATGAATTCCTAGGAGACTAGAAGGTTATAAGGACTCTCAGGCCTATTTACTGAAGCCTCTAATCACCGTACAGGGTATTGCTACACCATTTAAGGGAACTTTATGAGCCCTACTTGAAAAAAAAGTATAGACTCCCCAGGACAAAAGATTATACGTGGGAACCAAGGTTTTTTTCTTGGTGTCATCTCTCCATCAAAAAGCTTATCTTGTGCTCTTTTCCAAGATTGTTTGCATGGACAAGGAAGGTTACAAAAACAGAAACGATTGAGACAGATGAAAGATTCAAAACACAGCTTTGAATCTACAAGGAGCTAATACCATTGCATGATTAAGCCTGAAATAAGCTCTTGACAGTCAAGCAGGGGAAGGATGCTTGATTTTGTTAACCAGGAACTTAGAATAGTTTTTATCATCCTAAGAGCTACTCATATAAAAACTGTGTAAAATGAGGTCATTGAAGACAGCTGTGGGAGACATTTTTTGAATGATACTTTCATGTGTGGCAAAGGGCATCAGCTAAAGATAACTATTCAAAGGTGGAAGACAGGCAGAAGAATACCGATCTTATTAGTGTAATAATAAGACTTTAGAAAGGGAGGACGTGAAATATTAACCTGATGAGCTCTCACAGTGCAAGCTAGTTTAGCTGAGTCTGTAGGAGCTCATTCCAGAAGATATTTCCAGACAGCTTGCATCTATTTCATTACGTAAAGTGTAAAGAATTAGTTGAAAATTTGTTTAGAAGATATTTTAAACTTTTGTTGTCTGGACAAGATTGAGATGTGGATCCCATAGGCCAAATCCTTTCATTAAGTGTAAAAGTACTACATAGAAATCTCCACAACTACAGCTCTAACTTTTAACACATTTACATGAAATGTCATCCTTAAAATTTTGTATGTCACTATTCATAAAACAGAAATAATAATACTCACTGCTTCATCTAAGTTAATGTTATATATTTTAAAAAGTTCTGACCCTCTCTCCCTGTTCTGGCAACATATAATATGTATAAAGATAAGAAAATAAGCTGTTTGCATTTAATTCAATCCATACCTCCTACATTAAACTTCATCCAATTTAAGTGCCAGTTAATGTCTTAATGCTGTCTAAATCCAAAGCAGTAGGAGGATTATTGGTTGAAGTCCTTTTCCTTATAAAGAAGCCTTCTTTATCTTTCTGAGGATCATACACCTGCTCCAGCAGATATTATTTCTCAGTGGAGACAACACCTTGGCAATAACATGTTATCTGATCATTGTAAATGCATTAATATTGAACCAACAGATACATTTTTTTTATCTCATTCTCTTCTTATCATTCTCTTCTTATCTCTTCCATGATTTATCAAACACAACTTTGTCATATTTTAACGCCATCCAGGAAGAATCTATTTCAGGATTCACCTTTAAATAATAGTGTCATCCACCTATCACATGCTCTAATCATTGAATGGCCCCAGAATCAGTAGTCAATAGCATGCAGCCACTGAAAAAGACTTGACCTTGGTGTGGATATTCCATTTACACTTACCAATTCCTTCTGGGGTCATTGTATGCAAAGTGGGGAAAAAACAAAAACAGAAACACCAAAAAAACCACATATTTTGTTTCACTTCTAGATAGTTCATAGTTTCAAAATTGTTTTCCAGGGGAAGTCACACAAAGTCATCAAAGAGTTTGTTGTAAATGTTAGTATGGAAGTCACTGAGTACTGGCAACAGCCAAGGACATTGTGTTCTGCCCTTCGTATCCATCTTTCATTCTTTTTACCCTGTTCAACATGATGTATAGGAAATATTTAAATATTCTGTGCTTTTTTCTGTCTTTCAACCAAAGATATTATGTTTTTCTTTTTATTTCCCACCACAAATCCCAAAATAAGTACAGTATATTTAGTATGCTGAAATTACTGCCCAAAATAACTGTCAATGACTGCCTATTCAGTGCTGAGGGGTTTTAATATTCAGAAAATATTCATAGAATCATAGAATCACCATGGTTGGAAAAGACCTCCAAGATCATCTAGTCCAACTGTCCACCTACCGCCAATATTTCCCACTAAACCACGTTGCTCAGTACAAATCTAAACATTTCATGAACACCTCCAGGGATGCTGACTTCACCACCTCCCTGGGCAGTCCATTTCAGAGCATGACTACTCTTGTGGAGAAGACATTTTTCCAAATGCGCCAGCCAAATCCCTTGGCGCAACTTGAGGTATCACTAGTCATACAGGAGAAGAGGCCAACCCCTACCTCACCACAACCTCCTTTCAGGGTGTTGTGGAGTGACAAGGTCTCCCCTGAGCCTCCTGTTCTCCAGACTAAACAGTTCCCTCAGCTACTCTTTGTAAGACTTGTCTTCTAGACCCCTCACAGCTTAATCACCCTTCTCTGGATGCACCCCAGGGCTTCAATGTCTCACTTGTAGCAAGGGGTCCAAAACTGAACACAGTACTTGAGATGCAGCCTCACAAGGGCCGAGTACAGAGGTACAATCACTTCCCTGCTCCTGCTAGCAACACTATTTCTGACACAGACCAGGAACACAGACCAGGATGCCACTGGTGTTCCTGGCCACCTGGCCACACTGCTGGCTCATGTTCAGACAAGCATCAACTAATACCCCCAGGTCTGTTTCTTCCACATAACCTTCCAGCCAGTCTGCCCCAAGCCTATAGCATTGTCTGGGGTTGTTGTGGCCAAACTACAGAACCTGGCACTTGGTCTTGTTGAACTTCATCCCATTAGCCTTGGACCAGCAATCTTCCTAGATATTAAATCTGGGGTACTGAATAGCAAACAGAAATCATTACTACTTCTCTGTAATTTAGATACTATTCTGACATTCTGATATTCTCCTGTCTGCTTGTATATTGTACGCAAGCATTTACTTTCTTTAAAAAAGATACAGTACTTGTGAATGTACCAAGTGAATGTACCAAGTGGGGAACACAAGTTCTTTGCAACTCCATTGGGTTCAGACTTCCAAATACTTACCAATTTGCTATTAATAGAGAGGAATGTGAGATGATCTGCTGCTGGAATTGGACCATGACAAAGAAGAAACAAGCTCATTTATAAAATGCTAATGACTACAGAAATTCCATAATTAGAATCCTTGCTACTTCTTCTGCAGATAGTACAGATGGATGAAAGGAACAGAGACAACTGTCTGGGCTTGTGGGAAAATTTTTTGCTGCCCAGCACTAAGGAAAATTATGAGAATCTAGAGCCTAAATAAGAGAGGAGCTGAAAAANTAGTCCAACTGTCCACCTACCGCCAATATTTCCCACTAAACCACGTTGGTCAGTACAAATCTAAACATTTCATGAACACCTCCAGGGATGCTGACTTCACCACCTCCCTGGGCAGTCCATTTCAGAGCATGACTACTCTTGTGGAGAAGACATTTTTCCAAATGCGCCAGCCAAATCCCTTGGCGCAACTTGAGGTATCACTAGTCATACAGGAGAAGAGGCCAACCCCTACCTCACCACACCCTCCTTTCAGGGTGTTGTGGAGTGACAAGGTCTCCCCTGAGCCTCCTGTTCTCCAGACTAAACAGTTCCCTCAGCTACTCTTTGTAAGACTTGTCTTCTAGACCCCTCACAGCTTAATCACCCTTCTCTGGATGCACCCCAGGGCTTCAATGTCTCACTTGTAGCAAGGGGTCCAAAACTGAACACAGTACTTGAGATGCAGCCTCACAAGGGCCGAGTACAGAGGTACAATCACTTCCCTGCTCCTGCTAGCAACACTATTTCTGACACAGACCAGGAACACAGACCAGGATGCCACTGGTGTTCCTGGCCACCTGGCCACACTGCTGNGCACCAACAACCCCCCCCGGGTCTGTTTCTCCCCCATACCCTCCCAGCCGGTCTGCCCCAAGCCTATAGCATTGTCTGGGGTTGTTGTGGCCAAACTACAGAACCTGGCACTTGGTCTTGTTGAACTTCATCCCATTAGCCTTGGACCAGCAATCTTCCTAGATATTAAATCTGGGGTACTGAATAGCAAACAGAAATCATTACTACTTCTCTGTAATTTAGATACTATTCTGACATTCTGATATTCTCCTGTCTGCTTGTATATTGTACGCAAGCATTTACTTTCTTTAAAAAAGATACAGTACTTGTGAATGTACCAAGTGAATGTACCAAGTGGGGAACACAAGTTCTTTGCAACTCCATTGGGTTCAGACTTCCAAATACTTACCAATTTGCTATTAATAGAGAGGAATGTGAGATGATCTGCTGCTGGAATTGGACCATGACAAAGAAGAAACAAGCTCATTTATAAAATGCTAATGACTACAGAAATTCCATAATTAGAATCCTTGCTACTTCTTCTGCAGATAGTACAGATGGATGAAAGGAACAGAGACAACTGTCTGGGCTTGTGGGAAAATTTTTTGCTGCCCAGCACTAAGGAAAATTATGAGAATCTAGAGCCTAAATAAGAGAGGAGCTGAAAAA
>VXAB01005267.1:170130-264147 GCA_013399175.1 Odontophorus gujanensis
AAACACCAAAAAAACCACATATTTTGTTTCACTTCTAGATAGTTCATAGTTTCAAAATTGTTTTCCAGGGGAAGTCACACAAAGTCATCAAAGAGTTTGTTGTAAATGTTAGTATGGAAGTCACTGAGTACTGGCAACAGCCAAGGACATTGTGTTCTGCCCTTCGTATCCATCTTTCATTCTTTTTACCCTGTTCAACATGATGTATAGGAAATATTTAAATATTCTGTGCTTTTTTCTGTCTTTCAACCAAAGATATTATGTTTTTCTTTTTATTTCCCACCACAAATCCCAAAATAAGTACAGTATATTTAGTATGCTGAAATTACTGCCCAAAATAACTGTCAATGACTGCCTATTCAGTGCTGAGGGGTTTTAATATTCAGAAAATATTCATAGAATCATAGAATCACCATGGTTGGAAAAGACCTCCAAGATCATCTAGTCCAACTGTCCACCTACCGCCAATATTTCCCACTAAACCACGTTGGTCAGTACAAATCTAAACATTTCATGAACACCTCCAGGGATGCTGACTTCACCACCTCCCTGGGCAGTCCATTTCAGAGCATGACTACTCTTGTGGAGAAGACATTTTTCCAAATGCGCCAGCCAAATCCCTTGGCGCAACTTGAGGTATCACTAGTCATACAGGAGAAGAGGCCAACCCCTACCTCACCACAACCTCCTTTCAGGGTGTTGTGGAGTGACAAGGTCTCCCCTGAGCCTCCTGTTCTCCAGACTAAACAGTTCCCTCAGCTACTCTTTGTAAGACTTGTCTTCTAGACCCCTCACAGCTTAATCACCCTTCTCTGGATGCACCCCAGGGCTTCAATGTCTCACTTGTAGCAAGGGGTCCAAAACTGAACACAGTACTTGAGATGCAGCCTCACAAGGGCAGAGTACAGAGGTACAATCACTTCCCTGCTCCTGCTAGCAACACTATTTCTGACACAGACCAGGAACACAGACCAGGATGCCACTGGTGTTCCTGGCCACCTGGCCACACTGCTGGCTCATGTTCAGACAAGCATCAACTAATACCCCCAGGTCTGTTTCTTCCACATAACCTTCCAGCCAGTCTGCCCCAAGCCTATAGCATTGTCTGGGGTTGTTGTGGCCAAACTACAGAACCTGGCACTTGGTCTTGTTGAACTTCATCCCATTAGCCTTGGACCAGCAATCTTCCTAGATATTAAATCTGGGGTACTGAATAGCAAACAGAAATCATTACTACTTCTCTGTAATTTAGATACTATTCTGACATTCTGATATTCTCCTGTCTGCTTGTATATTGTACGCAAGCATTTACTTTCTTTAAAAAAGATACAGTACTTGTGAATGTACCAAGTGAATGTACCAAGTGGGGAACACAAGTTCTTTGCAACTCCATTGGGTTCAGACTTCCAAATACTTACCAATTTGCTATTAATAGAGAGGAATGTGAGATGATCTGCTGCTGGAATTGGACCATGACAAAGAAGAAACAAGCTCATTTATAAAATGCTAATGACTACAGAAATTCCATAATTAGAATCCTTGCTACTTCTTCTGCAGATAGTACAGATGGATGAAAGGAACAGAGACAACTGTCTGGGCTTGTGGGAAAATTTTTTGCTGCCCAGCACTAAGGAAAATTATGAGAATCTAGAGCCTAAATAAGAGAGGAGCTGAAAAAGGAGGAGGAGTCAAAATATACCTAAATGTGAAAGACAAAATAACTGTGGGTGAGACAGAACATAAAAGGCTGTACCAGAACTGCTTATTATTTATCTCAGTGAAGGGCCTATTTTGTTGTGTTTTTTGGTTTCTTTTCAAACATTCAATCCTCAGTATACATTTCAATGTGAAGGAGACATTCTTGAGTCCCAGGAATGAATTGAACTGAGCCTTAAACTCACAAGAAACGAAGTGAGGATAACACAAAATTATTTATATTACAATTATATAAATTAGCACACTGTAAGTCATTCACTTTTGTCTCCTGTGTCGGTAATGTGCCCTGATTGCTGATGACAATCATGTTATTAGCAAACTGGATGTTCACCAGCTGAACCCAGGACAGTGACAATTGAACTATTCCTTTAAAATGTTACATTCTTCTTTTGATATACACATAGGTCACTTTGAAAGTAATATTTCCTATTTATTTCCATGGAAACCATAACCTATACAAAGAGCACAATAGCACTATTTGATAGAGGAAATTCTCAGCTACAAAACACCTTTTTTCAGCACAGTCATCACTAGTAGCTATGTATTTTTTGCCAGTGATGAATAAAAGCCTGCATGCTGCACTTATAAAAATCTGCACCAGCAAATGTGACCCATGGTCAATGTTGCCACTGCTGAAATGCAGCACCCACTGCCTCACCATGCCAACATCCACTGTTTGATCTCCAGAAACAATCAGCAAGCATCAAAAAATGTCAATGAGAGCCTTTTTTTTTTTTTTATCATGGAAGAATTCAATGACACACCTTTGCTTCATATGCCCTTCTATGTCAGATGCCATTCTGTCAGACTACCCCTCTGCTGCCATCTGTCACGCAGCAACAAAACAGAACACTGGTGGGAAGGCTCAACCTCTATTGCCATGCCACCAACATCAGCTTCTGACAGAGGCATTAGTTTTGGAGGAGCCCTCCTAATAAACTAGGGATTTTTCATTACAGGGAATTATGCTACTTCAGTATGGTACCAGGAAGATTCTGTGACAATAGATGTTTCTTTAAACTTAGTGGTCTGACTTAATATGATTTGTCCTGCCAATAAATGTGTCAGAATTTAGGGAAAAAAAAGAAGGAACTAAAAAATACTAACTCACTTTCTAGTGCTTTTAATCCCATATTCTTGACAGCTAGCCATGTATCTTTCTTGTAAGTGTATTTGCAAGACCAAAACACTATACAGGTAGTGTCTTTCATAATATGTAAATGTATTTTCCTACAAAAATGAGGAAATATTCACATTACAAATCATTATGTCTGGGACAAAAAGAGAGACTGCAATGTAGTCAGCAATTGAATATAGCTGTTTTATCCTGTGAGAAGAGGCTTAGCACAGACCAACCTAGACAGGCCTGAACAATGCTACAAGTACATGCATTACACTGATATTTATGTCCCGATCACATTAGCAGCCAAGGCAGCCAAATACAATACATTTGACTAAATTGATTAATAAGAAAGTGGAGGTCCTAGAATTGCTTTGACATATCATTTGTATGTTTTAGCATCCTGACAACACTTAAGTATGAGAGAGAGTCTTCAATATAGAGATTTGCGTGCGTAGAGCCTACAACAGTCTACAATGCAGCACCCTTGATCTGATTAGCCTTTGCTATAGCAAGAGATGACAGCTAGATAATATTTATCTGTTTTTGTGTATTTTATGTCATTGAATCTCATGAGGCAAGTATGTTACTTTCTCAAATGCAAGGGACTCAGAGAAAGCAGGAGTGCTGCTGAACTCTGGAAACTAAGACGTGGCTCCATCTTCTCAACAACAGCAGACAAAAATGCTCAGTGATGTGGATTAACTGATGCGTGTAAAAAACAGTGGAAATAAATGATGACGTATCTGCATGGGAGCCTTACACTGCCTGTAGATATACTCTGTTTGTGATAGATCATGAGCATCCCTTGGCTCTCCAGGCTAAGCACGGGTGCATCAACACCAGCCCTCTGCAGGCACTCATACAAGCAACAGATTTATACTGCATATATATCTCTTGCTATCCAGCTTTAGGCTTACCCCTACACTGATTCAGTAGTGCACTGAAGCTCAGTGTAAATGCAGTATAATATTGAGATGCCACCAGGCCTCGCTCAGCCTCCCCAGGTAAACATCTTGGGTCTTCGGCAGGGTTTGATGGTGATTTTAGGTTGAATTTGTGAGTACTCCTTTCAGCTGCTTTTATTGATAAGCTCAAAGGATTTCAGTGGAAATAAGATTATGGAAGCTCTGCTTGCTGTACCGTTATTGCTTAAGTTGACCTAATCAGAACTCAAAACAGGCTTCATATTCAAATGCTGACAGTGTTTGTGCAGTTTGTCACTACATCTGACAATCAAAATCTGATGATGTACAAATGTGAAATCACAAATCCAATAAATAGTAAAAAAACAATGGAAAAGGAATTAAAGTGCATGATGCATAGTAAGAAAGAGAAGATAAAGCATTAGCAGTTGTACTGGTACTAAATAGACTTGCTAAATATCTCCTTATGATGGCATCTCAATACTGTACTACATTTACATTGAGCTTCTGTGTTCTACTGCATCAGTGTAGAGGTAAGCTTACAGCTAGCAAGAGATAAATACACAGTATAAATCTGTTGCTTATATGAGGAGATGTTCTGAGCAATTCTGCAAAAATTCTTCAGTCTGAACTATGTCTATTGACCTGCAGAAAGGAGGTATTCACAGTCTGGTCTTAAGGGTGAGAAGCAAACTCCACAGCAGCAAATGGAAAGTTAATTTCAGGTTTCTGTGGAAAAATCATTCTTGCTCAGGTGACTTTGGATAGGTCTCCAAATGCTCAGTTAGTCTATTGCCACTGAAGTCTGTGAAGTGTGGCAGAAGAGACGATGTCCCAAAGCAGGAAGCACTTGATAAAGTCACTATTTTTCCAGAAGTGAACTGAAATGTCAGGAGTGCAGAGGAATGTGGGAGGTTTCCAGTGAAGGATGAAAACCAGAGCAAGGGATTAAAGCGCATAGGTTTGTCTCATCTTTGAACAGCTGTCTGACACCTGATCTTCAGATAAAACATAGATGTAGGAACAATATAAAAAATATGTAGGTCTTCAGAATATCATATTTATAACTTGTACATACATCATAAAATATATTGCAAAAACTCTTTACTAAGGCTCTTTATAGAAAATTCACCATTTTCTTACAGAACTGAAAGACAAGAGGGAAATAAAAACCCACATTAATTTAATAATAAGTATTAAATAATATAATATCATTATCATATAACCTATAATAATATAACATAGTATAATATTAAGTAATTCTAATGATACAACATTTAGTTTTGTTTCTTCATGATGTCCATGCATTTGTACATAATCAGTGCATTATGCAGAACAAATATGAGAAGATCCTATTGGAACTGGACTGTTGTAGTGACTGATTTTGCATGTAATATATGGCCAGTCTAGAATACTTCTCTTTGGTTTGACCTTCAGCAGAAAAACAATAAAAAATTGCCACCCTGCCTTCCTAAAAAGGTCTTTGCCAAAGCACTGGAATTAGACTTCAAGTCACCAAAATGTATTATATGTTCACACAAAGCATGATAGGGCTTTTCTCTCTTATTCAGCCCTTTTGTCTGGTTGTTGCAATCACTTGGAGATTGCTTTGATTTGGCTCACACAGTTGTGCCTTTCGGAGCTGAGACAAGTCATTCTGCTTGCAGTACTATGAGGCATATTTGCCATTTGCTGCTGTGAAGTGTGGCTGTTGTTAGTGTGGAGCCACCTAAGCAGAGACTGTAATGGATGTGAGTGTCTGACAGAAGTGGAGTCAGGATGGTGCATGGAAAGACACTGCTAATGGCACAGATGTACACTGTGTGTGCTGTCTTTCAACAACCCAAAAAGAAACAGACAGCTGTGAGATTATTAGGATATGTGAAAGGAATATTTCATATATGTGACTTATGTGTTACAGTCCTAGAAATGTAGTTACCATCGGTAACTAGCAAAGTTATTATTTCACAAAAATGCAAAAAACATTCAAACTTGAAGGAACGTACTAATTAAGAAACACAGTAGGATTATAAAACAGAGGAGCCTCGGGAGGAAGAAAAAGTCCCACCAGCTATATTTGCATTTTTTAATTTCAGAGCTTGGTGTCAGAGAAGAATGAAAAACGCTGCCTCAACACAAGCATTTTCACAAAAGCACAAATTTACCTGTTGCCAAGCAGCAAGACTGAGATGACAGGCAGGAAAGGAGACTCCAACCTAACTAGTGGAATAGGGTAGATTCAAACTGAATCAAATCAGAGTGGCAAACTAAGTTGCCTCTTTTGTTAGACAGCTTTAGAAACCCACTCCACAGGCAGGGGTTTATTACTAACAGGAAATGTTGGCTATTACTGCCAAGCTAATACTCAGAGCCTCAGCTGCCATACAGAAATGCTGCAGGCTGCTGTTTTCTGCTCTGTTTCCCCCCCTCCTCATCCACAGTATTATCCTTACAAGAATAAATGCCTTGTTTGTGTTTTAGGCTAATACCTTATAAACAGATTTGGAACAAACCAAGTCCCCTTGCCTCTTTTATTTCCATGGTAGCTAGGTGTTGCAAGAACCTCCTCCTTGATAGCCCCACCCATGCCTGTAGTCTGGAATCTGTATGGGTATCCATGGGGGGTTGCTTACAGCCAGGTATTAGGTCTCAGGTAGAAAATAGCACTGCTTATGTTATCCAGTGCTTCATAGGCTAAGTAAGGTATGCAAGGAAGATATCATTTATCATCTTGGTTGGCCCTCAAGTCAAAATCTTTGTGTGGAAATTTACATGTATTCCAACAATCTGTGAAAGGTGACAGGCTTGTAGAGCTGGAAGATGAAAGAGTAGTTTTTCCTTGCAAGGACAGACAGAAGCAGAACTTTGTTTTTCCAGACTGTCACAGGGTTCATCAATTAGTTTGCAAGTAAGCTACATGGCAGTAAAAGGTAAAAACACTTCAATTGCTGACAGTACTTAAAACAGATCAAAAGATTATACTAAAATAAAGTGTAAAGTGAGACTCGGGTTTTAGTTGTTCTGAAGAGCTGTTAGCACAGGAAAAATACTTCTCTGCTGTCTCTCAAGAAAGTATTTTCTTGTAGTATAACAGAAAGCTAACTAGCAGCAATGGAAAAAACTCGACTGAGATCTGTCTGCACTGAAAAGGAGAAGAAACATATTTGTCATGGGAGAAAGGGTTTCACCCAGTCAACGTTCAGTGAGAACTTCAGACAGGAACTAATATATCTTCCTTCTCCTCCCACCTTTTCACTTAGTTTTCTCTAGGACACCATCAGGAGCTCATACTGAAAATTCTGGGAATGAGGAATTTTCGTAAGAGCTGCTACAGTAGGTGGACACCTGCAGTATGATCCTGGGAAGCTTTTTTTTAATATGCCACACAAAACCAGATGTCAACAATCCAGGCTTGAGTGACTTATCGAACTGATAATACTTTCGCTAAGGAAACTATGTGATTGAGAAAGTGATCTGAAAAGTGTAATATTGAACATGCAGCTTCTTTTTCTACTCCTCAAACTAAGGACTAGTCATCTAGACTCATATGTTTTGTAAAATATGGTATTTTTGGAAGCAGTATGAATTGAAAGTAATTATAGCAGCACCATTAATAACTTTGACAGCTTTTATAAAATAGGAAAAATAGGTAATGCAAAACAAATATATGGGATAGACATAAATCCCCTAATCTGCCAACTGACCAGCTAAAATGTTTATTTTGACTCACATTTTTCAAGGTTTAAGACAATCAGGAAGATTTCAAGAAAATATTTCAACCAGGCTACAAGGTCTGTAGGATAAAGGCTGTCAAGCACTGCACTGTGTTATAGATGGGATAGTCTGAGTACTCCGTGGTATGCTTTTCTGCCATCTTTTGTCTACTCCTGCAGCCAGCCCCTACAAGGCACGTGATCACAAACCAAATTCTGGTTTTAGAAATGACTGTACCTGACTTTCAAGCTTGATGGCACTTGGGTGCAGATAACTCAAGCCCTCCATGCTTGGCAGGTGTCCTTGGTTTTGTTTCCCATCTCCAGGCCATGGCACTGTGTATAGCCCTGAATTAAAATCCAGCTCTAACTTTCCCCGTCCGTTATTATTGAGACATTGCAAAGTGATTATTAAAATACACACACCTGTCCTATTTCTTATCCATTTCAGGTGAAAATGTCAACCAGAAATTCTCTTAGCTCTGCAGAGCTGGCACAGCTTTACGCGTGGCACTTTGAGACCCTCCTCTGAGTTGCACATCCATCAACAATACTTTCCATTTATTTTTTTTTTTTATTATAGGTAGTTGTATTATAGATAATTTGTCGAACTTTTCTGCATAAGAGGCCCAGTGAGTTTACTGTTAAAGCAAAACCAGAAACATATTTCTCATGTAAACCTGCTGAGTATCAACTTAGTAGGGAGTTTCTCCCTTGTATTACTTTGGGCTGGAAGCATTGCAGAACTTACAGGGAAGTTTCAATGACAGATTAGCAGAAACTGAGTCCCTTTAAGGCTTTATTTATTTTGGAGAGGAGGGGGAAGGGGAAACTTTCCCCAAGAAAGTGAATCATTTGTCTTGACACATTCAAGTTCATGGAAATCCTGAAAAAATGTTGTCCTAAGTTAAAGCCCAACAGTGTCAATCTTATTTTAAAACAGTCTCAATAAATCCTCAGGCAGAATCAACAGTGTTTCTTGGACAAACTGTTTTAAGTTAGTGCAGGATGTGACCCAGTAGGTCTTTTTGTCTGATTCTGCATGGATGATGCAAAAGTTGCCTGACTATCAAAAGAATGAGTTAATTTTCCAGATGAAAAAGCTCACACATAAGAAATGCTGCTACACATATCAGTCCTGCTGCTGCATAAGGATTCAACTTGCTGAAATGTCACAAGATTCCCTGTCAAAAATACAAAGCTTATTTGCCAGTGATACCCTCCTACTCTGCTGCAGCCCACAAAATGCTTAAAATAGCCAGCCAAAGGTAAGCTTTAAAGACCTCTGCCTTGAGCTTCAGTTTCAAACAAAGCAAATGCAGTTTAAACAGAGGAAGTAAATGTTGTTCTGTTCAAGATTTCACCCTTCAACCTGAAATAAATAAAAATTCCCTTATTCTTTAACTATTTAATGAAATTGTGAAATGAGTGAGTGTACTTAACATTGCAAAGCACTGTTAAAAGTCACCATGGTGGTGATCATCAGCATGAAACACACAAGAGAACTTGGGTGACCAGCTTTGGTCACTGTGTGAATAAGGAAAAGTTGACAAACAGTTCTCCAAGATCTCTCTGCATTTTCTCTGCAATGCTGCCAGGGGAGTACTTCATAGTGGAGGCTGCACATTCGAGAACAACTGCCTACCCTTAGCTGCTACCTTCAATTGTAGTCAGCCTAGCAGGCTTTACCTTCCAGATTCTAAACTGAGATGAGTGATACAAAGAAGCACCTATGCATCTGTTCGTAATGCCTGGCAGATTTATGCTTTGTGATTCCTTCATGGTACCTTAATTTCAAGACAATGATTTCGTACCTTGACTCTCTCATCCTCCAGTCCTTCACAGTCTACTAGGGCTAAAAAGACATATTTCCTTATATCCAAACTGCAAAGACGTACTGCTGAACGCTCTGGAAAGTACTCTGGGATAGCAATGTTAAGTCTGAGAATGATGTTGTGGATACAGAGGAGCACAAATAAATTCGAAGAGAAGAGCTCCTAGCTGCTCTGTCTGTGTCCTAAGAAGAGTTAACTGCAGTTTGGGTAGCATGGAGAAACAATTTCAAAGAAAGTAACCCTGAAATGTCAAAGAACAGAGTTATCAAAACAGATCATTGTTAACAAATGGCTGTTTATTGCTAACACAAAGCAAGTGTACCATTTGAAGCTGGGTTCCTTCTGTAAGTGTTTACTACAGGAAGAGACAAAAAAAGACATTTGTATCCTATCAGTTGTTCATAAAACTCACAACTGTTTCCACATGGCCTACTGCTATACTCTTTTATGCTTTAAGATACACAACTTCCAATTGTTGTTCTTTAACAATGATCCACTGAATGAAATATCCCCTCAGTATAAATTTAGCTACATCCTATTCTCAGTCACTTTTTTTCAGAGGAAAATGAATTTGAGATGGTGACTGGAACAAGCCTCACACACTGGGAGCTCTCAGAACATCAAGCATGCCTGGACAGTACTCACCATATCACAGTTAATTTGGGAATCTACTGGTGATTATACTGCTTAACTTGCATTTGTCTGGAAAACTCATTTTTCCTGTCTAAGTTTATCTGAGTATCCAAACATCTTTGAAAAAGTCTTGGCAGCTTTTTTGTGGTAGGAATTAAAACAGTAGTACGTCATGCATGGTAGCAAAGCCTCACTGCAGAATATGATCTCACAGAAGTGCTGCAGAGAGAAGGGACTGAAGTTATTCACTTCGCTCAAGGAAAATACCTTGAGACTGCTTTAGGAAATGTTCTCCAAGATAAGTTTCCTCAGTAACTAATTTCTGCTGCTGTGGCTTCTCTGCATGTGTTCAAGGAACCAAAAAGTGCACACACCAGCTGAAGGCCCCACTCCTAGGTTCTGTGCAACAGAATGAATGATGGTTTAGTATTACTGAGAGCTCAGCATGTCTGAAGACTGTGAGGGGCAGAATAGCTCATCCAGTATCTTGTCTAAATTATCTCCATAGACATTTAATGACCGTTTGTTTTTAATAGTTTCTACAACTTGTCTCAAACTCTTCAAATGCTAGAGAAGTCACAGCTTCCTTATCATAAAAGCCTCGTGCAAAAGCTTGCACCCTTAGGAGACAGTCAAAGGTAGGTAGAAACCTTTGCTGCTTACCTTTGTCTTCACTGACTGCCATGCAGGTACAACATGATGCCGCGTATGCCAACATCCATTAGGGCATCTTTATTGTAAATAACATTTTTCCCTGGCAAGCGATCTCACCCCACCAGAAGTGCCATGAATGCATTAGTGCATAATTGAAATAACATTCACCACCTGAGAAAAGGCTTATTAAACTTATTAACAACCCAGCGGTGAAACGAAATACTTAAACTGTAATTAGAAGGGCAGGTAAACACGTAATAGACTGTGCTGGCAAAGGAGGCACGAAGCAGCTTATCAGTATTAGGCTCACTGAGATAGAAAAGAGAATGCAAATGAGAGTAACTCTGCCTGAGAATGGTGAGATGCAATGTAGTGTAAGGAAAAAACGGGCAATTCGAGGGCAGCATCAGGTCTCAAATCTTTAAAATGCACAGGACTCAGAAGTTTTAAATTGTTGCATTGTGAAGGCAGAGTGGAGGGATGTTTCCCCTCCAAGCAGATTGCTGAGGCCTTGCTGACACCTTGAGTGAGGGCAGGCTTGGCTGATGGGCTAGGGCAGCCGTGCCAGCCAGGGAGATCATGGCAAGGAAGGCACAGCAGTGGCGGGTGCTCCTGTACCAGCTAGCCATGGGAGCAGGAGCCTCCAGGGATCCTGGCAGGCAGGCTGGCTGCTAGTATGTGCTAAAATCCATGCCTGCAAAGCTTGTTGGAGCAAGCTGACTAAAGCAGCTAAAATCACACCATTTTATGCGTGGACATGCCCTGTGTTGCTTAAAGTAGAGATTGTGGTATCAGAAAAAATTAGCTTGCTCCTTCCCTTGCCTTGTAATGCTTAACTCAGGTCTTGATGGAGCAGAGGGGCTGCTACTGCTTGCTACATCCACACTTCTGGGGTTTCACTAGAACAATTGAACCAGTTAGATCTGTGAAAAAATATCTTGTTCGTAAAGCACAAAATTTTACCAGAAAAAAGCCCAGGACACCTGCTACACTAGTAGGAAATGCTTTTGCTGACCTACCTTGCTTTTTTTTATGGTATAAGCTGCACAGGCAAAAAATCCTCCTGGGTTTTAAACAGTAAATTTAAGAGGGTTGCACTCTGCCAGGGCAATCACATCTGTGAAAGCTTCTTTACTAGAGACGAAGTCAATACTTACAGAAGAAAGAGATCTGTTTCTAAATCCAGCTTTAAAATGTTCATTCAACCCACTGTTCACAGAACCGTGAACTGCCGAATATGTAAATCCCCTGAAATACTGACCAGAGACAGTAACAGACTTGACTGTAAAGGTAGGCTCTGGTTCTTGGATTACAGCAATACCAGAGGACTCCAGTTATACACTGGTATAGATATCAATTCCATCACTTGCTTTAGGCTGAAAAAACAGAGTTTGCAGAGATCTGAGGCACTAGGACATCTTCTCAGCTGTTCTTTGAAAATTATAAGCACCAGGGACATCCAGATCCTATTACACAGCATGTGACATCAAACATTAGAGATCTTACGCAGTTTTTTACATTATTAATTTTCTATCTGGTGGCAATGTGCTCCTGTTATTTTTGCCTCCCACTACTGTTCTTGTGGTGAAACCCTGCAGCAAGAATTCAGGTTAATTCCTTTTATTTTTCTACCTCCTGCTGCTGTTCTATCTGCCAGAGCTGCTTCAGGAAACAAAAAATTGTAGAACAGCCTAACAAAAACATTGCTCTGCCACTTGTGATATTGACAGAATTTCAGAGCTCCCTGTCTCAGACAGTAAAGAAAACAGCTCTTAATTTTCATGTTCCAACTATTATTTTCTCACTGTGCCAAGGGAGCAGAAAATCAAACCCACCCACCATGTCTTGCACAAAAACCACTCCCACAGCACAAAGAAGAACAGTGTCTGTCATTTCCAAGTGGTTTCAAAGACCCACTTTTCTCTGACTTGTTTTTTCTTTTTTTTTTGCTTTTTACATAGTTATTACTACCTAGTGCATTGCTAGAGACAAAGGGAAATACTAACTTCCAACTGCTTCGTGGCTGGAAAGGAAACGTGCAGTCACCTCTGTGCAAATTCTCCTCCACAGCTCAGGGATGGGATCAGAGTAAGCCACTATGAAGACAACAAACACATATGTGATCCCTTCTTTTTGCCTCATTAAGACACAATGCTGTTACTTATTCATGCCGTCTGTAACATAAAACCAATATTTTTTGGTAGATAAAATCAGAATTTTGTAATGATTAGCAATGGACGGACTGCTAAAATTTCGAGTAAATGAAATGCCAATCCGAATCAAACCTTCGAGTTGCAAGTGCTACTGTTGAGATTTAACGGACTGTGTTGCCCTCTAGTGTCCACAGTGAGTGAATAATCTCACTATCACTACATCACCCCGCTTCTCTTTCAGCAGGGGTTTTTGGAAGCGGGTTTGCTGCCGAAAAACATGCATGGTGTTCATAGCATCATGTACTAAGCATGCAGTGCTCAGCTGCTTGTTGTGACCAGTCATTGCAGCTGCCACATCAAGGCTGTAGTTTCATTAAATCAAACGAAAACTAGCAGAAACATTGTTTTAGACCAGCCTGGCAGACCTTACTTATTCACTTCTGTCACTCTGCATGGGGAGAGCAGCAGAGCCCCAGTTAAGCTGTCCAGGGCCGTGGGGGTCACTGACACCTGGGGCATTTTATTAAGGTCCCTTAGTCTAGCAATGGTCCTCTCTTTGCATGTGGACCTACATACAACACATTACAAGCTATCCTTCCTTCTACATCCCCCTCCTACACCTCTAGAGGTACCCTGGGGACACACCGAGTTCAAGAAGAAGTCTTTAGGTGACGTGTCCTGACTGACAAGGGTCTGGATGGAGGACCAAAAGGATGCCCCATAAAGAAGGAGAAGTGGTATTTCCTCAGATTCTAAGATGTGGGGTGAGGTAGAGGGAATGGGGTCTGCATCCATCTGCATACAGTGTGACACTCACACCGTGGAGGAAAGGCTGTAACACTCAAGTTGAGCACACTGAACTTGGAGAAGTTACTAATGCAGATTACATATGGAAAAAAAAAAAACCTCCAAACTTTCTCCTGCTTGTTCTCCTACCATTCCCATTGCCTTGAAAGTGAAAATGGCCTCAGAAGAAAAGAATGATGACCAGAAAAACAACATTTTGCAATGCTTTTATGTAATAATAGATCTAACACTAGGTACGCAGAAGCTCAGAGAGGTTCACTTCACTTGTTCAAGGTCATAGCAGGAGGCCACATATAGACCCAGACTTCTGGCTCCTAGGCATGTGCTTATGCCAGCCATAACAGAGAGATTTCCCTTCAGCAAATGTGCTGAGAAGTTGCACAACCTGAACCTACTGGTTAAGTTTCTGCAGTTCCTGACAGCAATCCATAATCAGATACTTCAAACTCAGCATTATGTCTGTGATCTGCTGGTAGTGACATGCACAGTCTTTGACTTTTGCAAGTATGCCATATGTTGTACTGTGTCTCATAACCGAAAAATTGTCAATGATTAAGAGCTGAGGTGCACAGTATCTTCAGAGGTCTTTAAGGACATACACTGACTTTCAATATTATCCACAAGACTTAGAACGTGTCACTTCAAGATTTTTTATTATCAACTGAATATCATGTTATTCAGTTGAGAGAATCCTTTTCTCTTCATTTTCACTTTAAAAGGCGATACCCTACCTTTCTTGGCTTTTTTTTTTTTTTTAATGAAGTCCTTCTTTTAATGCAGTCAGCAGAAGGAATGATTCTCTTTCCCTTTACTCCATTTTTCATTCACTCCAGTTTTACAGATGCACAAAAGAACTGAGCTACAGCAGCTCTTATTAGCTGCAATGAAGAGACTATTTTGAACATTCAACTCTATTATTTAAAATTACCTCTTACTGTTCTTCTTATTATTATTTCATGGAATTGTGTGAAAATAATAATTCAAATTTCTTTCTCTCTTCTTTTTTTGAGGAGGGGGACACCACAAATGATTTGGATTCTGGTCTACTGAACTGCCAAAAGAGACTCTTGCCATTGAGTAAGTAATGGTAAATAACCAAACCCCAGCAGAGGAATGAAAGAAAGCAGACAATTCTTGACAGGTCTAGCCAAGCCACCACTACCAATATCACCAAAGTGATATTCAGACATAGTTTTGAGGATAATTCAAAAGAAATTAGAGACTGAATGGAATTCAGTTTAACATTAGAAAACGTAAAAATGTATTTCACTTCACAGCATATGAACGTGCCACAGTATAAGCAGGAATGCCCTGCAGCTGCAGTAAAAGAGGTGGCTATTTAAAATGCCTCTGCATAGTAGGCACTGGGGTAAGGCATAACTTGTGATTCTGTTATTCCTTTCTAACTCATAAGCCCCGACCACGCTCACAGACAGGTGCACACTGCTTCCTGAGAACCACTCACACTGCAAGCTCAACATGTGCTCCTGCAGTCTGCTCAGCACTGTATCAGAAGGAGGCGGAAAGGACATGCAGAGGAAAATCTTAGCACCAGTGTCTTAGTAATTCACCTTCCCTTTGGGAGACGCTATAAGATAAGTAATTGCAACTTTAATGCTGATCTTGAAAAACATATTAATTAGAACAGGTAAGTTCAAGTATGAAATTACCAAGGTTAAGAAACTAAACATGAAGTACTTTGTGGGTCAGAAATTAAAAAGTTGTAAACCTAAAAGCACTGGTATGTATATAGTAGGAACATTAGATGCTGCTAATATACCAATTTTCCACTGAAATTAACGGAAATCAATGAAACTTAGGTTCACAAAACTCTCTCAATAACAAGAGATGTCCCTCTGCATCTTCCCATGCCTCACTGAGTTTAAATGCCTGATTTGAAATCTGGCTTTCAAAAGTTAGTTCTGTGTGTGGGACAGATTGAGCACACAAAAGCTTTTCTTAATATTTTTACAGAATACATTTTCAAGTATTTCTTGACTAATTCAGGAGCCAAATATTCTTTTTAAAACAGTAATAATTGAAGGGCAAGATTTTTAGTGGTAGTTGGAAATAGAATCTTATTAGATTAGCAGAATTGTTTTTAAGCGTATTAAAAAGAATATCAATACAATTTAATTTTATATAGACGTGTCTTCTTCAAGCAGGAGGGACTCTCATAGCAATGGCTATTTTAATCATATTTTCTCTGAAGCTTTTAAGCACTTGGTAGACAGACAGCCCATTGCTTCAACACAGTTGATATACCCACTAAAAGTTATTTCAGAACCAGCTTTATTAAACACTGGTAATAGTCTAAATATTGACTTTCCTCTTTAACTGTTGCTGCTTTCTGCACTTCAATTGACATTCATGTCAAAATACTACATACAGATTAATTTTCAGTTTAGAAATTATTTACATTACTTAAATCCTTTGATGTGTTATGAAGTACAGAAAGAGGAAATGAAATGTAGAAGAGGAATTATTAAGCTTACTGGCAATACTTAGCTATGTGAAACATCCCTAATTCATAAACGTTCATATGTTGTCTTAGCTTCTATCTCAATAAATGTTTCAAATTACTAGTTTTACACTTCATATGCATTATTGAAACTGGCTTGCTATAGATTTGTTGTACATTTCTATGGAATTAAAATGCTTGTTGCAAAATCTTTAAAATAAAATAAAAGCCAAATAGAAAACAAACACTGAAAACTTAAAAGAAATGTAGAATTACAGAAGTGAAGGACATGCACTATTTCACCTGGACAGTGGATTAGAAGTTACTTTTCATCTGAAAACGATACAAAATTGCAATAAGGACCCTCTGTGCTCATCAACAAAGCAATAGTAAAAGCAGCATGAGTTCATGGAAGAGTTTGGGTTGAAAAGGACCTTAAAGATCATCCAGCTCCAACCCTCCTGCCATTGGTAGGCTTTCCTCCCACTGGATCAGGCTGCCCAGGGCCCCATCCTACATGGTCTTGAATGCCACAAGAGATGAGGAATCCACAGCTTCTCTGGACAACCTGTTCTGATGCGTCACCAACCTCTGAGAAAATACTTTCTTTCTAATGTCTTACCTAAATCTCCTGTCTTTTAGTTTAGAGCTATTCCCTTGTGTCTTATCACTATCAGACCATGTAAAAAGTTGGTCTCCCTCCAATTTATGTTTCCTTTAAGTGCAGAATGGCTGCACTGTGTCCCAGAGCCTTCTCTCCAGGCTGAACAAGCTCAGCTCCCTCTGCCTTTCTTCAGAGGAGAGATGCTCCAGTCCTCTGATCATTTTTGTGGCCCTCCTCTGGATCCACTCCAGCTGCTCCACACCCTTCTTTGTGCTGGAGGCCCCAGAACTGAATGCAGTACCCCAGGAGGGGCCTCACAAGAGACTTTATATTATTCTCTAGAAGACTGTGGTTCATAAGCTCTTCCACTCTGCTTGACAACATGGATGCTCTTGCCCTCCTGTTCAAGAGGTAAGTAGGGAAAGGAACAAACTGGGTTGTGAGCCCATGATTACTTGTGTCCAAACTGGAAGGCTTTTCGATAAACACTGGACAGCATCTTGTTACTGACCCATATAAATCTCCACTATAGGAAATTCAATCAAGCATTTTTTTCATTTCAAGCAAATACAAGAAGAGAAAAATTGAAACACACTTCTCATTGCTGGAGAAATCATCTATTGTTCTCTCTGTAAATAGCTTCCAAAAGAGCTCAGGCTGTTTACAGGCTGAGAAGGCTCACCTGCCCTTTGCCCTGAGCTGTGTCTAAGCAGAACTGGTCACAGAAGTTTTTCACCTTCTGTTATGCTCATGGATGCCAACCTATTTCTAGATGAAGAACTACTGTAAAAAGTTGTGTACCAAAATCTGTTTGAAGTAACAGGAACACATCAGACAAATTCTGATCATGGTACTTTTAAATTCTGTTTTAAATCTCAAGTTTGTTTTTTTTTTTTTCAAAACCATAAAGTTAACAATGTTGACTTATGCCAAACTGAAATTTACTCAAAATAATTTGCTTAGAGAGTCACGTTGCCCATCACCTTTAGAAAAGCACATTTGCATCTTGCCTTCAAGGTGGTAAATTCTTACAATTCATTTCTGCATTTTACAAGTTTATCTACTTTTTGCTTCTCACTTATTTGAGAATGAACTCTTAAATCTGTAAGTGGAAAAGATTACTGAAAAGTTGCTTTCAAATTAGCAAGATGACAGCACCAAACAGTGTCTTACATCCTTTTTTTTTTTTTTTTTTTTACAATAATCTTTAACTACTGTAAAGAGTGCTCACTGTTGACATTGTTCTCTTTAGATCACTACAAAGAAAACTTCACCCTTTTCGTGTGAAGGTTGCATGTAGAGCTATTGCTGCTGAATTGAAAAAAAAAAAAAAAAAAAGGTAAGTACTTTGCCAGTATTAAAAAAACAGTATTAAAAACACTTCTCTGTTTTCTAAGAAGAAATCCTCCTTGTTTATCTGGTTTCCAGCTAAAGCAGGTTTTCACAAATAACCATAATTGAGTTGTCGATGCCAATAATGCCACAGGATGAAAAGCCTATGGAAGTGTTCCTGGATGGAATTCCACAGATCACCCTCCCTTCTACACACACCAGTGCTGTAACTGTTGCATAAACAGATCTTCAGCAGAAAGTATCCCTCTCTGGAGGGCTTCAAAGGTTTCCATATGTTTGGAAGGGAATCTAGATGCTTGTTATAGGAGGCTTTCTTCACTGGACATCCAAAGTTCAGATGCATATTTTATAGTAAGATGTACATTTGCAATACCGAGATGCAAGCTAGGTAGGTAGACTGGATCTTATCCCACGTGATTAGCATTTTATAAAAGCACAGCTTAAGAAGAAATCACTCACTGGTCTTTCTGCCTCCAAATATAGCCATTAAAATCCTAAACTATTTTTAGTCTTTCTACATTATTTATGAAGCCTTAAAGATTTAAACAGGTAAGAGAATTTCTGTGTGCTGCTGTCAGTCTGAAAAAAAGACTGAATAGGAAAAGTTTCTGAGTTTGGAATTCAGGGCTCCATTTGAATTGTCACAGTGAAAGTAATGAGGCAATTTCATCCTGGAACTGGGACCAAAAAGAGGTCAGGAAATATGAATCTCTGAATGAATAATGGAGCCAATACTTTGCAGCTCAGAGAAACAATGAAAAAAATGCCAAACAAAAATGTTGAGCTAAAATTGGAAATTAATTGAATGATACCAACCTTGAATGAAAGAGTCCCATCATGAAAGAATAAAATATCATGACTGCAGTAAAAAAAAAAAAAAAAAAAAGCAACAAAACACTCTCCCACATTTTTAAGGTTCCTCACAGCACTGTTGTAGCATGCCACGTAAATCACAAAAGTCTGCACTTCTCACATGTTCCCATTTCTCTTAGATCTTATGCTGACCACTTGTGCTGAACTTACAGACCAGTGTCTCAGAATGGAGGGCTATACACCTTCAGAAGGCACAATTAAATGGCAGCATTCATATCCATCTTACATCATTAAAAACTCCTTAAGATTTCACAACAAAGCAATGGAGTGCCAAGACATCTTCCAAAACAAGGGAAAGAAATTCAGTTGATTAATAACAATTGATTACAGATTATCAGAAGCATACAGTGGTTTGCAGGTAGTTTTATCAAGCAAAAGCTGCAGTGCTATGGATACGTCAGAATGTGCCTGGCACTAGTTGGTGAGTTTAATTATGATGAACTGTAGAAGATGTAAAAATAGCACTAATCACTATATGAAGCATTACTCACCAGAAATTAACACACATTCAGGGAAGTGATTTAATCTCTCCTGTCCTTTCTGAAATGAGTATTATTAGAGCTAATAATTTTGCAAATGACTTCTACAAACACAAAGTATTTGCAGCCAAAACATTTAAATATAGCACAAACAGCATCGCTGACATAATCTCCTTGGTAAACTTTTAAAACTTAAACTATGCGGGAAAAGCTTTCCAGAAAGCAACTAATTGGTTTTGTGGAAGTCACAGTGTAAGTTTCAGAGAGTTACTCTGCATTTGTATGTCATTTTATTTATTTTCCCATCACCCTGTGGTATGAATATGGTTCTCCCAACCGCACTTTTCAAAAACAGCACTTGCTCTGGAAGTTTCACCAGACACCAGAGACTTCATATACTTCCAGCAGCCTTCATGTGTCTGCAGCGGAAAATTTGCAGGGCAAGAGCCAGGGATATTGCCTTGGGTTTTGAGATGCTCCAGCAGCTCCTGAAGCTCTACATGTCTACTGTGCCCACCAGCAGATCTGTGAGTAGGTCACAGCACGTAGGCTGTCAGCAATACAAACTCACTGCCAAGTACACAACAGATCATAAACTGTCTAAGCACGTGAAAGCACAGAAACGCATGTGGATAAGGGCAGAATGGATGGGCCATGCAACATGCACGTTCTCAAGGGGAAATGTTTGGCTACCACAACAGTTATCTAACAGAGCCTGCTTTATGAATGTATCTACTTGGCTTATCCTTTTGGAAATCCTGAACCCAGGACAGTGAGTATTTTAAGAGCTATGAAATATAGCTCCACTGAAATCATTTGTAAAAGAAAAATAGGCCAGCTTAAGGCAAATCTTCTAGATTTGATGTGGTATGTGGTAAGAAGTGTTTATATACCATGGGAATCAATATTAATGAAAATATTTAAACAGTGGAAATTAAGTGATACGGAAAGGATAATAACTCATGAGAAGAAGAGCAGCATGACACTAAAAAGGTGAACTTTACACATAGTTAACAAAAAAGCTTCTAAGAAAGATTGTGCAAGAAGAGAAAAAAACAAAAAACTGAAACAGAGAGTTCTAGAGGGTAGAAATTCCAACGTATCTTGTCAAACTGTCTAAGAGACTTCTTAAGAGTTTCTAATACACATTAATTTATTCTGCCAAGCCCCCTCTCAGCTTGATATTCTGAAGTTTATAGAAAATACAGTGGAACATGTGCCAGAATAATGTGTCTAAAATGATCTACCAAAAATAAAAATGTGTCACTTTAGCTGCTAAAGCTGCAGAGCTCTTGGCCTCCATCTTTTCTTTACTATTTTATCCTCCCAGTAACCTTGTGGACCAACTTCTCAAAACGAATCTTTAGTTGCTAAATGTAATAGTTCTATGTCAGTAATGCTAAAGCCATCAAGGAACTGCTCACTGCATACTGTGGAATATCTAAAAAGATTTATATGACAAGCACAGCTTATGAACCACTCTTCCCTGCTAACCAAGATATGATAATCAGTTCTATGAACATGCTCTTATGTTATTACAGGAGTCTAGACAACTAGTGTACAAAGAAATCTATGGGTTTACATCCATGATAGAAGTGAAAAAACATATATACTTGAATATGAAAGTAGGATGTAAGTGTTTTGGGGGGCAAAAGAAAAGAGTTAGATAGTTACAATATAACCTATAACCCCTCACGGTTCATATACACCATGTTTGCAAAATCTAACTCAATAATGAAAGACTCTTGTACATATACCACTATATCAGTGATCAAGAAATGAAAAAGTTGCTAACTCTATAGATAAGGATTTCTTTTTTTGTCAATTAGAAAAATGAATAATTCTCAGCATGAATAAACAGATATCAGATCTTCACAAAGAGCTATTTACTATAGTACTAAACAAAAGCAGATATTTTTGATCAGTATTTTCTCAAAGAAATTTTGCATCAATCTGTTTGACACTTGCTCATCCTGCACGCCCATTTGTGGTTGATCTTGAGATGGGATGATGCAGTTGAAGGTTTTACTAGCTGCACATGATAGATACATACCTGGCATACATAGTTTAGCTGTTCCTTTACTAAGGGAATACCACTGCATCTTGTACATTCCTTGAGCTGTTGAGAAAGATTATGATAACTGCTGACACTGTCAGAGAAGCAAAATAAAGTCTAAGACTACTTTCTACCAGCAAACTTTTACTAAGGAAGAAGTCTGCAGTGTTCTAAGGCATGCAATGCAGTGAGTGGGAGCATGTCCCTGTAGAAGAAATTCACCCTCACTTTCCTGAGGTATGAGTGACTATATGAAAGAAAAAACGAAGAGATGATTCTCCTTACTTTTCAGAACTTGAAGACTATCTGACTGGTTCATAACCAAATCAATTGTAACATCACCACACATCTTCAGTTACAAGCAATTTTAAAGACTTTTTGTCTTTATGGGTGACATAAATTTGCTGTAACTGCCTACAGACTACCCAAGCCCATCAGCTCCAACTATGTTCTATGATTCAAAGCCTTCTCAAATTGATTCAAATGGATCAATCTCAAATGGATTCAAGATATACAGATTTAGTAAACATCTCAGCAAAAATGGGCTAATGGTTATTTTTCTAGGAGTTGGATCTGAATAGTGCCCTGTTTTGCTACAGCTTATTTTGTTACAGCTTATGTAGTGAGATTTCTCCATAAAACGTACCTTGCTCTGAACTCTTAAAGATTAAAAAAACACAGCTCTGACTCATTCATTGCACTCTGTTCTCTTTTTTAAAGACAGATAAGAATCTGCTAATTTCATTCAAGAACTGATATCATTTTACTTCACTGTGCTAAAGCACTGTGGAGTTTCACTGACAGACAATACGAGAACTGGATACTGATGCAGGTAATAAGGCAAGTTAGAGACACTATTCTATATCGTCACTCCTAGACAAGTGGCCTCATTTTTAGCATTTCTTGTTATATTAAGTTCTTGGCTGGAATTCTGTTGCACCTCTCCAGAAATTTTGAGCAAAAAGTCTGTAAGGAGTTGAGATGACTAGAAGTGGCTTTAAGGTTCCAGGTCTAGACTTAAAGGTTTCAAACATTTGGTTTCAAAAGGAACAAGCTCAGCTCCCTCAACTTTTCTTCATAATAAAGGTGCTTCAGCCCTCAGATCATCTCTGTGGCTCTCCTCTGAACCTGCTCCAACAGCTCTGTCACTCTCCTGTACTGGGGGCTCCAGGCTTGGACACAGTACTTCAGATGGAGCCTTACAAGGGCAGAACAGATGGGGCCCCGAATCTTAGATCCCAGCCTTATGAAGTCAACCAAAGCAAAGAATTTCAGAAGTGCTGTATGAATATACTTGCAATCTACAGAAGCAGTAAGGATACATTTCAGTCAACTTGTTAGTTTGAGGCTTTCAAGCACAGATGTGAGACAGGAAGTTATGATCTGTCCTGTACAACTTTCCAAACTTCAGGTCACATTATTTTATAATATATCACATCTATAATACACTAATACAGAATACATACAAATGTTGGTTTAGCCTCAGGTTTACGATCTTTGGAGTAAATGACCCTAAGCACAATAAAATGGACACAATAAAATGGAAGTTTCACCATGTAGTCAAAACTTGACAGTTTTGTTTTCAAAGAGATAAGGGAAAGAGTTTTCTCCACATGAGTATAAGAGATATGGAAGCCACCCTACTCTTTGCCAGTAAGACTTAGTATATATGAAATACACAATCACCAAGCTCCAAAAAAGAAACTAAATACTTGACATGAAAGACTCAACTTAAACAGCTAACAATTTTAAACATATAGTAGAGATAGCAATCAAGCACTTAGAACAATAGAATTATTCACCTTTGTACACCTATGTCAGAATGTACCAAGGCTGCAAGAGGATATCTTTTCAGGATAAAAGAGTTTAAATTTAACAGCCTGAGAAACTTCCTTTGTACAGACTCACAGGCAAGCCAATGGAGTAGCTAGAAAGCTATATCATACGATAAAAGAAGGATTAGTAGACCTGTGCCTGGAGTAGACTACCTAGTAAAGCACACTAGATTTAATAAACAAAACAAACAGTAACAACAAAAAACATAAGTCACTCAAGATGCCTTCTTTCAGGTTTGCATGGCAATTCTTACAACTAGGAGCTCGTTTTCCTCCAAAAAATCACCACACTCTGCATTGTAGATGACCTTTTGCAATCACACAGCTGGTCTCTGTATAGTTTGTAGTGGATATTCACACAGGTATATCACATTGCTATGGCACAACTGGAGCAAATTGGTGCTCTCCAGGGAGCCAAAGACCTGCCAAAGACTGAACAGGCACAAAAAATGAGCTCTCTTGCCCCAGCTACAATCAATATAAGAGAAGAAAATCAAACTGGAAGGCCAGGAATAATGAAATTGTCCTAGTCATCCCATAGACTAGTCAGACACCAAGACAGAACTAAGACCCTTCAGTGTCAGATCTTGACAGGTGAATGAAACAAGAAACCACCCCACAACCATAATCCAACTTGAATACCTACAGAATGATGCAATATGAAAAGCTGAAGATTCACTGTAATACTCAAGTACCAATTCTGAGCTGTCTTGAATTAGCATTCTTCTGTTTTAGGTTAACAACTCCATGCCATTTTGTGCCAAAGGGGAAAAAAAAAGGCCATTTTTCTTGTCAAAAAACAAGCAAACCCTCTAAAGATAGAGGGTTCTTTCATTTTACATATTAAGGAAAAGATGTGAAAATGCATGTTCCAGCTCCTCATTGTTACTCATGTAGTGTCAGTTTTCAGAAAATAAGCATTCCTTTACCCTGGTACAGCTTTAAAGTCACAACAGTATCTTCTGGTGTTGCCCCCATGCCAGCATACCTGTTAGTCCAAACCAGGAAAAAATAGAACTCAATCTTTTGTATTGATTATCTGTACTGGTCATTTTCCAGGAACTCTCTCTCTTTTTTTTTTTTTTGGTATGTCCTGATTGCTGGCATTTTACCTATAATTTTAAAAGCCTTGTAAATTAAGCATACACTATCATCTTTCAAGTTTTATTACTTAATAACCAGGCATCTGCTCAGAAAGCAGAAAGGCTGTGGATTGAAATGGATGTCATGGGAATTGCTTAGCTGAAGGTACTGAAGACTGAAGTGAACCTAATGTCAGTATAATTCACTGTTACTAAAATTATCATATAGAATGCGTTAATTTAACTTAATGGTTACTGTTACTAATAGGAAAATTAAGCACTTGCCAGTAGAGCAAACAATTGAAATGCAATTTCAAAACCCCTAAACCCCTAAAAACTGTGGAGAATTGACGTACCCACTAATTGTCTGAAGCTTATCACTCACAGCTAAAGTATCTTGTTAGAAAAATACAGTGAAACTCACAGAACCACTTTCTAATGCTGTGTCAGTTCTGTGAAAAAATCTTAAACACCTATTTTCAGATGTTATTATTTTTCACATATTTTCTGCTCTTAGAACAATTGATCACATAAGCATTTCAGATTTTGCTACAAAAATTTTTCTAAACTGTAACACTGTGGAGAAAATGCTTGAAACTTATCACCTAAGCATATACTGTGTATCCATATAAATCAGGCTCAAAAAAAGACGGTCGCAACATTTTGGCTCTGGACTGTGAGAAAAAAATAAGCATATTGTGCTGTTAAAATAACTCCTTGAATGTGAAGGGCAATTCTTGACTTCTGAGTACTTGAGACTGATGACGGGATTCCAAGCTCTGAAAATTAAAGCAGTATTCATAAGGATCTTGAGGGGAAAAAAAAATCAGAAAAAAATAACACACCCAAATCCTGAATGTGCAAAGTACATTTTAAGCCACCCAACGAGAAAAAAAGTGATGAGATGCATTTTCATGTCACATGACACAGCAATGAAAAAATGAAGCTCTTTAGAAAACCAGCTTCAGAGCCTACAGAACATCTTGTCCCACTACATTTGTAACCAAAAGAGATTTCAAATCACCAGATGGCAACAAAACAGGTCGGTCTTCTACTTACAGATTTTTAACTGGCTATCACTGACCTGCGTATATGTCATCCTTGAGATAATTTTGTTGAGACTGGCAATGCTAAAAAGCACGTTGTTTTTATTTTCACTTGCAATTAATGTGCATTTGAATAGATGCTACAAGTCCTATCACATCCTTGAGAACCTTGTGAGGCAGTACAAGAAATAAAATGAAAATAATGCCTCTGGCCCAATATTTTACATTTTGTGTGTACAGCAAACAGAAACAGAGAGGAACAGCACACTGATGAAAAAGGATATGGAAATAAGCACACCTTAGCAAGTCAGCAAGCTGGTCAGCACCCTGGTGCTCCACGGTTTCTACATTTTCAAATTTTTGTAAACATCAGAGAAAGAGATAGTTCTTAGAGTGTGGAAAGGGTTAATATTTGCATTGTATTTGTTCAGATTTTTCAGACCAGAACCTCTAGAAATGTGCTGCTATGGTTACTTCTAAACATTTTACGGCAAACACGCCCATATAAATTCCTGAAAACATAGATGTGAATACAAAAATATTGTAGCCTATTAAGAGCCCTGCAAAGATTAACTTAGATAATGAATTAAACAGTATAAAATCCATTCATGCAGTGCCATCTTGTGTTCAAGTACAGTTTTTAATTCTAACAGCCCCTCAAGCCTTTATTTGTGCCAGTGAAGCCTTCTAACCCTGGAATGTGAATCGCTGTAGGACCTGCAGGTTCAACAACTGAGCCATCTCCTGGGACACCACAGAAGCCATTCCTTGCACATGTTAGTATTAACCTCCTTACACGGAACTACCTCTTCCAGGGAGCACAATTCAGAGGCCAGACCCTCCTAGAGCTGGGGAACATGTTATGCTGCAGTAGTACTTGGCGGTCAGAATGGTGCAGCATAAACTAGTGAAGAGGAAAAGTCCCTGAAGAATGGATGAACTTGATGGATTCTGGAGCTTTCAGGAAAAGGATGTTGCCAAACACAGTCAAATGAATTACCTTAATATGGTCACAACAGACCACAAAGATTTATGCACAAGTATAGATCTAAATTTAATCTCTCTCTACACAGCGGAGTATGGGAATTTATAAACAACTAGTTTCTAACTGCAGAAACTTTGGTGAGAAATGGAAGTCACTCTCTACACAGTTCAAAACTGAAAAAGGTCACTTTCATTCTGTTACAGAAAACTGGCAGAATACCATGGCATCCCAGAGGAGAAAGTGTAGGAAATAATAAAATATATATATATATATATCCTGAAACTTGCAGCACAAGAAAGAGAATTCCACTGGAAGACAAACATTGCGATCATTTCATCAATATCATAAGGAACTATGTTCCTTTATTCAATATTCCTTTATTTATATGCACATTATTTACATTTAGATGTTTTATAATAACCACAGCTCAAGGATTTACCAACCACATGTGGTTTTCACTAACAGCTCAGACACCAGTGGTGTACTGTGGACAGGTGGGAAACACATCTACAAGGCAGTATGCATCCCTGGTAAGCTCATGTTATTGCCAGTGGCACATGAAACTCCATTTAATTCCTTGTAGTATGGCTATCAAATATGCAACAACACTATATACTAACCTAGAATTAGAGAGTCATCTCAAAAGGTTTAGGTAATGAAGCAGTTTTCAGGCTGCCAAGTCACTTGGGTGTTGTCTTCGGGGACAACATATGCAATGCAAGACAGTGGTTTCTAAAACTCTTATTTTACTCTACACTGGAGTACCTTCCCTGCCACTGCTCTAACGCAATAGTTTGCACACTGATACATCTGGTGCAGGCCATTAATGTCCTGGCAATGCTGATCTTCCTTTCCGTGATATGCTGCGATTTAGTGATGATGAGAGGGTCAGGAGAGAGAGCAGGAGGCTGCAGGCAGCTGGAGGCAGGAGTTACACAGCTGCTGTCCCAGTAGATGGCAGCAAGATGCAGGATCACAAGCAGTACCAACACCAGTCATATCTCGGCTGTCACCAGCTGCACGAAGAAAGATGCTGGACACTGGTAACTGCTGACCTGCTGTATCTCAGCAGTTCTGGGCCTACATAATCTCACTATACTGCCAGTCTGTTGGATGCCACCTACAGACTGGAGGACTTTCAGTTGTTGGAGAGTAAAAGAATGAGCCCTCCTTTATCAAACACCACATCTATTTTAAAGAAGCATGGGATTAAAAAAAACCACCACAACACCTCCACAGTTCAAAAGCTAATTCTGGAAGGATAGTTTCAAAGTTTTCAATGTTTTCTTATTAGAAAGTGGAACTAAATGCTCTAAGATGACATTCTAAATTCTCATAACCTCTGATTTCAAAGTTTGAGGTTTTAAGAAAATACAACACATGGGGAAAAAAAAAAAAACAACAAAGCAGTTGGAAATTTAGTTTTCAATTTTCCATCATTGGCAAAAAAATATAATGTTTGGAAGACTGAAAACAAAAATAGGAAAAATTACATTTTTGTGTTCACAACAAAAGGACTTCTCAGGTAGCAAAGTAATTTTCCTAATTTTAAGAGGTGATAGATATTATATAGATTTCTGTAGAAATGATACTGAATGGACAGCATTAGGACTACAGTCTTATTTAGAAAGATATTTAAAAAATAACTTAGGATGTACAAAAACTACATACAAAAACAAATTTAACTGAGGTAAAACTGGATTATTTATTGTACACCTCATAGGTTTCCATCCTTCTTTTTTGGACAGGCACGTATTACTTCAAATAATATGAGAGAAGGAATCCTGTATGCATATATCACATGTATCAGCATTTCAATGCTTTCCATGGAAACAGAGAAGTTTATTAATACAGGTTTCCTGTAAGTGAATTAAAATCTGTAAATTGTTGTTCAGAAAAAGACTTCAGGTAAGATAAAGGACTCAAAGCCTTCAGATACTTTGAGCTTGTGTTCTGTTACAACGAGCAATTACTATTTGCCTTCCTTAATATATTGAATCCATACATTGACTATTCCTTTTGCGGACCAATCCATATGAAATTGCAAACTCTTGCATGAAAGCTGCCATCTTCTCTCTCTCTAACCCTGGCCAGTGGTAGCAAAAAAAAAAATAAAAAAAATCCTTTATTTCCAAAGTATGAAAAGTCTCTTGATGTTTTGACCCTCACAACATTTGGTTACACCAAAGATTTTGCTGAGTGGGAATGAAAATAATGTTGTGAGTGGCCACAGACCAGCCATGGCCAGAAGGAGCACAAACCCCTCTGCTTTTATACTTAAGAGCTCTTCCACCAGCAAAGATGCCTGGTTTATTTGCTTTTATTATTTTTTTTTTAATATGACATATTCGGTTCTAAATAATTTATGGATGCTGTTTGGAAACTCAGAACACTCCTCTTCACATAGTGCTTGAAAACAGAAGATAAATGGACGTGAAATATGAGATCAAAATCAGGCAGGATTTACGTCTACTTCAGAAACATTAAAAAAACCACAACTAGAGTTACAACATTCAATCCTTATACAAAGTACATCCTGAAGTACTATACATTTAGTGTGTAAATACATTTATGCATATGTATGTTTCCCTCCCTCTAAAAAGAGACTATTTCTACCTCTTTCTAAGAGGGATGACTGTTGACCCTGTCTCCCTTTGGCAGGTAGGGACATCCAGGCACCACAGATGAAGCAGCCATGTTGGCACAGACAGCAGCAGGGACAGTGCTGGCAAGACAACTTCAGGGCTTATGCTTAAGGCAGGATGCAGGTCACTGTGCATCTGTTGATGGCTCAGCTCAGCTTTAACACCATTAGACTAAATGATCTTCTGTCTTTGAGCTTCAGCAGAACAGTTCCATTCATGCCTTTTAGAATTAGTCTAGGTAGCTATAATCTCCAAAGCCTGACCTACCACTCTGCTGTCATAGCCTCAAAACCATATCTTCTCAGGAGTGAGAAAACTCTAAACTGCCTTGTGTGAAAGAAATTAGATATGTAGCGCGCATTACAGCAAGAAGATCATCTTGCCTCCAATATGTTGGGGCCTGTGAGGTGCACCTTTGGGAAAAGCAGATATCATAAGACAAAGTTTAAAACAAAAAACAAAAAACAAACACAACTAACGACTAGATAGTTTATGAAAGAGAGGGACATATCAATGTATCTCTGGGCATTACAGTGGAGTACCAAAAATGATGCATGTGTTTTTGGCTGCAAAAAAAATCCCAGCGCAGCAATAAACACAATGAAATTTTTGTGCTAAGAATCATACCAATTTCTTCAAGCTCAGACTTCAAGGGAAATCAATAGCATTGTCAGTTTTCCTCATTTCATGGAGATTCTCAAGATACCTGCTGCTCTTTCTCCATCACAATTGCAGATGTATCCCTGAGAGAATCTGAAAGGCCTTTAAAAATTGTTCTAAGCCCCTTCCCTAGGGGAAAGGTTTGAAAATTTAATGCAAATGTTTTTTAGAATCTCAGCCACAAGAGGACAAAATATATAGGTATAATTAAGAGCAATAAAATGGTATTTTACTATTACATCTACTGGTAATTTCCAAGCCCCTGTCATACTGGATTTTCAATTGGAAGTCCTGAAAAACTTCACAATTAAAACACAGACTATCCAAGTAAGTAGCAAATGCAGGTACTGAATTTACTACTGTGGTATAAAATGAAATGGAGGCCTGGGTATATATTCCCAAAAATCTGGGCCTAAAGAAACAGCTGAGTAGGAAGGCTTCTACTCTCCAACAGAGAGAAGTAAAAGAAACAAAAATCTATATCTCCTCTTTCATTGCAAACTGACCTTCAAGTTCCTCAGAGAATTTGTCAGTCAGAAACTGAAAAGAAAAACATCCTCCAAGCAGCATGTAGGTCTTCTTAGTGGTATTCCCAGCATCCCAAATAGTAAGTGAAAAGAAAAACTAGTGGAAAGATAGCAAGGTTTCTCATTAAGTCTGAGGGTTTGAACACTGCTAAGGAATTCTGCTCCTCACTCTCTCACTAATTTTTCATCCTAGTCAGCTGATGCAGTCTGACAGTCAGAAGTTAGGTGGAAAACAGTTGCAGATCCTCCATCACTTTGTGCACAAGTCTCACAATATGCATTCTAGCACACTTTTTCAATTCATCTGACTAGAAAGGTGATTATTAACAGAAACCATGCAACAATCCCATAGCAAGGAGTGTCCCAAGATTTGCACCAGCAGCCAGTTTTGTCATACTGAAAGAAAGGATCTGGAGTTTGGAAGGGCATAATATTTTGCTCCCATGTTGCAGAGTAACATTTCCAAGTTATTCAGTGCTGCTATCCTCAAAACAAAGGAGAAATCTTCTGTGGCTGGGCATAGAAATATGAACCTACACAGCGTCAGATTACACACAACTCATTTGGATGCCAGTTTGGAGTATGAAGAAGTGTACTTGATCTTGAGTCACACTGAGTTCATTTCCAAGTGCTCTGGTAGAGTGAAAAAGTATAAAAATGAACATTCTCATCAATTTTAAGGAGTTCTTGAAACTGCCAAAATGCTGTAAAGTCATCTCAGCATAAATCTCAATGGACTGTATCAAACTACTTTTCCTGGGACTGCTAATTCTTAGGTTTACCCATCTTTCAGTGTAAAAGCAACAAACTCAACACCAAGTAACAGAAATGTGCTGAAGGATTTATCATTATTTCCTCTCAAGCAGAGACGTTGGCCTTTCCCCTGTATTCCCCCTTGCTACTTCTCTGTCCTTCCAGCTGCTGCCTCTCACAGCTTCTCTCAAGCAACCTGGCGCACTGGGCTAAGCAGTGGTCTCCTCCATGCCCCTGCAGCTGTCTCATCAACCTCAAAATTCCTTACAGGAATAATAAAAGGCTTGAAAATAGAAGCAGCTTTTTTCCCCTCTCAGTGCTGCCACAACTACCTTGACACAAACAGCTTGAGCTCTCAACTTATTTTTAGGATGGGAGAATCTAAGAAGCTTAGGGTTGTTAGAATTAGGGTATATGGTTTGGTTGTGGCTGGACTTGATGATCTTGAAGGTCTTTTCCAACCTGAACAGTTCTGTGATTCTATGAAGCTGGTAGTGGCACGCTACATCTACCTGTGAAGAACTGAACAGTTTGAACGATTTCTCCACTGAAAGTGTGATTATGTCCATGCCAGTCCTCCGGGTATAAATAACATGTAAAAAATATCTTCTGAAGTTTCTTCATGCTGCTAGAATTACACAAAGGGATTTTAATGAAAATGAAATGAAAACTGTCTGGATTACGTGTGCCTTCTGATAGGACACAATACACTTTGTTCTGAGTTCTTATCTTCCACACCACCATCAATAACACTCTTCTTGAGAGCAGTACTGTGAGATTATATAGTAAAACGGAAATTAAAGATGAAAGAGATATGACAGATCCTACATATTTCAGCTTAATTTTCTAAATATATATATTTTAACTCGGTACTCTTCTCACCTGCCACCTGCTCATCTTTCAAGTTATTTACTAGTAGACTGCACTCTACTTTTCTGTGAACACTGGTTGGAAAGTCAAAAGAAGGTTTCTGGTAAACATAACGCGGGTCATTGTGCAAGGTAACAGACTTCTCATTACACTCTGCTTTGCTGTGTGGGTTACAAGGGCTGCCCTGAAACTCTCTGCAAGTACGTCCGAGCAGAGAGGTGAGCACTGTTCTGGGCATACCCAAACACAATGGTACTTTTACAAAAATAACAGGGTCTTACGCACAGATAACTGGTAAGCCCAGGGACTGCTGTGTTAGTGGGCTAATTAGTATTTCCATCCCTCAATGGAGTCACACAGGCTGAGAAGGGCACCATGCTGAGTGACTGCAGAGTTCCTGACTAGAGCAGGCTCACTCCTGCACATCCCTCCGCATGGTGATGGACTGAGTTGTATAGACTTCCCCTGTACGGTTAAAGGTATAGTGCACACTTTGCAAAACTTTCATTTCTTTGGGTGACCATGATGCATTAAAACTCTAATTTCCAAATGGGATCCAATATTCCTTAACTTAAGACCAGGCCTAGTTACCTCAGCAAGTGATAAGTGGGGGAAAAAAAAAAAAAAAAAGAGGGAAGAAAACTGAAAACACACATCTAGGAAAATTCTCAAAGTCACAAACTTCTGTGAAGGTAGTAGAAAAAGCAATTCAGAATTGGGTCACAGCATAAGTACTGTTATCATCTGCTAACATCGAAGTACAGGTTTGAGAGATTTAACATAGTATGAAAATCCAAAAGCAAGTGTCATTAATAGAGCTGCTATGAGAGAAAGTCATACTTTTCACCTCTGAAACAGTCATACTTAATAGGAAAGTCTCCACTACTAATTTGGATAGTCCTTCAGGAAGTACGCAGTCATACCCACATAAAAGCACCTCTTGTGATAGAATACTTTTACTTCAGGTCCATCAAATCTGTCACCTCCCACACACTGTGGCTGGACCACGTGCTTAAAAGGAGAATGCAGAACACTGCAGAGGGCTAATAGTTCGTAATAATTGACCCTGATAGTGTGTATCTGCAATTAAAATCTCTGCCAGGCACAGGTAGTGGTAATTAAAGATACCACATAACCTACTGGCCTGAGAAAGCAGCAGCTATTAACACATCTAAGTTCCTTCCCTCTTGTTCAAGTGTCATTACTGAATCATTTCTCTGCCAGGGAGGAAAACAAAAGTCAAAACCATCTAATACTCTTAATGGAAATGAAAAATATGAACGAAATACACCAATTAACAACTCTTAAGATATTTTATACAAATAATTTTCTAGTCAGAAATAACTGCACATGTACATTCACATTCAAGTGATAAGTATAAATGAAAAATTCTAAGATCATCTTGATGAGAAATAAACATTCAGTTCTGTCCCACAAAACTTACACAAGTATAGAGAGAATTTCTACTCAGCGTGGTGCAGTTTAATAGAGGCCTAAGAACTCATTCTTAATTAGTTAAACTGGGTCCTGGGCATGGCATTGGCACTTTAATATGGCATTTAAGCCAAACAGCCTGACTGAGAAACAGAGTAAATGAACCTGTAAACACAGCCGTAGGGCTTCCAGTACCTGCACTATCTTAGGGAGCTTGCAAACAATTTGTTTAACACTGAATAGATACAATCCAACCCATGGGCACCAGGAAATCCAACTGTGCGCCAGTGTGCCAACTGCAGCAATCTGAGAATCTGGAAAACAAATACATCACCCGATAACAGGCTAAGACTTATTTCAGCTAATCTCCGTGGTTGAAACCAAGAGGCAAATAAAGCACAGTTAGGAGTTGTAATTGCTGTAGTTCGCTGAGTGCTCCCTGGGGGACTGTACTCTGAAGCCTAGAATAAAAGCTATCAGCATCCTGAATGGAGCTGTCAAGCCACACTTGTTAGCAAAATTGGTTGAGAAGATGAAAAAATCCCTTTTCACTTGCAACTGATAGAGCCAGTAATTCAGGTTTGTCAGAAGAAACCTCTAACAGTGATGACATCTGAGGCAATTTGAAGCCATCTAGAGCCGTGTGATGGATTTCTGTGAATCTGACTCCCAAAGGAGGCTCAGAGATAAGCAGAGCCCTGAATAAAAATCTTTCCATGGATGTTTATATAGCATAGTATACAGTATTTCCTCAATGACACTTATTCTCTAGAAATACAAAGAAGTTCAATGTGAAAGACCTTAACGGTCAACAATAATCAGTTTTCTCACAGTCCCAAGTTTATATAGCGCTTCTTCAATCTGCACTGGGAAAGCTCTCAAAAATACTTTAAAGGGCTCCCTGAGAACTTGGACAATCACAGTGAACTCAGGATGTACACCACTAGAAAAGCTTACTACCACCCAATGCAAGGCAGGAAAGATTAAATGCCCCATAGGCTTAGCTCTATGAAAGTTTTCCTGACACTGTTTTTGAGTAGATGTTAAATAGTCCCAGCAGAGTCCTTTACATTTGCTGGATATACAGGACTGTTAAATGCATTTCTGTACAAAGAGAAATATAATTTTTTTTTTTACCTCTTCATGTCGTGAGTATAATAGTTCCCATAAAATGTCCTAAGGCAGCTTAGGGAACTTGCAGTGTTTTTTCAGTAAACCACAGATTTTACTCCAGGTGATCTGCAAACTATGAAAAATTGCACTTTTGATGACAGGCTACTCGCAACATGCACTAGAAAATTGCTAGCAGAATTTGCAGATGCCACTTGCAAATATTGAAACATTTTCTAATGCTGGTGCTGCCTTTCTTGTGAGAGCTGACAGTTCTGCCAGTGAGCTGTCACACAAACCAGTTCTACGCCAGTCTACAGACAGAACTTGAAGACAAGCAAATTTTCAAAGCTCATGAATACTGTACTTAGTGCAACAATTATCTTTTCTCAAAGGATGGAGACTTATGATACTCTTAAAAGAGAAGCCAAAGAAAATGAAATGCTCAAAGGCAGAATAACAGTTCATGTTCCTCACCAATTTTTGTCAAACGTTGCCGATCCACATATCAGACACAAGCTATTTGTCTCAAGGCTGATAGTGGCTGCAAGGCCTATTCAAACATAATACTACTGCAACACAAGCACAGTGACCATTTTTGTTAGAATTTTTTAACAAAGCACAGAAAAATCATGACCCATACGAGGAAAGCAAACGCACCCTCTGCTAGTCATAAGAGCAACTACAAATAACATTGTTGGATATCTCTCCTGAAGTTAGCCTGACAGGAGTTTGCAGAGCCTGAAAGCCTACCTGAATCTCTGCTTACTAGCAATTCATCTCATCAGCTGTCAACTCAAGTTGCTGGGAATAAAAGCAGCTTTACTGGATTCAGTCTAGATTAAAATCTAGATGTAAGACCAGAGGCAATGGAAGGTTATAGACAAAAGTGGGAGGCTGCACAATAGATCTTGCTGTTGGTTAGCAGGATGGATAACAGTTCTGGCACACCACAAACTCGCCTCTGAAGGCAGTTCTGCAGCCTGACAGAAAAAAAAAGAGAACATCAAAGACGATGAGAATGAAAATAATGAGGCAGTTTGCACCTCTCAAGCATGGGAGGAAGAACAATGTGCTTGTCTGAAAGATGTAAGCAGTGGACAGATGGTTGGCATCTGCAGATGACTGAAGGCAGAAACAGCAACTTAAAACTGAGAAGCACCTAGGAGCCTGTTTTCCCACCACTACCATTCTTAATTATATATAATCTAATAGAAATGTCCCATTGTCAAGAGAGTTGTGCCAATGTTTTGGTTATGGATATTACATTAAAAAGGGGTATTTTTACTTACATTTATTGAAAGTGTGTCTTTTATTATTTCACAATAAAAGCTATGCTGAACTAATAATCCCATCCCTGGTCAAGCCTTAAGCAAGTCTCCCACAAGTCTAGGGCTGAAATTGGGCAGTTTGGCAGTAAATGGTTTTGCAGGAGTTCTGGAGAGAGGCATTAGCGAAACACAGCCAACCTGGATTTCAGCTTTATTTTACCTCCCTCCCCCTTAAGGAAAGCTGGCATCCAGAAGTGTCACATTTTAAGGCAGCCTAAAGCAGTTCATTTTCTTAAAAGAAGAACAATCCAATATACAAAGCAGCTGGGTTTTAGTGCAAAATTAGATCTCAAACGTCTCAGTTGAGCCCTTCAGGTGTGCAATGAGATGTATTCATCGTGAAGAGCTCTGTATAGAGAGGACCTTGATGTCCCAAATTCTACTAAGCTGAGAGGAAATATCTTCATAAGGCTTCTAACCCTTGACCAAATCTCAACCAACAAGGTTTCTGAATCCTGACGCTATCTTTTGTTCTTTACTGAAGGACATTATTTGAGCTGTGCTTTTAGAAAAATATCCATGAGCATTTCCAGAGAAGCTGTTCTGAGATCTGGCTGATAGACTTGGAGTTCTAATGACCAAAATCTATTAATTAAAGATAGAAATCTCTTTTTGCAGTAGACCATTTTATCACTAGATTCAGCACAAATTTTCCTTTCTCATTTGTGCCTTTTGGCAAGAACAACTGGAGGTCAAGAATTTAAACAAACCTGGCCATTTTCTCCAGCGCTAGTTCCACCTGGGAGCTGAGTGCAATGTGTATAAAGTACAGACTAGTAAGTAAATTCTGAGGGCAAAACCAGCCCGTGCAGTGACTTAGAGAACCAAATGCAACTCTTAATGGTTTTTGCCTTAGTGAGACTCTTCAGGTCCCAGAAGTATCTCCACATAATCTGAAAAGACAGATTCTAGCAAGTGAAATCAGTCTCATTTTAAGTCTACAGCAGTACATTTTTCTCAGTGGAATCCTGCTAAAATCAAGACTGTGTAAAATTAGTTTCTTCCTTCCAATTTAAGTTGCTCTATTAAAGAGTAGAAATGTGTGTATAGTGCAGCCTTGAAGTTCATATTCCTGTATCTGTCCCCCAAGTCTCCTGTGATGATGTTTTACCAGCTCTCACTACTCCATCAATCGCCTGATGTGAAATCTAGCGTGTCATTTCTGCAAAATATCCTTTCTGTATTCAAGAAGTGAACACAAGTGAACAAAACACCTCCCTTCATTAGGTATTTTGTGGATTGGATATGTGTTGGCAACATGTAACCCGAACAAGTAAAAAGTCCTCTTACATCTTCCTTAAGGCAATTCTCAGCATTTCCTGAACATTTTGTCTTCAGGCTATTCATAACCTGTTTCTGAGATGTTATTCAGCTACCTCCATCCATGAACATTCAGTTATTTCACTAATCTGAAAAGTGTGTAGAAGACTTTCAAATTTATAATTGGCCAAGTCCTTTCCATAAGTTTTAGTGCCTTTATTCTGTAGATTCCAGTACACATGGATTATGTGCAAATTAAGAGTCCAGTTGTGCAAAGGCACCACTAAATTTCTCTAGCTAACCACTAGCTTTCTGCATCAGGATATTCATCAAATGCAAATCACAGTAGTATGTTGCCAAATCTGCATAATCATTTTTCCCTGCTTGAGTACTCAGAGGTCCAAACAACAGAACACCAAAACATGTTTTCTGTTTTCTTAGCCATTCACACAGAAGTTTCCAGATGAAGATTGATAGTTCTGAACACAGTATAACAAAGCAATTTTCAAAAAAGGGACCTGCAAGTGATGAGACTCCGCTGTTTGCATGACTACCACAGCAGACTGAAGCTCTCAAGGGGGAAGAAGATCCTGTAAAGGATTGTGATTTACAGATTCATGGTCTTTCAATCAGAGGAGAAGATGAGATATACAGAAGGAGCTGACGCATGAAAGAAAGCAAAGATTAATGCAGAGCAATTTACAAAAGGGCACTGCTTCAAAGAGATTTGTTGTTTTCTTTGTTTAAATGTTTTCAAATCCCAGTGGTGACTCCCTGGCCCTAAATTGGTCTGAGTACCTTTCACAAATACAGTCCTAACTTTTGCAAGAAATGAAAAACCCTTAGCTTTTATGGTTAGCTTATAAACGCTTTGGCATTGTCTGACAGAAGTGGCCAAGATCCTTTTATCTAGCAAACACTACAAGCTAACTATATGCTGCTAAAGCCCAATGCACATCATATGAAATACTGTTATAGAGCATGTCTTAGGGTTTACAGTCATGGTTCTGCTGTCTGACCCCCTGTCTGAATGCAACCTGTAATTTAGCTGTGGAGCTGCTCAGTGAAGGGGACTACATACTGCCAAAGAGTTTGCTTCTTAGCAACATCCAAGATTATATATATGTGATTCCAAATTATTGTACATTATGGAACATTTATCCTCATTACTTTGGACTGTCATACACAGATGAAAACAAATAGGCCAGTAAGAAATAGATATAAAAACAGATACAATAAAGTCACAATTTAAAAGTAACACCAGGAGAGACAGGAGCTGTCTTTTTTTTGTTTTTGTTTAAGAAAAAGCATTAAAATAAAAAAAGGCCCCCAACACAAAAATCCTCAAATCCAGTATTTTTTTAATGTATGACTTTTGACTCTGTTCCTTAAAATTAATTAACTATTCCCCTTTTACATCTTATTCTTCCCTGATTCAAGGCTGTACGAAAAACCGTGAAGCTCAGAGTAATTACTGCTTGTGCTAGCTCTTATCAATTGTATTTTTGTTTCCTCGTGTGAGCAATGCTTCCCTGCTCGCTTCCCTCTTTTTTCCTTTTTGTTTTTCCTCCTGAATGCCTTTCAGTATACCACCAATGCTGCTTTTTCCTTTTAAAACTGCTGCCAAAAAAACCCTACACGAAACACTGCCTTAAAGGTTTTCTATCAAATGTATAAAACTGTTGTGCTTCAGATACTGCTGAGATAAGTACCAAAAATACTAGAGAAAAAAATCAATAAAATAGTGTAATTTATATGTGTGACATCATGAGTATGATAGAATTGAATACGTTTCAACATGCCAGACCTTTCAATTGGAAGGTGGAAGAATGGTCTCTGAAATGGTGACAATCAACAGTTTGCCAGACTGATTAACAAGAAATGAATGCACAGTATAATGGTTAGGCTTTGAGGAATCCCTGAAGATAAAGACGTCACATACAGTTAAGTGAATGTAGCATGGTCACATTTCAAAATGATTTTCTATTTTTAAAGATGTTCTTGGCTCTAACTTCACTCTTGAAGTTACCTTTTGAAAGGGAGTCTCTTCTCCCTACATGGAATTACCTTCATCTAAGTGGATACTTCATCAATTGTTTCCACTGCAGTTTGCTGATCTGATTCTTGATGACTTTGACTTTCTACTACTGAAAGTGGTTTATATCCACCTTGATGAATGCAACATTCATGCCTTATTCTCCATCCCCTTAGGCTCTTTTTGTGCAGATGCATGAAACAAAGAAGGCACAGTTTCTTTCTCTGTGCACACAGTGTAGAAAGATGGTAGTTATGTTTGAGGGATAAGGTAGAGAGAGAAGACAACTCAGGTAGGACCTTTCTATCCACATTCCACACTTGTCTGAAAATGTATTCTTCCACCAAAACAGAGTGGATAAAAAGGAGCTGGGACATTTAGTGGAAAAAAGGGGAAAACAAGATCAGCGTCTCCAACTATCCCACAGAAAATGTTGCAATTACTTACACTGAGAAGACTAAAGAAAATTCCCTTCTCACATTCTCCTTGCTAGGGATGGATAAACCCAGCTACAGACTCATGTGTCCAGGGTCTCCACAGTGAATGAAGATGCAGTAGTTAAAGTGAACTAGACCATAAGCACCAGCCATTTCCAAACAGCTAGCTGGTTCTCACCCCAGTATGACTCAGCTTCCATGGAGTTTTCCTGTTCATTAAATTTGCAGATTATAGCAGAGGGTGTCCCACAGAGCTTTGTCCCACTGTGGGGTCTTGTATTGTAAACCGAAAAGGAACTGCTAGACTGAGAATAAATAGGTAATGCTATCACTGGCAGTGAAACAGCAGCCAAAACACGAGGACGAATTCCTTACCCTTTACAGGAAACTATGATGAAGAAATATGGATATCACTGAGAAGTAGACTCCAGCAACTGAGGGTTATAGGGTTTGGGTGTTTTTTTTTTGTTTGTTTTCTTAATTTTGTTTTTTAAATCACCATTCTGCTCTTCATATTGATTAAAAATTGATTAAGAAGGTCAGCCCGAGAGGATACAGGGGGCCTAAATCAAACAGTGCAGCTGTTGTCGTAAGTTTTGCAATTTAAATTAAGATCACACATGAGAGGAAACCCATCTGACCTTTTCTCCACAGCACTGTGGGGAAAGCACATGGATGTTAATCCAGTGAAGACGTTTATCTATTAAAAGAGTCCTGAAACCATCAACTGTTCAAAACGTGCTAAGAAACAGTTTCATGAACAGCATAACAATGGGGTCATCTTCTGAATCGCAGTTCCCTAAGAAAGGAGATGAATCCAGTGGAGCAAGTTGCACACTGTGATTTAATTTAAATGGCTAGAGATAATTACTGATTTGCTTGAAGTCATAATTTTTAAGGCAAATCTAATGAAAGATACATATATTAAATTACTTCTAGTGATTAAAATTCCACTGAAAATAATTTTCCATCATAAAATGCTTTTGAAACTTTCAGTAATATACGATATATATATATATCATTTTGAGTGTAGTTACAATGACAGGACTGTGAACAAAGTCTTGTGTGTCATTTCTAAAATGCTTATGGCATTCAAAAGTAGAAGTATTATGCATATCTCTGACTGCAGGCAACAATGTCTCAGTTGTACGTTCATAAAATATCTAAAGCAAAATTAATCTGTGTGTAATATTTGGAAGCAAGATTTTGAGTTTCCCAAGTTGTGAATGTGAAAAAACACAAAGTAATTCAAAAAGCCTCTGTGTGTATAGAACAATTCTTTCAGCTTTATTGCATCGTCTTAATGAATCATGTTTCACTATCCTTCTTCACTGAAGTTGACAGCCCTGAGAGGTGCAAGACAGACTGTTCTGTAGATGTAAACTGAGGAAGCAATAGAGCCAGTCTTATTATGAACTTTATCAGCTAGAAAGGGAAACTGGATAAGGAGAACAGTTATATGTTGGATACAGTTATATGTGGAACAAGTTCTTTCAGTTATTAGTCTGATATAATAGTTTATTATGTGTGAAATGACTCTAAGAAAATTCTGTATAGAAACTGAAATAGCATCTACAAGCGCCTTTACTTCCTGGTGAAGGAATCCTATAGCTAGAATACACCCTATTAGTCAGTAAATGCACACAATATGGTTTCTCCTGTTTGGGCCAAACTTTCTAATATTAAAAACAAATTGCTCAGAAATGTTAATGATTACGCTGCCTAAGATATGTAAAGTCACTTAGTTGCAGCACTAATGATTTGGAGGTGCATGTTATATACTATTTCATATGCTACACATATCCACTCCACCCCTAGTGCAGCAGCACTCCCTCATGAAAGAAAGCACGACAGAAAAGACTTCAGTGGGTGAGAAATGGATGCTTCCTAAGTTTTCTTCATGCATAATGAAAAGACTTCTCTTTCCCTTTTGATTCCTGGAAATCTGAATTAATGAGCTGTCTGAAGCTTTTTTATCTCCCTTACTGTTTAGAAGGATGAGACGTGTTCTGTACCAGCAGAATTCACATCTCATTCCTAAGAATTACAAAAAAAAAATAAAAATCTGCTGTCTACAGGTTGTTCATTATTAACCATAAGATATCAAACTGGCACAAATAACTCTTGCTCAACCACAACACTTAAGTCTGAGCTTGACTTCACAAAGAGGCCTTAAAACACCTACATCTCGCAATTCTGCTTTCAGAGTGTAAAACAGAGTTAGAATTTGATTTACAAATATATGCTGGGCTTTCAGAATGGAATCCAGTTTAAGCCCATAGATAATGGGAAAAATTAGGATGAGACATGCAGATGAGCACTGACTCCAGAAATTCAGTAGCTAAGTAGTTGAAAGGAAGGAAGGGTTACATCAGGAGCTGGTGCTGGCTCCCAATGGTTCAGTTGTCATTGCATTTAGCACAGCCAGAAGGAGGTGACTTCCCAGATCACAACCTAGAAGAGTGTCAGGAAGTTTGGTTTACAGTCAGTTCTAGGTTTGAGGTGAGGATTTTTCATTCCCACTTGCAAGAATTCATCATTTTCTGGAAACAGAGTCACATCCCTTAAAACACAGAAAATGGAGCACAGGCTAGAGAGGCCTAAGTATGTATAATCATATAACCCTATACATTCATATAACGTGAGAAGAATCCTGGTAGGATTCCAGAGATTATTCATATTCATTTGTTTATTCACCTGTCCAAACACATAGAAAATGCTAATCAAAACCTGGATTATTTCCTATAAAAAAATATAAGCAGTCCTGAAAACAGAAATGGATAACTTTATTTCGAGTCCTAAGAAAGCAAGTAAGTTGTGAGAGCATGCTTACACGTCTAGATGTTTGGTAATAAAGGGTCTGTGATCCCATGTTTTGTTTCTTTTCAGCAGAGGAAGGATTAACACATACTTATCATTCCCTTCTTGTTTTAGAGCAGACTTCATTATAAAAGAAAACAGATGTTCATCAAATAACACCACTGTGTACAGTTTCTGTTAGAATAAATGTCACACAAAACATAAAAAAAATCAGTATGGTGAATCTGAATGCAACTAATAAAGAAAAAAATCCAAGATACTTCAAGAGCTTGAAAATTACTAGCAGATGTGGGCAGGTACTTCACAGTAATGGACACATATCTGTAGATGCAGTCAAAATAAAGAGTGGGAAAGTAAAATGCTGTGATAAAACATATTCAAAGGGAAAGAAGATTTCTGTGCTTATTTAATGTAATTTCTAATGAGATATCTAACAAAGGAGTATACACTAGACAAACAAATAGAAGTACTTCTTTTCTTTCATGGTAATGCAAATTTCATTTAGAAGTGGCCTCGAATTATGCTTAAGAATACAATTATACTTTGTGCTTTTTGCTTTACAGACATGGATAAAATAATTATTTTTATGTTCAAAATGAGAACCCTGATTATCATTTATACCAAAAGCACTTTAAACAATATTGGTACTAAATGGGCTTTAAATTATGTGTATGCTTATTTTATGCCCTCAATTACACTGGTTGAATGATGCAATGTGGATTTTGAATTAATGAAAATGAAGGTCAAAGTGTGTTCAAAAAAAAAAAAAAAAACAAAAACCAGAAACAAAACAATGGAAGAAGTAGTTCTCTTTCTGAATCAAATCTGAGGGAATAACAAGGAAATACCTAAGCCATGGTACACTATGGCAAGTACTAGGGACTTAACAAAAGATCATCAGATGGGAGACAGACACTCAGCCATATCTGTCCTATATTCAAGTTACTTTGGAGCATACCACATGCTTCATAACAACTTGTACAACTCCCACTGCTGATAAATGTACAATACCTGCCTAAGCAACATACGCCTCTCTATCCATGCAACTCCATGCAGAGAAGCTAGTGAGCCTGTCTTACACTGGTATTTATTAGTAGAGCACTCAGTATTAAAACCTGCTATCTGTCAAAGATAGCTGATATAACTTCCCCAAGATCTTAGATTCTGTCCTTAACCTTTAAGTCTACCATCTGTAGGTTAACAATTCACAGAGCACTTCTGTTACTGTTTAAACCAAACTCTTATTTCAAAGACCAGACCATCTTTCCCACTCTTCCTTCAGGGATTTCAAACTATCATCCAAAACTGAAACATGGCTAGATTAAGGTCACGACATGCATTAATATAATCTCTCCTTTCATAATTTCCTCATAATTTCTCCACTGATTCTACAGCTCTCACTGAACTAATTTTTTTCTTATTCTCAAAGTTTCTAGAACACTAGGACTTTCTGAGCTTAGCTTTTACCATATTTTCACCAAGGATACAGGCTCTGTTGCTATCACAGATACTGAGAGCAAAGAAAGATAATAACAGGGTAGAAAGAAGAATATCTGTGGAGAAAAGAAAATCTCTATTCTCAGCTTTTTCTGTTATCCAGATGAAATTTAAGTCAACAAGACTTCTTTATTGCATTTTCAGCTGAGCAGTTTTTCTGTTGCACTGCCATGCATTCATGTTCTCACTCTCTTATTTTCTCGCAGTGTTCACTTCTAACCACAAGTTTCCAGTGCCAATTGTACCATTCAATAAAATGCTCTTATGCCTTCATTCAACTCAATTTATTAACCCACAACTTCATCCTGTAACAAGGAGAGTAAATACATAGAAATTCACCATAAGGGAACATGTTCTGTATTTTCCCGTAAAGACTCAGTGTGGCTGGTAACTTAGTGGACTGATATGAAGGAGGAAGAGACAAAAAGATTTAGAAATAAAGCAAGGAAGGAACAAAACATTTTAGGAAATGGCACTATTATGAAAAATACTGTTGAGTTTCTTTAAGGTCACTTCCTCCCTAAACTACTTCTTCCAGAGTAAGTTTATAAGAACTAATCCTTTATTCTATCCATTTGCAACAGTGCAATATCCAAAATATTCATTTGCTGCCATAGTATCCTTACCCTTACTGATAGTATCCTTACCCTTACTGCTTTCTTTCGTCTTTCTAGCAAAGGTCACAACGATGCCCACAACAAATTAAAGGATACTTTCCCTATATGTTCTGATTGATTGGTAAAAACACCACATACAAGTCAGAGGCAAATGTTCAACATCCATCCTTCTCTATATATCCAATCAAACTGATTTCTTGTGAGCATTTCTAATGGTACTTGAAGATGACCACATAGTCAATCATGTAACTCCTTGCATAGCCTTTATTTTCATAAAGCTTTTTATGAGTGTTTTGCCAACAACAAGCAACTTCCAGCTGCTAGCATCCAAAGCTCAATCTGAATGGAGTGAGGCATGTTTAGTGCCTAGCATTTGAATTCTGTGATAAAACTGAAACCTCTGCATTTCCCTTGAAATTATCATTCTAGCCTAGATGCATGTAATGGTTTGTTCCAAGCCACAGATTGGCCTCTGTGCAACATAGAGTTGGACAATATGAGAAAAGAGCTCCAAGGTGCATGTGTGACTTCTCATCCTAGCTCAGACAGACACATGCTTGCTGCCTGGAAAAGATGAGTGTGGTTGCAGAAAGCATCCTATGCCTCTACTTCAAGGTTCTGTTAGGGAAGTCTGAGCCTCACTGAAATTGTACAAACTCTTTGTCCTCATCTCATGGTTTAAGAGAATTTGTGGGCAGTCCACTGGAGTTCAGAGGAAAGTTTACAGGAGAAAAGGAAAAAAAAAGATGTTGATGTCAGTTAAGGATAGAACACATACTTCTGTTGTGTACAGACTCTGCAAGGCAAGAAAGACAAAATAAAAATAAGAACATTTAACTTCTAGAATGAACACCCACAGCAACAATGTACCTATCTGTTGATACAAAGCACCCACATACACTTTGAATAATCACACCAAAAGCCTTGTTTTTTTTTTTCCAAGTATGAATGCGGCTGTAATCCAAGTTCTTGAGCTGAGAAAAAAATAAAAAAGAAAAAAAGAAAAAACTCACAGGATTTAAGGAGCATACAAAATTAGCTGATGAATAAATGCAAAGTATAAACATGTGGATTTCCAGGCCTTATTCTGTACATAGCTAGTTAGAGATGAAAGAGCTGAACACCAAGTGCCAACTCTTAGTTCCGCTGAAGTCAGCTGGAGTTTCGCCATTGCTTGTAGCTGAGCTGTGTTTCCCTGAGGTCAGAATTCATCACCCTCTTCACAGGAAGAAGGCTGTTGTATTTACCTGATGTTTACACTAAATGGAAGTTTCACTGGAGGGTGAGATGAGATGTATAATATGTGCTGGAAATACTTTGTTGAAAAATCTTGTAAGCAGGGACATTTCTGAAAGCAAGTACAGGATAAGTGTATGACCTGCTGTGGGTGGATGCTGTGTAAACAGAGCTTTCACACTGGAACTATGTCCCCCAACTCTGTTACGGTGTTGTCTGCCAGTCAAGAAAAACATCTGAAGTCTATCCTTGTTCTTGGAGTTTTCCAGAGGAGGGCAGCAAACAGAGCACAACTGTAGTCTGCACTGCCTCTGGTAACAAACATAGAGAGAAGTTTAGAGAATGCTAATATGAGAGTACCAAGTTCTCTTCGGTTGTGTTTTACTTCTAGCCAAATCCCAGGTGAGAGAAACCAGAGCATTAAGTCCATTATTTATAATAAGCCACTCCATCTGCACTCATATTATCACTCACACATTTAAAAAAAATAGAAGTGGTGCTAATAGTTTCATCATAAGACTAGCTGTAATCTAGAAAAATATTCTTAAAACTTTCTTTGTCTATAAAGGTCATAAAAAGCTTCAGGCACACTCTAATTAACTCAGTGTATTTGCAGATGTGCATTTAAGAACCTACTATATCTCATGTGATTAACTAGAGCTTGCACCATATTCATTTTCAAATTCCTTATACTAGCCTACATTTTTCTAAGTTTTATTTTCTATTCCTAACCACTTGTCATCTCTTCTAATAATTAGTACATAGTTCTATCAACTACAAGCTCCACAGACATATGCTTCATTTATTCTTTTTTTAATTTGTGAGATATTAAAGTTTTACATGTTACAATGTCCTCAGTTTCTACATTGTCCTTGTTTGCCATCTCTTCCCCACAATAAAACGTATGAAATTTGTCTGCAATGTGAAACCAGTTAAGTTGCAATAGATGGACACATTTTTTTTTGTTTCCATTTTTTCTATATCCCTGAACAAGTAATTATTCAGCATGTACTAAGAAACACATCTTTTACACACACATACTTAGTAACATATATATACAAAAACAAAAATAAAAATGTTATTAAGTGTTCAGTTACTTTTTTTCAGTGACAATCTAAGTCTCCGGGAATGAAAAACAGTTCAGAACATATTACTCAGCTGTACACTTCTAGAATAATTACTACTTTGACAATCATAAGACAGAAAGAATCCTCTGTTTAATTTTTTTTTTTGCGAAGAACTACACCTTCACATCTGCAAATATAACTGTTCCCACACTTTCCTTGATCTCTACACAATGGCTTATTACTTTTCTAAACCTGACAGGGTCATATGGAGCAACAGAACATTTTTTAATTCGAAGTGCTGTTTTTTGGCCACATTTTTGTATTTCAACAAGTTGCATTCAAAATAATCTCTAAGCATTAAATCGTTTTCCACCACTTGTATTACACCTAGTCAGACTTAGAACTTGTAGCACTGTTTTGCCCAGACTGGAAGTTGTCTAAAATTGCATGCCAAAGGAGCACTAAAAATCAGAATCGATCAGCTCTTGGTTCATATACAGAAAACCAATACTATGGGATTAGCATTTATTTGTAACTTGATACTTCTAAAGTGAAGTAGCCTCACTCATCAAGCTAGGTAAAATTTTTCTTGTTAGATGTCTGCTCCCTGAACCGGTGGAAGAACTGACATCAGGTACATGATTAGCACAGAGCAGGCAAGAGGCACACACAGATTCTCAGAGCTAGCAATTTGCTAACTTTGACATAAATCCTGGAATACATTTACAAAACAAAGAGGGAAAATAATTTATCAGAATTGCTCTCATGTCTGATTTTCCTTAGACCGGGCCATGAGTAATTGTCTCCATGAACAGTTGCCTTGACTATGCTACCTCAGTAACAGAACTGCTAACCAGCTCTCTGAATCCCAGTCCTTTCTTTATCTCATAGAAGCAATACGTAAAACAAGTAGGGAAATAAGTTCATAAGCATATATCACATAAAAATAAAGGAATTTGTTTAAAAGAAAAGTTCAACTTTTAGACAGAAGCACATCTAAATTAAAATGTTTAGTTACTGATTATACTTTTAACAATGAAAAGATGAAGGAGAATGGCAGAATCAGAGAAAATGGTGTAATGCAATACTGGATTGATCATCTCAGCTTCTGTCATAATTACTGAAAAGGTGTTAAGAATGTATGCAATATATTTCAGATTGACTTTCCCCAAACTCACACAGCTTACTCAAACATACAGGGTGTATGCTGATCTGCCCTAACAAACCCAGAAGCAGTCACAAGAAAGAGCAGGAGATCAATCTAACCTAACAAATTTGGTATTTGTTAGAATTCCTTCAGAGAACTGCCCCTGGGCTGTTTCAGATAAGTAGCGAGAACTTTCTTTGGAAAAGTTTAAAATTAATCATGGATACATATTGTTCCTGAGACATTATTTTCAATAGATACAGTCAAAAAATGTTTCTATTAGCCACATGTTGTTATTAATAATATTTTTACTACACCTAATAAGACATAAAACATTAGGCACTCTGTACACACTGAGTGGAAGTAGTCTTTTCCCAAAGATGTTGCTTCCAAAACCCTTTAAAACACCCTGTTCGCACTAACAACGTCTCCTATCACCTGTTGATCACTCAGTGAAAAGTTGATCCTACTGAAGAATCTGCATGTCAGCATGTTCAGTCCTATACATTCAAAAGCAGCACAACAATGAATACCACAGCAACACAGTTTATATATCAACAAATTGTTGTTCTAAAAGCTATGAAATACTTTGTGGCTCCAAATGTTTTCTCACGGATAAAGAGAAATATAAAGGATCTTCAAAGTGCAGAGATCATGAATTCTCAGTTCACAAATCCATCCTTCACCCTGAAATGCATCATAAACTGTTTCTAAAGAAGCACACTTTAACAAGTCTTAAATTATTATAGCTGTGAAGAGGATGTAAATCAAAATTAATGTAAGAAGTTTTACAAAGCAAAACTATTCAGTACTGAACTTGACATTATGCCACCAACTGAAGAGGAAGATGGCTCATTTTTGTTGTCTGGTCACATGCAGTTCCCAGTGTAAGTCCCTATTATCTACCCCACTTCAGCTTTTCCTTTCTAACAAGTGTACTCTCAGTAGTTCATTCAAATGACAAACAGCCACTGTTTAAGATGACAGAGTTCTTGCGGATAAAGAAATTAGCCACTGCAAACTGTTGCTAATTTTCTGCTCTGGCTAATGTTCTGCAAGCTTTCATGAGGGCTTTAAGCTTAAACCTTTTCTATAAGCTCTGTAAAGCTTTAATTGGCTTTTTGATCATAAAATCCCCACCAGTTTTTTTTTTTCTTTTGGTCTGCTGGATTTGCTAGCATTTAAGTCTAATTCAAACTGAATTCTGCATTTTAAATGATTACTGCTCTTAGGGGGCTAGTCCACAATTACCTTTGTACTCATATGTAGACTAGTGCAGCTCCTCCACCAAGCAAAGAACTGCTAAATCTCCAGGTGCCTACCTTGGCCAAACACCCTGATGTACTCTGGACAAATGGACAGTATTTGCCCAGTAATTCTCACAGGAAAGGTGTTGAGGAAGCACCAGCCACACTCCAATTACCTTGCCTAGCCAACCACGTTGAATCAAAATATTTTAGCCACCAAGACTGTGTTTATCCTCCACAGCAGACAGTTTCAATATTAATGCCATCATTAATACTAAATCTGAAAGCAAAGGCACAGCAAGAGGGAGCTAACCTGAATAAATATTTATCTTCCGCATGCTAGAAAAAATGTATTCACTTCATCTCCCAGTCTCTGCTGGTGGCTCACCTCCCAGACACCACACCATGACTCAGGAGATGAGCATCTTGCACTGCCCTTGCAGCTACTGTGCTTTGCTAGGACCTTCCTCTCCCCACAAGCACCTGGAGCCATCCTTGCGCAGTGGGAGGCTGGTCAGTCCCAGACTACTTCTGGGCTCTGACAGGTGACCAATTACCTTGACTCACATCCTCTGCTTTCTGTCCAAGCTAGAGGAAGCGAGCTGCACAATGAGACCAGGCAGCTTCTGCTCCCTGCAGGTCTGCTTATTCACCTTGAATTCCCTGTCAGCTTTCTGGCAATGTTATTAAAATTAACGGGGAAACTTCTTTGACTGAAAATCAGCAGCAGCACCCCAGTTACGTCTGCCCCAGTGTGAATTTGAACTAATTATCTCTGCTGCTGGAATACTTTTATCACTGAGAAAAGCACAATTAATTACATCTGATATTCAACATACAAGATGACCTATTAAAAACCACCTACAAATAATCTCATCAACCAGCACAGGTTTTGCTTATCCCCAAATCACCTTCCTGTGAGCAGGTGTCAGACACTTTATAAAAAAAGTTTATGAGCCTGCAGATAGAAGACTAAAGGGAAAATCCTGCTGACCAGACATAATAGATAACACGCTGCAGCTGCTCAGCAGCATTTCCTTAAATTACTTCCCAGCCCTTGATGCTGAAGGACAGTGGGGCCTCAGACAGGATCCATGCCTTCAAATCAAAGCTGCGTCACACAGGTGCTGCTTTTGCAGTATGCTTAGTTTGAGCAGATCAAATGAGCTGATCTGCACACAACAGCCAGGAGCAGGACACTAAAACCAAGCTAAGAGTGGATACAGCAGGTGGGGAATAGGTGGACAAGGGAAAAAAGGGCCAGCAGGGACCAACCAACAAATGAAATAAAGGTGATGGGAGGAATATGTCCAAAAATATCAAGGTGCAGTGATCGTTGCCCTCAGTCATCTCCCAGAATTGCTCTGAATTTACTTCACTTTTAAGAAACAATTTATCTAATCTTTTTTCAGAGCTTTAAATTACATGAGCAATCCTACTGCTCCTATTCTAGATAAACTTACAGAATGAAGTATATTGAAAAGGCTGTGTTTTTTGAATGTTGCTATTGTTAGATAATGTTACTTCAAATTACAAAGGAAAAAAAAAAAGGCTGTGGGCAAAACAGCATGAAACGTCACTCTCAGTTATTTCTGAAGTCTCCCACAAACTACTTCTGTACTGAAAATTAAGCATGTCTATAATTACTGAAGCATCAGGAGCTAAGATTATGTCTGGTTTTCACAAAACCTAGTTTCATCACAACAGAACAGCACAGCCTAAAGAAAGGGAAGTAATCTTGGTTTTCAACTTTTTAGAAGAGGTATGGCAAACTTTAAATACAGACAGAGCAGAGTTGTTTAAGAACTTACAAGAATTCACACTCAGACACGTCAGTGCAAAATTTCCAAAAGAATTTAGTGACACAGAGCTTCCACCTGCAGATCTTGCTGGAGAACTGTGAATCATCAGCTTCCCTGCCAGGCAGAAATACAGAATACTGCCCAGACCATTTATTTCTCAAATTTCTCTGTACCGTTTCTGTGGTAAGTATAATAATGAAGCCCCAGAACTGCATTTTAGCTTAGACAGTTACTTAAAGACAAAAGTTAATAGGTAAAAACTCTCTATGTAGCCAAAAAGTTTAGAAAGTGATGCATAATCTGAGGTTTTCACAATCAGGCAAGTTAAATATAAAGACATACACATTCCACGTTTTATTTCATGAAACACCTGCTTATTTTATACAGCCTGTGCAAGTACAAAAGTAATTCACCAGAAAATATAAAGGCTAATTATGACAAACAGAATAAAAAGTACGACTAAATCACAGGGCCAGGGACATATAAGTACTCTCTTGAGAAGTTGGATGTTGAGTATCATCCAGAAAATCATGAAAGCCATATTGCTTCTGATGCTTCTCCTCCTTAGCAGGAAGAGAACTCTCAAGGAAGAAAACAATAACACATTTTCTGCCTTACCCTACCATGAAAAACATAAAAATAAAGAAGTAACGGTTGATATCAGTTTTAAATACCAATTGCAATGGGTGACAAAAGCCTTTCTACACACATTACAGACCTGCAGTCCATCACCACAATGGGAGCAGGATGTGCTGAGCATCAAACAGCCAAGAAACATTTTCAAGTATTTCTGTAGGAAAGGGGGACTGATGTGTACCATAAAGCAATAGAATTCGTCAAGGTCATGCTGTGCCTGAGATATATAAAAAGGACAGTACTGAAACAGAGTTGGAGATACACTATGGGCATCAATACTGGCACCACTGTGCTCAGGTGTTTTCTCTGTGGAGAGGCTACAGCCAGGAGGGTGCATCCTAGCAGGTGGAGTTACCCATCAACAGTGCTCTCCAGGAGCTAGTACTCTATACACAAGGTCTGATCCCACCTACAGTAACTTGCAGGTAATCTTAAAACCCAAGCAGACTGCAGCAGGTCCTTCCTGTGACGTGCTGCTTCAGCTGGGAACACCAAAACAAACATTCAGCATAGGCATGGTCATAGTTGCAGTAGCTGTCAAGAACAAAGTGGAGCATCTGGATGGAATCCAGAGGAGAACATTAGGAACAATCAAAAATCTAGCAGCTGAGAGCTACAAAGAAAAGCTAAAGGGACAAAGGGAAAAAAAAAAAAAAGGTAATAAAAGAGAGGAGACATGAAAATGTTATAACTCTGCTAAACTGTGAAAAGCTGCTGCAAGGGGGCAAGGGAATAATGATCCTCAATCCACGAGGAGAGGAACGTGAAAAGCGCTTCAGTCACAGCCCAGTCAATCCAGATTTGACATTTGTTATGAACTGGTCGTCACCCTAAAATGTGGATATGTGACAACAGTGAGTATAGGTGTAGTACAGTTAGATGCTTAGAGGCACTGACAATGCTTAAAGTCCAAGGGACTTCCAACAAAGATGACTGCTTTTCCTCACATTCTCCTTAGAAAATAGAGTTGCTACAGAAATAGCATTTTCTACTTGGGTTTCTATGAGTGATTAATCTTTTAGCTGACGGTGTATGCCTTCTGAGAAGGACAGTAAGTCAAGAAGTAGGCTGACGTGTTCAACTGGGTAGAAATGTAGATTAGTAGATGCGGCCTTCCATTTTCAAGTACTGCTGTGACAATGAAGCACTGGCATTCCCTGCCATTACCAAAAAGCAGCATTCTGTTTGCATTTTCCTCCAGGTTGCCAGGCAACCAACAAACCTTTTAGATTTGTAAACGCAGGAAATATTTTACTTGGAGCCATTTTAGTATTCAGCCTGGTGAAGAGCTGATTCATCGACACTTTTCTTCATATGGGTATAATTAAGGTTTACTCTGTAGTATAAGCTTCTGGTATTGGTAGTTGGTTGAAATTGCAGTAGATGAGGCAACCATAAGATAAAACACAGCTTTAAACATCATTTGAAAGGAGAATGACATCGCTCATCCTCCACCTTCCCAGAGCTCAGGCTTGTATCATAATGGCACTTCACAACAATGGGATTGCTGAAATATACACACACAACTTTTTGCATATCAAGTTATTCTATTTCCATCTGGAAAACAAATATAAGAGAGAAAAAAACATGAAAGACATGACTGACTTAGCCATCATGGCTAAATTTACTTGCAATACATGGTATTCAGGATTTTGATTCTGTTTAGGATCTTTCGACTCACCCTTTGGAAAAAAAACAACGGCAAAGCCAATTAATAAACAAGTGGACACGTACTTCTATCAGTACATTGCAACTACTATATGATAAATTGCACATTATGCACCGTTAATGATCTCACCCACAGTACAGCAAATAATCCAGCTCCTTCATAACTTCTCCTTAAAGTACCAGCAGATGTTTTGTGGCAATTGTGCTGCAGTAGTTAAAGATTTCACTGTTTCTAACATTTTTTTCTTTCCCCATTCTGCTGCTCAGCAGCAGCAGCAGAAGCAAATGTGTTCTTACTGCTCATGTACTGCCATGCAGAGCTTTTGTTTCAGGCACCTGAGCTGAAACTAGCAGTGACAGTGGATTTGAGCAAAGAAACTACATTGCAAACGCAGCAGTGCTGAGGTGTGTATACTAACTGATTTGCCAGATCTGCCATACGTGAGGCAGCTGTGGATGATAGCATCTAAAACTTCTGCACAAGATATAGCCAAGATCTGCCTGAAACCTCTTAGAGCTGCTAAAAAAAGTTACAGGAGTTACTGGTTTGAATGATGAATGAAAGAGATGAAGTACTAGTTGTGTTTGCTTGAGGGGAAGCCCTATGGTGGCTTACAGTTCCTCACGAGGGGAGCAGAGGGGCAGTGCTGAGCTCTGCTCTCTGGTCAAGACTCAAGGAAACAGCATGGACCTGCATCAGGGGAGGATCAGGTTGGGCATTAGGGAAAGGTGCTTCACCAGAGGGACATAGGCATGGAAAAAGCTGCCTAGGGCAGTAGTCACTGTCCCAAGCTGCTGGAGTTCAAGGAGCATTTGGACAGCATTCTCAGATTTAGAGTTTGGATTTTGGGTGGTGCTGCATGGAGCCGAGGGTTGGACTCTATAACCCTTGTAGGTCCCTTCCAATTCAGGATATTCTATGATGCCACAATTTATGCTCCAGAACTTAAGATAAAGATGAACAAATGGAGTAAGATTAAAATAGAATACTCCTTAAAATAATTTCCAAAATAGATTAAAAATATATCTGATTTTCCATCAAATATTGAACTAAAAAATAGGGGCACACAACAGTAATACTGAAAATGTGACCATTTTGTAGTGGTTGGTGCCAATGGAGCAGAGGACAATGTTCACAAATGAGGCTGCTGTAGATACCAGTCCTTCTGGAGAAAACAGAGACAGTTAACGTTCCTAGGGTCTAGCATACTAAGAGGCAAGCTGGGGCAGAATTCGAGGAAAAACATAAACTGTATTATGTTTAGGCCCAGCTTCCAGAAGAGACAAGGATTTAGCTCACAGCCTCCTAAAGGTATTTCAATGTCTTCAGTCCCTCTCCTGCCTTTCATAGGAATTCCTTATAAAAAATTCAAAATCTCAAAAAGAAGTAGATACAAAACACAAACAATATCAAACAAAACTCAACTCCTTTCAGCTTTTGTCTTCACGTCCCTAGCTGCAGATAGAGGTGAAAAGGAGTGGGAGAGCAACAGGAAAATGAGTTCCTTCTTCTAGAATATGACCACATTTTTCAGGTCCTCATAACAGTACAAGCTATTTCTAGGTCTCCTATAGTTTCCTTTACATGTTTTCCATAGCATGGGAATGGGGTCTTCACACAACAGAGGCTCTAGTGCCCGATACTGCAATATCTACAGCCCTCACTTACTACAAAACTGACTTCACTGTTCAGGAGTGAACTAACGCAATGGGTAACCTCTGCAAGACTGCAGTAAGTATAACATCTGGTCCCAGCTTCAGGACAAAGAGGTATCCCATCAGTCTTGATTATGGGTAAAAAGTAATTATTCATTAAGTTAAATGACCTGGAAAACAAAGCAAGCTTGGCTATTTGCAGCAAATGTCTAGGGAGGCTCACTCTTTCCTTGAGTTACTCAGACCTTCAGTGTCCTTGGTCCATTTGCTTTTTGTCAGACAAATGCCACCTGGACATAAATCTCATCTTTTACTCCTTACACTGCCTTTTAATAACTTATAAGACTCTGCAGAAAGGCACAACTTATTTACATGCCTGCAAACAGCACACAATATTTTTTTAAACGTGCCATTTGTAGTACACAAACTCCTCTTCAACGTAGCTTCATACACAGCTACGGCTGTGTACACGGCTCAGCAGCTGCTTTATAAAAGATGTGGTGTCTGCCAGCTGACCAAAGTCATTCAACTCCAAGAAGATCTTGTCAAGTATTTCCTTCCAACAGGTGTGATACTTCATAGGCTAAGAAGCATATCCAATACGGTACTGAATTAATTTCCCCCAGGCAACACCGATTCCGATAATATATAAGGAAAATGACAGAATCGCTGTCTCTTTGCTTCTTCCAAGTGATGTAAATGCTCAACTAAGAAAGCATCAGCACTGTCCTTCCATCTTTTCTTCCTTCATTTTTCAGTCAAGCTAAATAATCTTTTTAAAAAATATCAGTTCTACTGTCATTCACCCATAAGCCGAATCCCTCCAGTCACCTAATATAAGTACATTTCTACCCTTGGGTTTGGTCAGGTTTGATAGTATACACCTAAAAACCAAACCAAGTATATATTCAGTTCAATTTCATCATGGCATCAACTGACCTTGCTCCAAGATGGGCTGAAGCTGCATGAAGTGTTCAAGGCCAGGCTGGATGGGGCTTTGAGCAACCTGGTCTAGTGGGAGGTGTCCCTGTCCATGTCAGATATGAGGGAACTAGACCTAAAGCCAGTGTAAATCATTCTGTGATTTTTCTAAATTAAGCTGGTGGAGGTTTTTTTCCTGCCCATATTTCTAAACATTTTACTTGCTTTTACATTACTTCACTGTCCCACTGATGTTCTCTAGAATTAATGTTAAATGTGGAACTGTACCAGTAATATATTACTTTCTCCAGTAATTATTTTCCCCATTTACTCAGAAATGCTACGCTAAGTTCAGTTTGATGAAAATATACCATTCATTTATCTTTTGATAATATATCACCCAGAGAACAACTACTGCAATTTTGCAGACAGTGTTCTTTCAAAATTTTGGCCATCACAGCATTAATTGCTTTCTGTTACTCAATTAGGAGGACACCTTCACAGGTACTGATGATTGTGTAATAAGATTTAAAATAACTACATAAAACAAGTTCCAGCAAAACACAATTTGGCAAGAATATAATCTGAATGCATCACAGAAACGCATCCTCCAAATCCCCTTGACATGCTTGTAACAAAAATATGTATAAAGTTATGCAAAATAAACAATTCCTGTACACTAATTGCAAGTAGATGATTTCATCAGTTCTAAAACTTAATTACAGAAGCTCCACACAATATTTTTGAGTTGTCATCTGATAAATATTCAATTAAGCAATGATATTAAAACCTTGAAGCACTTGTAAAGAACAGTACTGCTGGGAAAACACAATGGCACCAATGTTCCTGAATGACAAAGAAGTAATTTAGACTCCAGCATTTGACATGCAGGTCTAAGCTTCTGATTGCATTAATAGTACAGATGTACAGAAACCAAAGTTTAACAACAAACTGCAGCTTATGAAGAAGAGAAGGAAAATTGCAATAGAGCAATGGTCATAATGTTTAAGATCAATTTAGATGAAGAAGACAAATAAGAGCATTTCTGAAAATTGACAGATTTAGGCACGTAACTAACTGCCTGCTTCCCAACCTCCTCCCCAAAAAAAGGCTCTACACATATCATACTGCTTTGGTTGCAGAACAAGAGGCAGACAAAAATGATACAGTAGGTCCTAAGTTTTAAGAAATTAGAGGCAACAACGAAGGAAGAATCAGAGTTAGACTAAGAAGAAAGAAGGAAAAGAACAGAACTTCCAGATAAAAGTCTAAATGAAAATTTATTTTGTTTTTGTATCCGTAATTCAATAGATAGTCTAAAAAGTCCATTAGGGTTAGAGATACTCCTGTCTCTCTGTTCATTTAGGAAAAAAAACCCTTACATCCTAGGTCCAGAATGGAACTAACAAAATATGAAGTTATCCATGTTTTATGTAAGAAGGAAATGTGCAGAGGCAGAGAAACAGAAGGAGCTAAGAATCCAAAATATAGCAACAAAGCAAAAATATTTAAAAAAAGGAAATGGAACACAACCAATGTCAGATAAACATATATTCACAGTCAATTTATTCCAGTAACCAAGGGAATAAAAAGCAACTAATTTAATGAGCAAGTACAGAAGTTACTGGATTCACTGTTCTATTACATTCTTTCTTTTCTTAATGAATCAATGTCACAGTTTAGCAGTATAGAAAAAGTGAGGATGAGCCACACAGTGGTCTTCACCAGCATTTTTGGTAATTTTATTCAAACTGATTTAGCCAAACCCAACTTTTCTCTCTGCCCACAAAACATTGCAGTGAAATGTGCAAATAAGTGTGATTTCAAAAGTTGCTGCTTTAACCAACAAGATGGGTAGGGTCTCAACACCCCAGAAAAGGCCATTAGGAAATAAGTTATTCAACTTGTAAATCAGCACTGAAATCTATCCGTGTTTACCCATAGAAATCCTCTTATACTTTTTTTTTTTTCCTTGATAACTTGCACAACTGAGCCTGAAAGGGAAGCATTTTCAGGTACTGACAAAAAGAAACTCGTAGAGGGGTGACTAACGTAGCAGAAAAGCAAATAAAGGAAATAATGCTGATGCCTTCTTTACAAGGAAGGATGCTTAGAAGGAGGCATTAAATAACAGACCATGAAGGGTGTTTCTCCTCACTTCTTGGAGGAATGTAGCTCTACATTCCTCATGGTTTGCTGGATAACTGAAAATAATAAGAGCATGAAATCATGATAGAACAAAGTACAGCTGCTTCTGACTTCTGCAGCTTCTCATTATAACGAAAGAGACATTAAGTCAGGTTATTTAAAATTTTTTGTTTACTTTTAATTTCTGCTTAAACCTGTTTAATATAAACTGGTTACAACAGATGGGATAATCTCTCCCTGTGAACTAATCTTTGCAGTACTTCAGGGGGTCCTCCAACCAGCACAACGAACCTGACCAACTTCAGCTAAAGAACTAGGTAAAAATAAACAAACAAAAAGCAATGAAAAAAAAAAAAAAAAAAAAAAAAACCACAAAAAATAAAAGGGTAATCTAGACCAATTTNAAGATAAAAGGGTATCCTGAACCAATTTCTTTTTGAGTGAGAGATTTGGAACCTTGGAAGGTATATAAAGGCAACCTGTTTCTCTTTGGATTTCACTGTTAACTCCCCAGTCCAGCCATTTTCACCCATGGAAAACAAAAGACATGACCACATACAAGGATCAGAGCCATTTTCCTTGTCTTAATTAAAGTGATTGAAGAACTCCAGATTAAAACAGGAGACAGTGACTATGGTTTAAGTGATGCAGACTTACAAACTGCCACCAATATGTGAGGCCAAAGTCCGAAAGGCAGCCTGAGTGCGGCAGTGCCCACTGCAGGCTTCCTCCAGCAGAGGGCTGCCCTTTTCAATGTCCAGACCTTCTCAGACAGCAAAGGCTCCTCAAACAGAGTCATAACTAGCCCTACCAACTTCTACCTCCAGCCTACAGTTTTGCCTGGACATCATCCATGCTTCTCATGCCTGCATTAGCTCCAGGCAGCTTCTGAGCTGCTGTCTGGAAACATATCTACCTGGGCCTGTGATGCTCATGTCATTTCTTCCTTCTCTCCCGCTCAGACACAGACTGGCATACCAGCACCAGGAGAGGGCTAGCACATTCCTGAGTTAGTTCCGTAGGCACAGGGGGCAGAGGCGTGGGCAGTATGATCACAGCCCAATAGCAGATGCCTATCAAAAAGAATGGGAAACTGAGTAAGCAATCAGAGTGCCCACTTCCTTCATACACATTTCAGCAAGCAGGTACCTACAGACTCAAATTAGAGACTGCATCTAGACCAACACAAGCAGCAGACCCATTCTTCATAAACATCTTGATTCCTTTTTCAACTCATTCTGTTAATTTTTGGCTTCCATATACCCAGGGTTCTATGACAATGGTGGAGAAAATAAAAACTAAAAAATCCAAACAAACTTTTAATGGCTGTTTGAAAATTTCTGCCTAGACCATTTAACTGAGCATAGAGTAAATAACTCTTTCTTTATAAGAATGATCAGATTAGTGTTTGGTTTTTTTTTTTTGTAGGCTTATAATATTGCTTCATTTTTCTTTCCTTATGTTATCCTATTCTAATTTGTGTCTTCTCAGATCAAAGCTGCAGTATACTTCTGCAAAGTTTCTTTAAAAACAAACAAAAAAATACCTAAGATGACCTTTACACTAGATTTGCCATGTCTTTAACAAGTTATAAATATATATACTCATTTAAATAATGACGTAAATTACTCATAATCTTAATTAGTAATAGAATTGCTGCCTGACATTTATGATGATTAATCTTTAATGTTATGATTTTATCATGATGCTGTTGCATGAAAACAGCAATTTGATGCAGAATTCACAAAACTAGCATAAAAAGCTCATTGTTACATTTAATTAAAATACCCTAAGTGAAGTGGGTACTTTGGGGCAAAAAGCTAATTTATCGTAACATATATTGAATTTTAAAATAGTTCACTCTACAAAGAAATTAAATTATTGTAATAAACTAAATTAATAGCAGTCTATGTCCAGACACTGCCTCATTTGAGAATCTAGAGCAAGTATATTCTTGGATAACAAACAACTAAAATAGAACACAGGCTGTATCTTCATTCATATACTAATAAGAAATTTAAAACAAAGCCACAACAACAGAAATGCATTATCTTCTGCTTCTAAACTTAGTATTTTATTTATCAAATCAAGTGGAAGTTTTTCTGCTCCTCCAGAAAAGACTATATCAAAAATGGGCTCAGCTATTAAAAAAAAAAATGCACTCCCAGATAGACAGCTGAGGACACTTTCCTGACTGACACTTCTCAAATCTTTAGCAACAAACAAAGCTGATGAACTACTATGTTTTAGAAATAACCTATTCAGATAATTACAAGTGAATAATGTATTTGCTTGTTATTTACTTAAAGGGATTCTTTCATAATACATTAAATAATAAAAGTTATGGTTTTTAAGTTTAAATAAAGAAGAGCAAGTTTATTGCCTTCCACCATGCCCTCACTGACACTCCTCTAAGATTTAGGCAAGAACCTACAGTACTGAAGTTGGAGTCAGTTCAGTTCTGTTTAAGGAAGTGACAAGATTCAATAAACTTTCAAGGGCACGGGCAAGATGTGTAGCATACAATCTGCTAAAAAAAAAAAAAAAAAAAAAGGGAAAGCCCAGGACCACTTTAGGCTTTCTAAAATCTCCTCTTCATAGCAGAAGGAAGAAAATGCAATGTGGTGTTGCTAACTGAACAACTTTGTTCATTTTGTCCAGACTACCGGACTCTCTCACTGTCATATGTAATCTCAGCACACCTCTGAAGTGAAGCACCATTTTGTTACTGCAAAGCTCTTAGATTGCCTCATCCTGCATATCCCTAAAAAGACTATAAATTTGCAGAACATGTAATGAATAAATCTGTTTCAACCATATCATAGAGTAGCTAGTCAAGCCTGATACAAAACAAGAGACATCTTCCTTGCAGATGCTATCATCTGTAGAAGCACGAATTCCAAGAAAAGAAATCCTCCTGGAAGTTTATTCCCAGTGTGCTCTTTTACCTTTGCAATGCATGTAGGAACTAAATCACAGGGGAAAAAAGTAAAAATTACACAGAAGGGAGACATCAGCAACAGGCAGAGATGGAAGAGGCTATGATTCAAGCTGTTTACTTCCCATGTTGAGCAGCCTCTGTTCACTGAACATACCTGTTTTCAGGCCAGGTGTTAAAAAAAATACTGCCAAGAACAGCTAGGAGTGAAGGAATAGTCCTTGTGCTCAGTTTAGTCCCCTTCCTCTTGAACTTGCACTAATGGCAAATACAGACATAGTTTAGCTTACTCAAAAAAAATGAGATTCTCATCTATCTCATCACTAGCCGCTTCACATCTCTGAGCTGAACTGCATAAGGCATTGATTCATTTTCCTGCACTTTACATTTCCACTCTGGGAAAGAACACATTGTTAAATACTGCTTGTTAATTAATACAGGAATGCGTTAGTGACTTTGGAATCATAGAAGTAAAATCAAAAACTCTGCAAAAGACAGACTGTAGAGCCATGTGTGGGTGACAGACCCAGGTTTTGCACTGGTTTGAGGTCACCCCCAACACAATGTGACCATCACATCTCCCCTGAGCTGTAATATAAAGGTCCAAGCCATTTCACAGGTCACAGGCAAAGACGTTAGTACTGTACTGCTAGTCACTACCTAATAGCCTTCTACAGCAAACCCAAACAATTGCCTATTTATAGATATTATAAACAGGAAAGTTCTCTCAAGTACCTTTTTTTGTAAAGAAACAAGAAACATTTATGCAACGACTACAGATGTTTCTTTTCCAGGAAAACGGGGAAAATCCACAATGTTTTGCATGTTAACATGAAACCACAAACAGTCCTCCCTTCCCAGACATGTCAGAAGAGCTGTCATTGGACTGTTCTGCAGGCACAGCCTCCTCGTGCCAGATCATAACTACACTGACCCTCACAGCAAGATCTGTAGGCACATATTATCAGAATCCAGCTAAACTGGAATAATCAGTTTTACATATGTAAAAGCACCGATATTTGAAGTACTCTCCCTTGACAACATACAGGCAAAACAGTATGAACAAAGGGCATAACAAAATGGCATACTGAACAAAGGTGAGTTGAAAAATGGCAAGAATAAGAGAATACACCTTACTCTTGCCCAAACCAGCAGCAATGTTCAAAGCCTCTCTCTATTGACAGACTATAGTACTTTTCCAAAAAACACTGAAGAGAAATATTGAAGAGGTGTTGTAGTAGGCGTGGACCTTCTTGAATGGAGACAACAAAGAGGTGCTCCTTATAATTAGGATATGTGTGCATAAGGATTTAGGTATAACGTGTCACAAACACCTTTGGTAACAGCCCTAATCCGCAAGCCTTATATGCATATTTCTTTTTCAAAATTCTACAACACTGTGTTAAGATCATTCCTGTAAAACAATGTTCATTAAGCATTTGTCAAAATGACAAGAGATGCCTAGGTATCAATATAGGCACTTTTTTCATTTTCAAGATACGGGAATACTTTAGGTTAAGCTCCTTTAACTGGATGACTTTCTCTTGCTCTTACTTCAAACAGGTTTGTCTCCTGTTATAAGATGCAAGGGGGATGATAACACATTCTGTTATTCTTCATTTCTCACTTTAGTTGCTAAGCAAATACTAATTAGCAAATTGGTCATGAAATGATGTTTTGCTGTCAATATCTAATCCCACTCTATTTTTTCACTCATTCTGAAGTGAATCAATGAGAAACTCAACAATAACCTCCACTGTAATTTGCATGGCCAAAGAATATTATTCCATATAATTTATCATAAAGTATATAAGTACCTTTATTTTATCTCACGGCATTTAGCCAAGATATCAGATTATTTTAAGACTACATCCAAACCTGTGAGACATCAATTGCCAAAACAATCATATCAATCACAGAAATTCCCCAAGTAGTGGAACAGTTATTTTTCTACCCACAAGTAATACCACCGCAGTAAGTGCTGCAACTGGTAGTAGGTTATATCTTAGCATTATAAAGTCTAGGTTTACAGGAATACCAGCTCAGAGTAAACATGTCTGATTTGTGATTTGGAAAACAAATTCATTGAAATTATACTTTTCAGTTTAGCATCTAATCTGTGGATCTCAGAGCTTCCTGAATAAGATAGCTTTTATAAATGACAAAATTCCTCATTATAATTGCACAGAAAGTCCCGTTGTGTTATAGAGGCATTTATGTAACTGGGACAAGACATCTTCCCCATTCAGAAAGTACCTTGTATTATATATCTGTTTCATACTCAATAGCACATTACCACTCAGTGTTATCACATTATTTCAAATCATACTGAGTTTATCCATCTCACATTCAACATTATGCATTGTGCCTGTCACAAAAAACTTCTGTAGTATTTTGAAATAATTTTTCAACACACATTTCTGCATTAAAATATCTGCCTCTGAATTCTACTTAGTACCTAAGCCAGGGAATTTTTACCATTTTAAATACATCATGTGTTCTTACAGACTTCTTAGCACAGCAGCTAAAACAGGTTAAGAGTTAATAATAGGAAAATAGTTTTATTTTTGGATGCCTTCCTTCTGTCTTCCTAGAAAAGCTTACCTAGGCAGCATAAGTAAGGTAAAAAGGACATTCCATAGGCTTTCTTCAGGTTTCCTTACTCGTTTTCCCATTTTTTCTAAGAACACCAAGGAGTGCTGTATGCAGTTCAAAATAACTGCCTGTCAATCTGCAATGTTCAGTTCTGCAACCATAGAAAAGGCTAAATTAGGACTTGTGTAAAAATGCCTTAGATGAGCAAATCTATAGCTATGATACAGACAATAAATTCAGTGCAAAACTAATGGGCTTTATACTAGCAAATGAATTAAATGATTAGAAAGGGAGAGGGAAAATGAGCTGTAAGAACAATCAGCCAGTGCAAAGAAACTACCCAAACATGTCAGTGTGGATCATTACATAATGTTCTCTCAGGGTACTTGTTATGAGAAAACTTAACTGTTTCTATTCAAGGACAATTTCGCCATTGTAATGCTGTTAAAATCCCAATAGCACTGCAAGCACACAAATTTGTTTAATGTTTGAATCAGTGTGTTTATACCTAAAACAATGGAAAAAGTCCAGAGCACTGTAACATCAGGATTACGGTTTTGACTTGGATATGTGTGGCTTTGTGCATGCACAGACCTAATAGCTAAGCAAAGAAAGGGAGAGAGTACTGTGGATTCCTGTCTAGCCTTGCTAAAAACACTTCTAACAGGGGAAAGGTACCTGAAGCTTGAATTAAATTTGATCATGAAAATGTGGTATCTACGCATTCTTTTCAAGTATTGCATTTGGGATACAGACCATACCCATCTTTTTTAGACTCCTTATTTTAAGCTGGATACTACAAGTTGTGCTGCTTAAATAGTATTTTATACCACTGAAATCAACAGAGAATCAGTATAAATAAAACAAATGATATACTTGGTTTGAAGAGTGTTTTATACTTTAGGATATAGAACTTTTTACAAACAAGGTATCAAAGGCCTAATTTTGGTGCTACCATGTCTAATTACTCAGAAACAGCAGGAGAAACATTTTTTCCTCACATAACTCAAACATCCATCAAGTACTTCATACAGTTTTTAATTTGCTTTAAATAAATAAATTACAAAGAACTATCACAATGATTCTTCCTTATAGATGGACTGTTGCATCAAACTTAATTTCACTACACATGTGAATTACTTTGGATTACATTACATTCTGGAAAACTGACAAGACTAGATTGACAAAAAAAAACAAAAACAATGATTATGTTATTATGTTGGAATGCACAAAGTGAATTGAGAACTGAATTATTCTGAACCACTATTAAAACATTTATGTATGCTCAGAAAAAAATACTTGCTTTATTCACACAAAAATTGTTTTCCAATACATACTAAACAGCAATGATGAAATCTTCTAGATTGTTGTAATTACCATGGGCAAACAAAAACAATATTTTGTGTATTGAAGAATAATAAATAGGTATTTTCTTCAAAACGTTTCATCAACAGACATTAGAAATCAGTTATTTGGAGCACTACAAATAATACACATACTAGAAGTTTACATACACAAGTCAGTAACTTTAGTCACCGCTGCTAAGAAGCTTCAGTACTCATATATACTTTTTTTCAGGCTTGAAACTCACATAAATAGTTGCAGAAACATTTCCTCAGAACTCAGTAGCTTAAATGAAATAAAACTTGCCAGTTATTTAACTGAGGAAAAAAGGAATTTGAAGACCTATGCTTACATCCACAGGCATTTTCAGTTATTATTTTGATTACAGGATTAAGTCCTTAATATTTCAATAGATTAACATTATTACAATAAAAATGATGAGAGATGAAAAGTAACTACTATAAGGTTTAAAATTTGTTCAACAGTTAGCCTCAAAGGCTAATAAAAGCAATGCTAAGAAATATTACTTGAAGTAGGTAATGGCTGAAAATTGCTCCAATTTTAGCTCTGAAAAGATATGTAATTAAAATATACTCAAGAAATAGCAGAGTGATTTAACCTATCAGACATAAACAGTGACAAAAAAAAGCAAAGACCAGGTATTAAAAGGTTGGCTATTGTCAGATAAATTGTCTAGCTTCAACAGTGAACTCAACCCTATACAACTCGTTTGCTTTTAGCAAAATTAGCTGCTATTGCAGAAAGCAGATTACAGTGCAGCTGGTTTTACCTTGTGCTATCTGAGATACACACATTTGAAGTGAAAGAAGCCTTTCTGCTATGAGCTGATGTTTTTGTATCTTCCAATTATGCCTCAATGCACGGTGATTCAGATGGAGCAGTTAATATCCAAGGTACTGACTAAGAACAACAAATCTCCTGGTTTAGATCTCTTATTCTTCTCGTACAGTTCCTATTGCTGGGCATGCAACTTGGGCTAAGTTTCTGCCACAACTCCAAAATAAGTAAATGTTTCAAGATCAAATCTGCCACAACATTTGTGGTTAGACTGGCTCAAAAAAAGAAAAAGTAAAGCTCTTATACTTTTCTCACCTAGCTTAAGTAAGGATTTCATTTTTATATAATAGAAGGATCACACACCCGCTGTTAAATTGCCTCTTGCGTGGAAACAAAGTGAAGAAAACAAAAGAATGTATTAGACTGACAGATTAGCTACAGTGAAAATAAATTTAGTTGAGAATGAATTTACTATGCGTGTTTATATTAACAGTTACAACTGGAATTATTTCAGCTAGAAGCTGGGACCAGACCCAACCACTTTGCACTTCCATTTGAAAAGTGCAAAAAGCCATTAGAATAGAAGAGATGCTGAACTTGGAAGAATGTGTTGTGTTTGTGAAAATACTTTGTCTCCTGAAGATTCTCTGGAGGTTTAAGAGCACCCAACCCCAACAAACTGCCCAGCTTTCACAAACCTATTAAAAACACATTGAGAACAGAACCCTGAATTCCATTCAGGGCTGCAGTAACCAGCTTTGCCATTAGTTGCACATCAGGCAAAATTCATTTTGGCTTCTTTCAGACTTTTACCAAAATGAAAACTTAATTATTTCGATCTCTGAAAATAAAACGAAGACATAAAAGGTTGATCCAATCAAACAGGTTTGCTAGATAGATTTTAAAGTTTACCAGGAAGTTTCTTCAAGATGCATCCTGTAGGCTACTTGTATGTTTCAGAAGCGGGATAGTTTAACAGTAACCCAAAAACTAATAACATGTTAATGTTGCTACTTCAGCATCACTTCGAATTTCTTCATCAGTGCTATAATTCTACCCCACTACATGTTGTTCTGTGTCGACATTTGCAAGGAGGTCTGTTCTTATGTGCTCTTACACCTCAAATGATTGAGTCAGGGTTATCAAAGTCTAACTGCTTTCCTTATTGATAAGCAAGGACACCTTCCTCTTACTGTTCCAAAAGGCTTAAGCACCATATGCATCCACAGTACCCCACACTAGCATAGGTCCTCCTCTGAAGTGGAAAGACACTAACAATGACTTAGCATTTAGGATGAACAGAGGAGTGAGGCTTAAGGAACTAGCTATTTTCTGTTTGGTAACAGAAATAAGCCCTCTTTGAGGACGTTCTCTTCCTGTTCCATTGCATGTTCTGCTGGAGATCTCAGTCCTCAATGCATAAAACTACAAATGACCATAAATGTGTTCTTCCTCCTTGCAACACTCGGGCTCTGAGTAACCAGCTTTCTAGACAATAAAAAAAAAAGAGTAGTCTCTTCTTAATTGCTGTAGATGCTTTCTACCTATGTTGGGACAAGTTATTAAGTGCTAATTAAATACCAACTTTGAGATGTGGAATTTTAATTTTCATCTATTAAAAGAAATAATTATTCTGTAATTTAAACAGAGCTCCTCAGTAGTCCTCAGGAACATACAATGAAGACCATTTATGGGTAGGTGTAATATGATGCAGTTGCCTTAGGAACAGACAGATGATCAGCACATAAAGCAGGAAGCCAGCTTAAAAGGCAAACTCAAAGACTTAAGCCTGGTAAGCCTTGCTTGAATAAGGTTAATGCTAGAAGTGTCATAGACTTGGCTGGAGTCAGGGATTCATCTCACACAGTTTTTCTAACTTTCTCATATTTCCAGTGTTAGTGCGAGTACAGAGCTGAATAACATATTACTCTCAGCCAGAAGCATTCTAATAGAGACACTTTTCCCAGTCTCCTTTGTGCAATAATTTCATCAAGAAGTAAAAGGTTCCTGGGGAGTTATAAGAAAGTCTAGATTTACACTCTGGAGATTCTGATATCATTCCTACTTCCAATGTATTTTTATTATGTAGACAAGAGATAACGTACTTCTAAAGAAGTGTAGGATGTTGAACAATTTGATGTGCAGAAAGAAAATATCAATCTGGTATCTGTCATTTTAAAGTAATATTAATAGAAAATATTCCTATAAAGATGCCGTGCAAAAATGTTTTCATCTTCTGAATATACAGAATGCTTAATATTGCTTCCAGAACTACTTCACTGTGACTCATTTTCTAGCATGCACTTAAAACCAGAAGGTCCCAAGTATTGAACCCAGTACAATACTTGTGATCTATACTTTTTTTTTTTGCCCCTACATTTCTCTACTGAGAAGACATTCGTTCACACTCCTATGATTTACATTTCATTTTTGTCTCTATTTGGAGAAATATTAAACAAGACTACTCAGTATATGAAGTCTGAACACATATAGTCTTCTACTTGTTGACTTCACTATTAGCAGGAAGTAAAGAATTTTCTACAGATATTGAATAACACATAGCTAAGATGCAAACTGTATAGTAGAAAACATGCAGTTCTTTGCTTCCTGTCTGATACAAGAAATGCAGCAAAGAAAGAATGTCAGGTACTTTTTTTTTTTTTTTTTTTGCAAAAAAGTGACAGACAAATTAAATTTCAAGTTTCCTAATTTGACTGATGGTTATGAATTTTCACTTCACTTTTAGCCTTCTGGGACAGTTTTTATTAAGGTCTTCCAAATGAGAGGAAAATAATTTTATGGGCAGGAGCTGGAGGTCAAATTCTATGTTGCACCTCTAAAAGGATTATTACAAGCCTCACAAGACAACCATGGGAACACTGTGACTTGAGATGTATTGGTGCCCACTTCATACATGCTGCCAGGGTAACGTGTCAAGCTGGAAAAACTGACCAGGAGTCCGATAGCCTCCTGAAATCCTTCATGCTGTGCAACAGTAGTTCTATTCCTCCATGTTAATTTATGTACACAAACTCATATTCACATAGTTAGAGCAGGACTTCAACAGTATACCCACCTTTTCCTAGTTCTACCTTTGTAGAACTGTAATTTCTCCTTTTTAAACTAGCCGCGGAAACTTATTTCCTCTACATTATAAGCTGTTTCTGAAAAGAAGATCCTCAACTGAGAAGTTACCAGGACAGCAGGATATTGTAAAGCTGAACACTATATAGCAAAAAACAATTTCAGCAGAAAGACAAAGAAAAACAAATTTGCTGTTATTTAATTACTGTTCCATGGAATATGCTACATGAAACCATAAGTGGAAACTATTGTCTAGATACACTGAAAAATTTAAGACAATTACCGAAAGACTATATTACCATGTTAGTTTGACCTAAAAAGTACTGGTATGAATGGCTATGTATTGCAACAAATCAGCCTCAAAGCTTTCAAAAGACTTGCATAAAGTGAGTGGGAGAACCAATGAAGTCATAAACCCATAATGAATCCTTATTTCCTGGCAAGTAATGGTGCAAGTAAAGAATGACTGATCTGAATTCTGGCACTATTTCAGCTAGGGCAAAATTCTTCAAGCAGCTAATGCTACTGAATATAAGGTACAGGACATGACCATGAAGACAGCATCTTGCAAGCTCAAGATCTCAAAAGGGATATGTAGGTCCTTAGTTCACTTTGCACCTGTGCACAAGCCCATGATATAGTCATACAACTGTACAGACCTGGCAAAGCCACATCACAGTACACTACAGCTCACAAATAGCATCACTGCCAGCCAATGTAGGCTTGCTCCAGAATAGATGGAAAGCAGACAAATTCCACACTACTTTGGTACTTCTGGCTGTTTTGCAGGAAACACTGAGGAAAAACATCAAATCAGTGCTATTTCCAGTGTCAAAGCAGAGAAAGAAAAGATAAAACTCTCTGGATTATTGGATTACCTCTACTAGCTATTATTTATATGGTAGTAGGGTTGTCAAGATTTTGCAGCACTTTACAAAATGGAAAACAAGGTCATTCCGTTTAGATGTTAAGGCCTGTTTTCACAAACTATTGCACAAGAACCACTTACAGCAATGAGAATAATTAATTGCAAGATCAAGGCCTTGTTAGGAAGAATGCAACTATTTCACTTGGAGACAGTTACATATCCTGGTTCTGGAGGAGCTCAGAGAATTGAATTACCTTGCCTTCTATGACGGACTTACTGAGCTAATATTCCTGTTGGCTATGTGATGTCATCCTTATTTTTCTAAATGTACAGCCACCTAAATCCCTTAACTACTGAAATAGGTATTGTCAGAAAAAGCCTGATTCTTACATTGGCCAGAAATAGTAATGGGAAAAAAATATGACAATGTAAAATAGAGCAGATTTAGTACAGAAATTAACCCTGTGATCCTCAAAGTCAGGAGAAACTGAGGAATCTGAAATCACTTAAATGAAGCATTTTATTTTTTTTTAATAAGCAGAGATGACTAAGTGCAGTATGCCAAAGTTTAAAGAAAACTAAATCAAAGATCATCATCCCTGCAACCAGGTTTTACAACAAAGTAGAAATTTATCTGCAGATCATGGTTCCCACACAGGGAATGATCAGCATTTGTAGGATCTTTCTCCAAACGAAAGAGCTCACTGTTATATTTTTCTCAGAGTTGAAATTGTTCACTGGCAGTAGTAGAAAGCCTATGGTTTCCTATTCCAAAGATGGGGTCAGAACTACACCCTCAGATCCTTCTGGGGGGTGTTCTATGCAGGAGGGACAAAACTGCTTTTATGTAACTTGTTCCTCACTCTTTTCATCCTGAGACCTACCTGACTTCCACTAAATGGCAGCAGGTATTAGTAGCTTCTGATTTAATCTGTATTAAAGACAGATTAGATCACAACTAGAATGTGGTGAAATTACCATTGAGGATAATGGGCTTCAGTAGTAATGCACTAAGCAATTTCAAGAAGATAAGCATCTGGCACCAACAGTCCTTTCCTTGTATTTTCGTATTTCAGTAGTACTCCAATTACAAAACAATATCTGATATTACAAGTATTTCAGCACAAACTTTGCAGCCAGATTACAACACTGTTACATGAATCACATGGTACACTCCAGATCTATTTCAAAAATGTCCTTGACAAAGGAAGGACTACTCAATAAAGACAAATATAACTTCATAAACTTGATGCAAAATTGCTTCAAAAATAAACATTTACTTAACCCTTAATAGTTCCCAAATACAGTCCAGGCAAACAAATTTACTCCTTCACTATTCTATATCAGTAGAGAATAGGCTGTCTTTTTACTAACAATCTATCATTTTGGATTCAAGACATTCACATTTCTATTTAAAATATAAACATTCATGTATCCATACATACACACACATACAGTTCACCAGTAAAAGGAGTCTCAAATGCCAGCTAACACTTCCTCAGACTTGCTTACACGAGCCCCAGCTTTACAGACACAAGTAGCTCTTCTAGTAGATTTTCACAATAGAGACTTCAGTGGTATATTCCACTGGAAAAATAAAAGGGACGTTCAGTGAGAACTTTTATGTTAAGGGATATAAAGCTAATGGTGAAAGCCAAGAGCTCCTATTACTGTTCCAAGAACTGCTATGCTTAAGTAGCGTACTGCACATGGCACATAATTAGAGCTGCATGGAAGAAAAAAGTGTAAAGCAACCAATGAATTTGTTCAAATAACCAACAAAGTATGCATTTTGCAGGTTGTATTTGTTAAGTTCTTAACTGTAAAAACTCAATATAAGGAAAACGTTTACTTACATGCCTAGCTAAAAGTGGTGGTAACACTACACAATTGTAGTGTTTGTTTACTAAACTACAATGTGTTTACTAAACACATTCACTAAACATTTGCAATTTGCCAAACATTTACTAAATAATTCAAAATATTTAGTAAATCAGATTAAACTACAATTTGCTTGTCTTGCCTATAGACAGTTTTAAACTTGAAATTTGTGATTAATGAAGCCCAAATTATAAGAAGAAGCAGTTCTCTGCTTTATTCTTCTCAGCAGTGTGTGGTGATAGGATGAGGGGAAATGGACACAAACTGAAGCACAGAGAGTTCTGCACAAATGTGCATGGGAACTTCTTCACAGTGCAGTGACGAAGCACTGGCACAGGCTGCACAGAGAGGTGGTGGAGTCTCCTTCTCTGGGGACGTTCTCTCTGGAGGTTCCTTCCAACCCCCACAATTCTGTGATTCTTACCACTTGAAAAAGCCAGGGAACCTCAAGTCTTTTCCCCATTGGAATTGTCATACATTTCTTTTTCAAGACAAGCTGTTTGATCTCCAGCTAAATATTCACATGGTATCTCTGCAGCTGCTCAGCATTAATTCCACGTACTCCTTTACCCTGTCTCTTCTGGACAGATTTTGCTCTTCCACTCTCATTCTCAACTGCAAGGCCACCCAGAGAGCCCACTGGAGCCAACGGCTTTCTTACCAATAGGAAAATAAAACATGAAAAGAAACACGTCCCATAACATTTTGGGATGTACACTGTAAACTTAGGGTCAGGTCTCTGAAATATTTTGATAGACTATTTTTGAGAACAGTTATTCTCAGCCACAATGAGAGCCATACATATGGGGAAATGGCTCCAGGAGTTTTTGTGTAAGCTGTCACGTGGATGTAAGCCAGTAATAGTCCTGGTTTATGTAAAATTACACATAGATTTAGCTTACAGCAGACAACTACAGTGACAGTTGAATCAACTATGCCACAGTACTTTAACAGTTGCAGTGCAATCAATTACTTCTCTTTCCTTTTGCCTGTAAGAGTGACTAGGTTTTGTTTTGCTTTTTCTGCTAATGGAACAATTAGTTATGTTAGTATTGCCAAAGAGCATTAGAAAAAAAAAAAAACAAATTAAGCCTTAAACACCATAAATCTGGCTTAAAACAATGAGGTAAGGCACATATTTCTACTTCTCTTTTAAACTCCTGGGGGATTTTGACCTACAAATTTACCCCAGGGCACATATCCAAGTATTTCTGCCACAGTAAAATATCTAGAGGTTAGTCCATGTTCTCACCTGAAAACCAAGATTCTCATGGAATCACTTGAGCTTAGGAACAGCAACATGAAGAGTACCATCAAAGTACTGCATCAGTTATAAGAGCATGACCCTCATATTTATATAGTGAAAAGAAAGTATCATTTTTAAATTATTTGCTCACAGTTGGCCTGAAAATGGCTTTCCCCTGAGAAAATTGTTCCTAAACTTCTGTCTTTGAACTTCTGGAGGCTCCTGTATGCCAGCTTAAAAATAAGTCAAGATCTCACCCAGCTGTAAATACTATAAAAATAGTATTTGCAAAAATTTCATGCATTAGTATCTTTATCCTGATTCATAACCCCATTGGATTTGTTTTTAACAATAATGAAAATTACCGCATTCAATGTGAATTCCATGCAAAAAGCAGACCACAGGGAGATCAGCTGCAAGCACTGGTCTTCAGCTGTATAACTTCTCTTTGTAAGGCTAAATTGTTCATACTTTTAATTAGTTAAAACCTACACTCCCTTGAAAGGATATCTAAGTTCAGTAACAGTGTCACTTTCATAGTCAGACATCCATGCTGTCTGAGATACAGTCTGAAGATCTGTAAACCAGCATGTTCTAACACACTGTTTGTATTACACTGGTAATAGCATTTAATTCCATCTCCAGGTCAAGACCTTCTGTGCTACATGTTGTATGAATAGTACGCTGATAATCTGGGCATTAAAACCACACAGCTTGTGTTGTTGAAGTAGCAATGGAGAAACATTAAAAATAGAAAACTACTCTCTAGCTATCAAGGAGGAGTAGAGCAGGAAGTATTCGAAACCAGTGGACACAATCTTCCCATTCCACTTAAAGAACAGCAGGCCGCTTAAAAGTCACTGCAACCACATGGAATTATGTACAAGGCTAAAGCCTCAGAAATGTTCACAAGCCATGAACTTCTTACTCTAGTCAATTCCTACTAAATAGCATTGAAAGGAATTAGATGTACGTACTGTTTTCCTAATACTCTTCCCGTGAATAGCACCTGTAACTACACAAAGCATGTATCTGAACAGAAGTGTGATGCTAAGAGGTCTCACAGGCATCCAAGAGGAGAGAGGGACACCCATAACACCGATTCACCTGTAACAAGTCTGTATTTACGAACACATTGTAACGATAGATGAAAGTCCTTCCTTCAGAAGACAACCCTAATCTTAAAAAAGGAGTAGATGAGTGTAGATAATCTGTAGGAAGGAGCAGACTGCAAAATTGGGATAGCTGACTTAAATCCACATTAATGTATTTAAAATACTAATCACATAATGACAGACCATGATATTAAATAACTACAGAACAGCCCTAGCCAAAAAAAGAAAATAAGGTTTGACAATGGTGCTAGCTGTGTGTGTTTCAGGTGGAAACAAGCTTTCCATCAACTGCCACAGTAACTATAACAGACAGTCTTCCATACAGATCAGCAAGACAGTTCAGAGACAGCTGTATGTTTCAAGAACAGGAAAGTTCTTAGGTAATATACTCCTAAAAAACATTTAAAAGCCTAATTCCTGCTGTGGTATCAAATGAAAGCTTAAAATATGGTTGTTCACCTTGTCTTTTCTGTCAAAAACATAACTCACAGGCTTTTAGAGGCAGAAACCATGGTAATTTACTTCACCTTCATGAAAGAGAACAGCACTGATGATATAGCCCTAACAACGGTTTGATCTACAAAAAACAAAAAGGCTGTTACTGAGATCTGCAAATTCTTTGTGGTTTTCTTTTTATTCTCTTTAAATGAAATTCTTTGATCACTATGTGCTAATTAAAAAAAGTCAATTAACGTACTTTCCACTGATATCAACAATAGCAGAAAAATTGAGTTCTATCATTGACATACAGATACCAGAGTTTGATTCTATTGCATCTTGCATGTGATAAATTAAATCAGATGTGGCAAAACTATCCCCGTGGGGGGTGGGGTGGAAATTGATTTGGGCCCAAGAGCAGTTATTGCCTTATTTACTTACACTGAAGCTCAGTAGCAAGAGTTTCAGAAAAGAAAGAACCTACTAGATTGGATCATGCCATGCTCCTATCCTCTATCTGAAGATGGGCAGAGGCTATGGAGGAAAGCACAAGTAACCCTCAGGAAGAATATGGTCTGCCCCTCCCACTAATTTGTATTATGAACAATGAAGCTTAACATTCCCTCCAATATTTTCCCAAAGCATCGTAATTTACAGCAGTGGCAAGATCAACATTCCCTTGAATTTGTTATTTCAAACACAAAAGATGTGTTTCTTTAAAAAACATTTTTCCTGTTATTAATGTTGGCTTTTCAGCTTGAGCGTTTATCTGTTTTTCTCTTACGATGCAGTAAAAAGAAAAACTATATGGCTGTGCAACATGCACCAGTACTTTACACACTTCTGTTCTTACCTCTTTCAGATGAGCAGCCAAAACTCTTGAGACTCTTTATAGGCTGTTTGTATTCTTTCCCTTACTCATCTTAAAGCCTTCTTTAATCTTATTTTTATTATTGTTTTTTTAAATAACCAACATTGCACAATATTTCACTGGGCTGTACCACTAAATTCTCTGAAGGCATCATAATGACACAAAAGCACATTATACTATTCTAGTTCCTAAAATCTCATTTGCAAGTACAGACAAACAGCAGAGGTCTTCACTGAGCTGCATATAGTCCCAGCCTATTCCCTCTCACAAGCCGATGAAGTGATGTGAAACTTTATAGGCAGGACTGGTCATTTTAGCAGTTTCAGGGAACAGGAGGCTTCTATTTGTGATACCGAGTGACATTTGTTAACATCTGTGCTATTCACCTGACTCAATCAGCTCTCCCCAAAGCAATGCAGAGTCCTTTCCTTTTCTATCCAATCTATATTTTATTACTTCAACAGATTTTCACTTCTTCCTCCCCTCTTTCCATCTTATTTATGAGTATATTAAACAGAGGAGCTGACCCATCACCTTGAGATATCCCAAACTGTTTTGAAAGGTCAGTTCTTTACCCCAACAAAAGTAGTCTCCAAGATGATTTGGGGATCGTGGCAACACTCTCCCTGATTACCTTTGGGGGTTACCTCCATGGAGTTTCATTAAAACCTAGCAGAGCTTCCTGAATGTTTCAATTTTGAATACATGTAAACAGTCTAAATGATGTATATGAGGAATACTACTTCGTGTGAAAAAAAAAAAAGATCGAGCCCTGCAGGTAATTTAATTACAATAGTAAGAACGTCATAGAAATATACAGGTAAAATTTGATCAGATCAGACAAGATTACTGACTTGTTTTCCAGATTGCAGATTCATTATTCATGCAATTCATTAATTATACTCATTATTTACAGAGTGCCAACAACACAAACATCTACAAGCACACACAATAAGATGACAAAAAGCACAAGGGAGTAATTTGAGCTAAATAAAAATTGTTTGATTGCAGTTCTTGGGCCAATTAAACCTCTTACATTGAAAGTCACAAGGAAAATCTATATCCCAAGCCTAACTGCCTAAACCCAAATTGATGGGCTGTTTAAAGAGGTTTCAAAGTAGTCGTTCCAAAGTTAACTTCCTGCTTTAGATGGTTTACCCCGTCTACATGCATTCAGTCAGCTCTTCAGCTGACACACACCAACACAGCTCTGCTTCAGCCATGCCACATTATATCAGCTAGAGAGACGGGACTTTCTTTTTTGGGGTGGTGTTATTTTTTTTTCTACATCTCTATCAACACATCTAAAACTGACAATGACTTCCTATTACCTATTATTCTTAGGCACCAACTTAAAAAAATGAGAGAATTTTTATTCCACTGCAGCTCCAGGATGCATTTTTGTTATTCAGAAGAAGCTACCAGAGTAAATGTAATGAGACTAGCAAGCTTAGGCTTGCAATTAACTTTTTCAGACACAGTTATATATTTCAACACTAAGTTATAACTAAGGGTTAGCATGACCTTTATTATTTCAGAAGGATCTGCCACAGTAGCTCAGTGAGACTTCAGCTGGACCATTAGTCACTATGTCAGATGCAGGCACCAATATTCAACCGAGTCTGGCACTAACACATGATCTGATCCTGAAAACTGACCTGAATAAGCTTTACTCTCAGGAATGGTCCCCATCCACACAATGGTACTGCTTTTACAGAAATCCCATACTCCCTATGAGTAAAGTAGGGAACATCAGAAAAAAAAAATAATAATAAAGGCTCTTACAGAAGAATATCCACCAGTAGAGCCCTATTTATCAGGCAATCAGAAGTAGCACTTCCTCAGTGGAAAAAAAGGAGCAAACACTGCTTAGCACACTTTCTTGCATCACTTTCATGATAAAGCACACTTGCAAGAAGATAATCCATGAGAAAATGTTTCAGGATGTTTACACTTAATACTTAAGAAAGCACAACGTGAGAACCAGCAATTTGTCAGAGCCCACATACCCAGCAAAGCAACCGCTTCTGATAGAGCACAACCATTCCGACAACAAGAACCCTATGATGGCACTAATGACATTAAAACAACCAAAAATACTTTTATGACTTCAGTTAATGGGCAACTTATTTTTAGAGCTCCTTAAGTCATGCAGTTATCCCCGTGGAGATAAAAGATAGGCAAGAGATAGGGAGCATTATATGCAAAAGCTGTAGCCGCTGTATCACAGCCCCCCGAGGTCTCTGCCTTTGTAAATCATGCCTATGGGGAACACAGCTGGGCTTCTCCTAGCTGATATCGTTAAGAAGTTTCTTGCTCAAGTGCAGGAATATGGAAGAAACAGTTCCAAAGACGCAAAAAAGGCATAAAACTGAGCTTGAATACTGCGAAAATCCGACAGTTTCCTAAAACATCACTTCGGAAAAACAGCGTGCGGTTGAACGCAGAGGGGCTCCTTCACAGCTGCCACAAACGCAGCGATCCAACACCCCAAGCGCTCCCGCAGCACTGAGATCAGCACCAATCCCCGTGTCCCCGCAGCCTAACTCGTGGCTGCGAGCTCTCCCGCAGCCCAGCACGGGCCCGAGGGCTACAGGCTCAAACTCAGCCCCCCACCCTCGAGCAGCCCCGCACCGGCACTCACGTTTGTAGCTGGCGGCCCAGGGCTGGTAGCCGTAGTAGCCGGTGATGCGGAGGATCCTCTCCTCGATGGAAGTGAGCCCCACGGAAGCGCTGGTGAGGTCCTCCACGGAGCGGGACCACTTCAAGTCCTCTTTGATGGCCTCGTCCACCACCAGGTACTTGAGCTGCCGCAGCTGCGGGCTGATGTCGGACAGCCGCCGCGGGCTGACATCGGGGGAGCGCCGCATGCCGCTGCGGACAGGGAGACGGCCGTCAAGGACCACCGCCCTTTGGCCAACGCNGGGAGCCCTCCGCGTGCCGCCGACCGCCGGGTGATGGCCGCGCGTCGCGCCCCCTGCCGGCCGGCCGCAGCACCCGCTGGGGAGCGCGAGCGAAGCGGTAACGCGGAGGCCGGCGTCGAGCGTGAGTTTTACACGCAGCCCAACGTCAAGCTTAAAAGCGGGCGGTGGAAGCGCTCAGGAGAGGCATGAGCTTAAACGAACGTCAGTATGGCTGTGCGCTCTGTGCAGATGTACACGACCCGTGCTCAGGTGAGAGGGGAGCAGCTTCGTGGCAGTCTCTTCAGAGGGTCTGAGCAGTAGCAGCGGTCAAAAGCAATAATGGGATGAAGCGTTTCACTCAGGACACCGAAGTCCAGTCTCATTTTACATGCCACGGAATTCGGAGCCCCTGCTGCACTTTTCTCCTCTTTGATATTCCAGAATCGTCTCATTACATGCCCATTCCCCCAAAAAGGCTGTTTTTCTGCTGTTTTCTTCTACGCCAGCTGCTGTCATTTCAAGGTGTAAATTGAATGATAGATGTGCGATAACACTTTCCCCTGTTCCCAAGTGACTTGGGACAGTTTGGGTGGCAGTGCTGGCAAGCTTGAAGTGAGCATCTTGTGAGAGAGGAGGAAATGCATGGGAGGGAACAACGTAGCATGTACAGAAATGCTTGATAAAACATTTCAAAATTACAGTGAGAGGCAACACCAGCATAGCTTCTCAGATCCTATCAAATCTCACTATAAATGATGCTTCATCTTAAAAGCTGCTGTGGACACTCAAGAAAGAATTCACATCTACTGCTTTAATCGTGTTTAAGTATTGTATTTAGAACTGAAACCTGGTGTATGGAACTGAATCTTAAAAGACAAATCCACACAATTTTGAATTTCGCTGAATCATTAAGGGTGGAAAAAACCACTAAGATCACCTNCGGCGGGGCGAGCCGGCGGCGCTCACCGGCAGGTAGCAGACGAAAAGGAAGCGCGGAGCTGGCGAGGAGGCGGCTGCCACCGCAGAGGGTCCCCGGACCGGCGCTGCCCCGCAAAGAGAGGCGGGCANTGGGACAGTTTGGGTGGCAGTGCTGGCAAGCTTGAAGTGAGCATCTTGTGAGAGAGGAGGAAATGCATGGGAGGGAACAACGTAGCATGTACAGAAATGCTTGATAAAACATTTCAAAATTACAGTGAGAGGCAACACCAGCATAGCTTCTCAGATCCTATCAAATCTCACTATAAATGATGCTTCATCTTAAAAGCTGCTGTGGACACTCAAGAAAGAATTCACATCTACTGCTTTAATCGTGTTTAAGTATTGTATTTAGAACTGAAACCTGGTGTATGGAACTGAATCTTAAAAGACAAATCCACACAATTTTGAATTTCGCTGAATCATTAAGGGTGGAAAAAACCACTAAGATCACCTAGTCCAACCACCAGCCCACAAACCATGTCCCTCAGTACTGCATCTGCACGTTTCCTGAACACCTCCAGGGACAGTGACTCCACCACCTCTCTGGGCACAAGTCATCAATTTATTGTGGATTTGTGGAGCTGATCTACAATTTTTAATGCAAAGAGAGAAAAAGTAGGGAGTAAGCTAGCAATGCTATGCAAGAATAACCAACAAGATAAAGAAAAACATTTGCTAAATGTTTTATATATTTATACATAGTAGAATACCAATTTAGTGGGCAAAATTGAGCAGGATTTGATTCAGAGTAGGTAGAAGCCACCCAGTATTATATGCAGCACCAAACTGGTGATGCTGTGAATGGCTTTTCTGAACCTTTTACTAGTTTTACTTTAATATAACACCCACAGTCATGCAAGAGCTAGGAAACAATACATTTTTTAAAATGGCAGACCTCTATAAGAAGGAACTGTTAGTATTGATTGCAGAGTACAGTGACTTATTGTCCTATTAGGTGTATCCCTTTTCCCCCTGCTTGACTGCTACTTAGCTCTTATATACTGCCATAAAGATACATCAGCACTATATTGTTAACATCGTGATGCCATGTCAGAGGAAAATAATTTAAACTGTATTTTCATTTTCCATTACTAACTTAGTAAAAGTTTATCCAAGATGCATAAATAAATATTACCCCCAAAATATTACTCTTATCACTTGAAAAATCAGTAATTTCCACACAGCTCCAGGAACTCAGAGTCCCAGCTCCCTCCTTAAGCAAGTATTCTTTTAACTGTACCTTTCTGCAGCTGATATATGTCCCTGCTCCTTAGCATTTTTATCCTTTTTACTGAAGGTGTACACCTGAGCCATTAATCTGACATTCCTGCCCCAGAGGTTGTTGGATATTAGACAGAAATACAATGTACATGACAAAAGTCCCATGTAATATATGAAAACACCTACACAGCAAAATGATTTTCCCTAGCTGCAGGTCAAATCTGACATCCACGTGAATATAATGCTATTGTATAGCCAAAGTGGCTCCAGCTAGATCAGCTGGACCAATTTAAGGTTAGTATGCTACTCTGTCTGGATGAGGGCACAACACTTAATATAATCTGTTTAATATGCAAAATTTTGAAGAGGCAGCAAAAATATTACTGTAGTTACAAAACTTCTGAGTTTTTCTTGGGTAACCTTGCTTGCATTCACTTTTTAAAATATATATCTACATTTATATTTAAATAAACTCAGAAAACAAAGAAAGACTGCTAGAGATGACAGAAAATAACCAAATGCAAAACCAGATAAGTCAGCCTAACCACCTTCAACAGCCTCACACTTTCTCAAGTAGAGAGAAGGAATATGCTTGAGCAATTACTGTCAGATGAATTTAACATGCTGCAACATATTTTTCATGTAAGTTCCTGAATAGTTCTTAGATTCCTGCAACACAGGCAAAAATCAAACAAGATTTCAAACACAGCCTCTTTCTGAAAGCTACTAGAAAGCTCTGAAAACCATGATGTAGCCTGTTGTAGTCAGGAAGCGACATGTAGTCAGTGTCTTGAGCCCTGGAAGGCATGCTCCTTTATATAAAGCTGATTTTAATCTGCTACTTCAACATTGCAGGATATAAACAGTTCAGCATTCTTTGTCAAACAGTGAAAAAATAAAAGTCCCTTCCATTTGAAATTGAAAATAGACATAATGATTGTTTCACTGTCTCTCATTAGATGACAAGCCCAGGAAAACTATTCTTTTTAGGGCATCTCATCACTTCTTTGTAGTGCATGAGCACTTCCATCGTGTTTCTTCCCAATTCAAATGGAAAATTGAAATGCAAAACACAAAAACATTTCAAAAGCAATAGTGTATTTCCTTCCTTATTTTCCTCCTTCAGTAGGAAACCACAAAAGGACCATAGGAGGTGTCAAAGACAGAAAATACAGAACAGTAGATCTTTTCAATATCCTGTATTTTAAGAAATGCCAGAGGCACGAATTCCAAAGCCAGTCTCGATCTGTGCTCTGTATGGGCTTGGTCTTTTGCACCACATACTGCTATTTCAAGTAATTTATACCAGAAATAATGGTCTTTAAAGTAAAGATTAAGGAAAAGCTAGTTATTGTCTTACAAGTTCTTGTGCTTCTTCTGACTTCTACTTGATCCTTTTCACTTCATTGACCACAGTATGCATTTGAAACTGAGGAGAGAGCCAAATAATCAGGGAAAAAGGGAAAATGATAGCAACAGCTCTCTACCCTGGCTATCCCATGAAAACCCACCAAAAGAAATAGAAAAGCAGCCAAGAAGATTCAGGGGAGAAAGTGAAAGACTATAGACAGAGTGCAAAAGAAAACTTAATGGATTTGTGCTGAGGGAAGGCTGTTGCTTTAGTGAATCAGAGCATGACATTCATACTGTGTTTAAAGTTGCTTATCTGGAAAGTGCCAGCCCCAAGAAAAATCTGATAATTCTCACTTTTATTTTTTCTAGTTTTGAAGGTGGCTTTTAAGATTGTAATTTTTTGATGTGGAAAATGAATAGCTAGTCTTGGACAATACAGCCTTCTCAGTGGGGTAATTTCTGAAGAGAATGGAAGACTTGGAGAGTGATTTGACTGGCAGGTGGTTTTTTTTTTGTACAGGGTTAATGGCAGCTGTTTGGAGCAGCTTATATGTCTGAAATACTAAAACCTTACAAGTGAATTTTCAATCTGGAAGAACAGAAGATGACTACATGCTTGCCATGTGGTTCTGTAGCATGAGGCATAGATGCTTCCATACACACATTTTTCATGCCATTCATATGTTAACCACATAGCTTTCCAGTACTCCAGAAAATAATTCTGGAAGCTACTACATGTTCTGCTACACAAGCTCAGACTCCAGTACAATTACTTCTCCCCACAACATATAAAAGGGTATTCTCTTAGCCTTTTATCACCCACAATTGATATATTTCAACAGATCATAGATAAGGATTATATCTCACTACATTTTATTTTCAGCTTTTTTTTTTTTTAATTAAGAATTCATTTAAAAAAAAATCAGTTAACAGTGTAAGTTTGTAGTGAGAGGAAGAACACTAAGTAGTACTGGCAGGCAATTCACAGAGGTGCTTTGCAAGTCCCTCCTAGCATTCATTTGTACACAGTGTCATCTGCATTAACTGTATACAAACATCAAGGCAGGTGTATGCACTACTGTGACTCTTAAAGCAGTACTGCATCTCTGTATGAAACTACGTAGCATTGGAAGATGGGCTCTTTCTTTAGCAGATTCTTTTATTGTGGTGATAAACTTGAAACAATGAGATTATTTGATCAAACTTTCTCAGTCACTGCTGAATGCACTACCTTGCTTGTAGAATTAATAAAAAGGCCAAGACACCTCATTAACATGCTTGGTAGTAAGCTGGATTGGCAGCAGTGCAGTTTAATCCTGCCAAAGGGTATTTGCTGAGGAAAGTCAAAGAGCTTTTAAATCATTCTCAAAGGTTGAGACAGGAGAAGATGACCTTGCAAAAGCTGTAGTCCTGAACTGTCCAGAAGAATTCCCCCTTCCTCGTGAATCCTAGAGCTGCTTACTGAACAGGTCAGTGTTAAATAATATGGCTTCTAATTGTTTTAAATGCATCAAGTTTGATTTTGCTGTGCATGTTGATGAAAATGTCAGATAAAAAAAAAGCATAGGCTGGATAAAACCACGTGCTAGCATTCTCTAGGGTTTTTAGTAGCTGAAAGTGCACTATCATCACCTACTTTAAAGTCAAGCCACCTAGCCTAAAGGCAAATTTATATGTACAATATCTGAAAGACTCACCACATCACTTTCTCCAAGGCCTCACATTTTGCATTAAAATGTACAAATCAGAAGACATGTAGAAAGCAGATGAAAAGCACCAACAGCTGTGCACAATCACACCTACCAAAACATCACAAAGATCAAGATGAATGTTATCAGTGCTGTTTAAAATCATTAATGTATGATAAATACATACAACAGAAAGTTAACAAGTAAACCACCTCATCATTCTCATACAGAACAGCCTATAAAACTGTTCCCAAAATTGAACTCTTTTCAATACACTGCTTAGATTTTTCATTATGGTATTTATTCTGCATTGTGCATCCCAAATTATGAAAATATGCTTTACAACTGATTTTCAACATGAAAATTGTCTTCTGTATGTAGAAAAAAAACCAGCAGCATTTCTCAATGGAAGTACTACTCAGACAAGCTTTAAGTCATTAAAATTTAAAGCAGTGTTATCTACCTACCTGGATTGATAATTTATTTCATGCTGGCGACGTTCCACTGGCTTAACAGAGTTGCCACCAATGCCCAGCTACATAGGTAGCCACTTATTTTGAAGAATGGCATGATTTTTGTGATCACAATCATATTTTCAAAAGAAACTTGGCTGCAATAGATGTTTTTACTGTATCTTAATTTCCAATTTTGCTTAAGCTAAGCACAACTTCTCAAAAATCTGTAGGTCCTTGTGTTCAATCGTTGATTATGTCTCTTCCAAAGTGTATTTTTGTATTCTTATATCTAGTCTACCATGATTGGTTTTGAGCTCTAAGTTTTCCATGTACATAAACTTTCCCGTGTTGGCCTGTGTAAGATTTCTATTCTGGTAAAAACAGAGAACCTGAGAAATTCCCCCTGAGCATGAATTAAGCCATATCAGTAACATCTTAAACAAACTATAAACAGTAGTGAAGGTGAAGAGGAGATTACATCATACTAGGATATCTTCAGGAGAGAAGAGACACTTGGCTTGACTAACATGAAACACAAATACAGTCCTTGGAAAAGTAATACAGAGAAAAATGCAAAAAGAATTCATGAATCTATGATATTCTTTTTTGAGAATCTGTAATAAAAAAGCAAGATTAAAAAACATCGTATTAGGGAAGTTTGTGACATCCACCAGAAATACCCATTTTAATCGTATCAAATAAATGAAGAAAAAATTAGAATAATGCATTCATTATTTTCCCCTGCTACATAGCATATAGAATCATAGGACTCATATAGATGGATCAATTGCAATTTTACACACAAGAAGTTGAAAAATAGTGCCATTTATATCTCACATGGGATTTTTATATTACTTCCAATGTATTTTTTATAAACAGGGAAAGGGAATTAAAGTAGGCCCTATTGAACACAGCCGTTATTACTGGCTGAACACTGAGCTTCATATAGCAATTTGCCACCCTCCAGCAATCACAAGTTTATACCAATCATGTTTTAGCTATCAGCCATGACTACAATTAATATCTCGCAACCTTAAATACAGTATTTCTAGAGCGGCTTGAGCAGTAGACCCAGGAGAACCTCATGATGCTCAACAAATCCAAATACAAGATCCTGCTCCTGAGTTGAAACAACTCCCAGTAGGGATACAAGTTAAGAGACTAAAGCACTGAGCATAGCCATGCTGAAAAGGACTTGGGGGTACTGGTGGATGGCAAGCTGAACACAAGCCAGCAACGCACCATCACAGCCCATAAAGGAAACCATATCCTGGTCTGGATTGGAAGAAACACGGTCAGCAGGGCAAGGGAGGTGATCCTGCTCCTGTGCCGGCCAGGTCTCACCTGGAGCATTGCATCCAGATGTGGAGTCCTCAGTACGGGAGAGACAGACCTGTTAGAGCACGTCCAGAGGAAGGTGACAAAAGTGATCCAAGCGATGTAACACCTCTCCTACTATGAGAGCAGACAGAGAGCTGGGGCTGTTCATCTGGGAGGAGAGAAGGCTCTGAGGTGACCTGAGAGCAGACTTCCAATAGCTAAAGGAGTGCTACAGAAGGAAAGGAGATGGACTCCTCAGCAGAGTGCGGTGATAGAACAAGGGGAAATGGTTTCAACCTTGAAGAAGGTAGATTTAGATGAGACGTAAGGAAAAAGTATTTCACAATGAGTGGTGAGGCTCTGGAACACGTCATCCAGAGACGTGGTGGAAGCCCCGTCACTGGAGACATTCAAGGCGAGGCTAGATCAGACCCTGAGCAGCCTGATCTAGCTCTGCACACCCCTGTTCATTGCAGGAGAGTTGAACTAGATAACCTTTAAAGATCCCTTCCAACTTGAAGAATTCTGTGATTCTATACCCACATCATAGCAAGTTTTAAGCCTAACTCCTGGCACAAGTTGTAGACAATTTTATTTCTTCCTCTTGTCTAAAGGCCTTTTTTGTACCTTATCCTCCCACATACGGCATTGTCAATTACAATGATACTGTTTTAGAGACAGAAACCCACTCGTGCTGAGCAGTTACTGAGATAGTCATGTCATTCCTAATTCCTCAGGCTCATTTTGTGCCACATTCAAGCACAGAACACTCTCTTGTTCTTGTGTGTGGGATAAAGAGCTTCTTGCTCCTTGTCATCCAGTAGTTATGAAAGTTTCCTGCTTCATCAGGTACAATACTGCTCACTACTGCATATAAGTAGTCGTTGTAATTTCTTTTTTAATCAAAATCTTAACACTTATATTTTAAGACCTCAACAGCAACGCTCAGATCTAATCACAAAGATGCAAGTGAACAGCAAAACTCCTGTCATTTTAGTATTACTTGATAGAACTGACAAGAAAAAAAAAACGACAAAATAACTGACGAAAAGTTTCCAGTGACACAAGGAGGATCTTAACATTAAGCTAATGAACAGTATTCCTGCAGTTCTGCCATTTAGTACGTGACTTGATAGGCCAGTCTACATCTAGACCTTGCAAAAGAGAAAAACAAAAACACCTGCAGTAAGAGAAAAGTTGCAAAAATCCATCTGCCTCACAGTTTTTCTGAAGTGCATATATACCCCCTGTATAAAGTCCTCACAGCGTTAAGGAAGCGCGTATCTATCATGACAACACACCATCAGATCATAAAAACTATTTTTGAAAACATTGTGTAAAAAAAAAAACAAAACATTCCTACACTATGTTTGCCCCCTATGAAGTAATCTAGGGATGAAAGATTTTTTTCAGAACAAAGATTCACTATTTAGGAAATAGTTATCACTTTACCAAGGGAGATTAAAAAAAATAAATATTATTTTCAATTTTTTTGAGGGCAATAGCATTGCACAGGGTCACATCTCTTTTACTTAAGTTGGCAGATGAGATTATATATGGATGTGGCAAGAAGATGCCATTTTTACACAGTCTTACTAAATCAGGGTTTTTAGGCTGGGGGAAAGAGGAAGATTAGTATGAATCCCGAGAAGCTATTTATTATGAGAAAGAGACAGCGCATTAATCTTCCTGTTTGCTTAGGACAGGAAAAGAAATAAGGGGCTTACATCTCAGTAAAAAGACCTTACAGTTTCGATACTGAACCAATCTTTGTTGAATAAAGCTGAGGAAGTCTGCTGGAGCCTCCATCACTGGTATTTAAGAAGTTAGATGTACATATGTCAAAGAAAGAACCCCAAGCTGTCCAGCTCTGTTCTTCACACTGGATGCTTCAATCTTCACTGCTCACTTGGCAGTGGCTGTTCATGTGCGAGGCCAAAATTACACCAGAAAATACATGGACTATACTAGATTTCTAGAAAAATGTTGCTGCAGTTGCTCCTTCTAATTCCATATAATGTTTCGTTGCATTAGTCAATAGCTGCCTCAGTGTTAGCAGCTTAGTTTGCCTTTTTATTACATTTCAGTTATCAAAAGAGACTGAAAAGAAATGAATCCTAAACGTTGGTTAATTACTTGTTTTCCCTTTTCTGAATGTGTATTCTCCCATTAAAAATGAACTCTTTTCTCCACTACCCCTCCCCCTTCCCACCCAGAGCTGAGCTACCATTTCATCTGATATAATTAAGTCACTCCTGATTCTCATCTCTTCCCCGTGGGTTTCCATAAGCTCTGTCTCATGTGACCCAGCTCAGAGCTTTAGAGACCATCATCCATGTTGTGCCTTTCAGAAATGCAGTCTGTAGCTCTGCAAGTTTTTTTATGATATCCTTTCACAATATTTTGTAAATGTACAAATGAAGCACAAAAATTATTTCCCTGCAGCTGCAAAGCTGAGGGGTCAAGGAGAAGTGCTGCTTGCCTGTTTCCATGGCTCAAATTCAGACTCAGGCAGAAGGAAGCCATCAAAATGACCTGCTGAAGAAGCCCAGTCACAAAGGAACAGTTTCCAGACTGTAACACTGTAATTTGATGGAAAGCACAGTAACCACAGCAGAGTAGCAAGGTTCTAGGCTGCAGTGAGGATATGCTCCAACGCAGCAACCATGAGCACAGAAACATAGAAAAGAATCTGCTTACCCTTGGAAGGCCTCAAGTAGACAAGGATCTCCAGCAAGATACCCTTGCCTCCACTGCCAGCCCTTAAATGTGGTCTGGGAAGGGGTGGATCCTGGCTCAAGATCTGATTACTCAAGTGCAATGCATGCACCTGAGCTTCCCTGCGTTCGCCCTGCCTTCCCACCTGGTGCTCAATCACTGGTTCAAACCATAGCTTAGCATTTCCACTACAAGGACAAATGTTAACCATTATTCCATCAGCCAACACTGTTTCTACTGTTAATTTCTATTTGCAAAGAACCTCCTGACACTGATTAAAACTGAGAAATAAAATCTGGAAAAATACAACATCCTCAAACATCCCTAAGAACTTGATTTGAGTATCGTGGATTCTAGATTGCTGAAATATCAGACAAGAATTTGTCTGATATAGTTGTTTGCCAGCAGTAACAGTTACCAGCATTTCATTTTCTCAGACACATGCACACTGCTGCATCATCCATAGGCCCCTCTGAAGGCTGCTCACACTGGGGCTAAGCATTCTGCCATCTTCTGCAGGAACATGTCCTAGCCCTAAGTAAGCAAGGAACCTAGCTGTCAAAGTGTATAAAAAGCCTTATGTTCCCTCCCTTCCTGTCCTGAGATCAAACTCCAGCATTAAATTTTTAATAGAAGGACGATTTTCAAATCTCTCCTCTTTGATTATTGAGAAGGCTCAAAACACAACCCATGGTTTTCCTTCCTTTTGAAGTAGTACACAGCAGGGTTGCTACTGCTACATAAGCAGACAGATGTAGCATTCAGTGTTAGAATTCCACTGTCACCATAACAACATTTACTAGGGATGCTGAGCTACCATCAGTTCAAATGAGATCAAGTTCTGCAGACCTATGGGGAAGTGACAGCTTTCTGTCACTGCAGGAGTGAGCCAAAGCCTTTGAGAAGGACCTGTTTCTTTTGGGCAGCAGACCGGGGAGCTTCCATGCTTAACAGAGCAACCTGAAGCTTTCAGGTCTGCTTCAGATGAAGGTTTGCAAGCATTGGTAATTCATTATTCAGGTTCTAACTCAAGTTTGTTTGCAGCCTGGATTGTCAAGCTGCAAGAAAGCTTCTGGAAATGGATACTGCCTTCTCCCACACCCTAACTCCATGGGTTATATAATGTAGATGGAATTAGCCCATTTCAAAAAGGGCAGGTCATTTATCAATAAACACTCGTGTTAGGATTTTTGTAAATGAAGTATTGGTGGAATGTGTTAGCTGAAAACAAAGATTTCATTTTACTCCAGAAACAAGCTTTTAAAACTGTTTAAATCATTTACAGGCAATTACAAGAATAATCCACATTTATTAATGAATTAACAGTACCAGCTAATCTGACACAAGATAGCACCTCTTTTGGGGCACATTAAGGTCATAAATCCATCCCAGGGCATCTTATTCACTACGCTTAGTGTAACAACTTCCTTTCAATTCTAGGGTGACAGGCTATATATGCAGGTAATTAAGGATCTAGTTAAAGATGCAGAAAAAAAGCTCTTCAGGATATGCTTAAGGTGAGCTGAAGGAACTTCTAAATTTCTATTTCAAGTTTCCATCCATGAAAAAAAGAAAAAAGAAAAGAAAAAATATCCAGAGGTGAACAAGACTGCATGTCAGAAGGTGCTGGGAATTGGCAGACTGTACATCACTGGTACTTCTATGACAGTTTCTGTATAAGAATCAGGTCTATGAAAACAGCATTTCTCTTTGTTTTAGATAGTTTCAACTGTGCTTTTTAGATGGCAACAATGTGGTATAATAGAGATTTAATTAATATAATCAAAAGTTTATGGTGGACACAAACAAAAACCCAGTTCTTAGCTGTAGCACTTAAGCATTCAGTTCACCAGTGGACGACGATGAAGCTCCAAACACACACTTTGCACTGGAGCTGACACTAATCCTGTCCACTTAGCTATAGGATCACTTTGTTTAACTTGGCAAAAAACAAACAAAAAAACCCTCTATAAGTAGTGGTCTCCTCAGGCAAGCTCATCTAATGAGAAGAGCTTATAAGAATAGTTCGATATTCAAACTGTAGCACAATAGTTCACTGTCAGAAAGAACAGAGGGGAAACAGTGCTTAGTACCAAGGAAATGAATGTGATGTTAAAGTCTTGGTCCTTTATGACTGCTTTTTCTCCGAAGTTGCATATCCTCACCCAGAGCACAAAACAGTTTTGTGAAAAGTACTTGCACAAACCCTTCCAAGCCTTCAACAACTTTTGACAGATCTAAGTCTCTCAGCTTCGTTCTGTTTCTCCTGTATGACTGGCCCAGTGAAACCCGAATCAAGTCTTAAGAGTAAGACTCCAGCAGAGCATATTGTAGGAAAAACACATAACTGGTATGAATTTCTCTGTTTCAGAATATAGAAGGTGTGAGCAGAAATGTTTGCAGTTCATTTTCATGGTGCACTGCAGATTATCTATGTTGGTCTCACTCATACATGGCTTACATTTAAAAAAATAGAAAACAAAATCAAGCAACTCCTATGATCTTCTGTGATCTGTTGGATGTCTCTTCAGTTCGGTTTCTTATTTCAAAGCAATTTATATTTATCCAAATGGTAGTTTGAGAAAAGCATAAGCATGCTTTACTACTCAAAAATTAATGTGAAGAATTTAAAAATTGAAAAGTTTCGAGCTTCTTGAATGTTAAGAATTGTTTTCCTTGTCAAAACTGACATTGGTGCTTGCATACTTGTTTCATTAATGGGGAGAAAATACATTTAAACAGCAGGGAAAGCAGATATGACTTTGCAATGCCTTCCAAAATAGAATCCACTAGCCTTAGCTAAATAAGATTTTATCAGGGTCTTAAAGAAAATTCAACAGAATGTCTCTTTCCTTGATTGCTTTGATCAGCTGTGAGAAAATTAAAAAGTCTGTTGCTGTTGGGCTAACAATAAAATCCTATTGAGATGAATGGTGCAATTAACACCTCTGAAATGATTTACTTGAGCACTCATAAAGCGCTGAATGTCACCAGAGAGTACATTTTTTATAGATGACATTTATAAATATCAATAAACATCAATATATTAAGTCGTAGAAGAAATATTTTAATATACAAAATGTAATCTATAGAAAACTTTCCTGGTATGAGTGTGTAGCTACTCACTGTTCTGGCATGAACTGGAAACTCAAATATCACTCTGAAGCTAGAAAGATTGGATTCAACTTTTGACTTTCAAAGCACTTGCTCTTAAAAATGAAAACAAAACAAAGGAAACATGGTTTTACTAATTCTAAACTGCTAAAGTGTTAATTTCACATTCTGTTAGAATATGGTGGAATAGAACTGCCTTCTTACAGTATCATGAATACATCAACAGTTTAAACAGAAAATGCACAAATATAGAGGATAATTTAGGCAAGTATGGCAAGTTTTGCATGGTAGTTCGTATCTGAGCTTATTTAGGTCTTAAGTAATATGTACTTTCTGAAAATGTTTAGTTACAAATGGTGTTTGTATTAATCTTCTGGAAATTAATATTGTAGTTAAAGATATACAATACGAATATCCACAAAATGTAACAATCAGGAATTATGAAGTCTGTTGTTCTATTTTGTGTGTGTACATGTTCTACTGACTGTTTAGGACTATTTTAGAAGGCTAGCTACTATATTCAGCAGCAGTCACCTAGAACAGTTTGTCACTCAGGAACTCAGTGAAGAGTTCATCGTGCTTTGGGTGCTAGCTAGACTCCTAAGCTGGCTAAGGGCACTGTACAGCCCCCAATAAGCATGTCCAGTGACAGTTATGTAGATTTAAGCTCAAGCAAATCTTACAAGATCATTGAGAAGGTAAATCAGCTCTTGTTTGTTCAACAGACTTTATATAGCCTTCAGAAATATTTTCTGTAGTTTTTCTCTTCAGAAGTGAGAAAAAAAATACCACAGTATCAAGGAGGTCTGTCAATTCTTGCCTCCTGCTTTTCTTGAAACACAGGAGAAGAAGGCAATCTAAGAAACCAGGATGCATGAGAAAAAAGAAGCAGAGTGCTTGTTCCCCTTATTGAGCTTATTTGAAAGCTCCCATAGCTCTAGAAGACAGATCTCTTAATTTTAGATCCATCAGACCACAGTTCACCAGAGCAGAAATCTCATCTCACTCACTGATTTTGTACTGCAGCTCGCAAGACACAATGCTATCACTTAGTTTCCCACCAAACTGGGGTTAAGGTATGGTTTCCTCACAGACAGTTTGACTATGTTCTGGTTCAAATGGTTCCCTTAACAGTGATAACAAAGCTAGAGCACCTGCAGACAATTTAGATCGCACAGATCTCATAAAGCAAACCTTATTAACAGTGCTGTGTTACTCCCCCTTACTCTGAATAAGAGAAAAGGTTCCAACAATAAGCTGGCTGTGTTAGACACACGTTACTGTTAGTTCTACTTCTCTTTGAATACTTTGTCCTTGGAAAGATGAAACAAACAGCACTTGAAGACGTAAGATTCAACTGAATAGAAGATGTGCAATCTGTTTTGCTTTACAATAGAATTTGAGATGTCTGAAAGGTTCCTTATTACTAACACCAACAGATTTTACAATTCCTATTTTCCACATCAAACACCTATAATTCAATATTCAGTAATTCATATCACAAAAAGATCCTATTACTTCCTGACAAAATGAGTATTTGTATATCCTGGTTATAGATTCAGTGTACACAAGAAAAATACAGAACATTTAGATTTCTTGCTAAGATAGCTTAAAAAATTATTAATGCTTTCTTCCTATTAAACCAAGTAGACCTTAACAGTAACAGCAGCATAACAGAGTATACTGGTTAGAGAGCACCAATTCAAAAGCTTTTATAGCTCAGTAATGCATTATGTATGTGCCCAGTGACTTCCCTTAGCAACCTAATCAAGATTGAGTGTTTGAACCACAAGTACCCCTCTGTCCTCAAATTACTGAGAACAATTACACAAGAACAAAGAAATTTCATATAGAAATATGTAACTGAAAATAAAAATCAGCATTGATCCACTTAATGAGTAAGTACTGCAGTTCTCTAGTAGAAAGCAATTAATTTGCAGCGGTCATGTAAAACATATCCCGGAGAACTAGAAACGTGCCTGGAGAGCTTCAGCTATTAGGTAGCTTAGTAAAGCATGTCAGCTTCTGATCCAGCGCCTGACAACTAAGGGGGGAGGTAGCTAAGAGGACCTCTTCATGAGGGCTGATTTGAAGTGAAAATATTCTTTTTTTGGGACTTGAGTTTTGCTAGCAACAAACTGCATTCCTATACTTTCAACAAGCTAGTCCTGTCCTAGATTCATTACCAGTATCTCTATTAGCGTATTAGTATGTCCCTGATTGAGCTTTAGGGTAAGATCCCTATCACTCATAACCCAGATGCAGACATTGTCAGGGAGGAGTCCCCTGGCAGCCCAGCCTCCTTCAGCAGCCTGTTTATAGCTCTGTGTATGCTCCTCCCTCAAACACAGATCCATTTCCTTTATTTTCAAATCCCTGTTCAGTTAGATGTTCACAACAGTAGTCCTGGATTACTTCAGCTGATGAACCATTCCTAGCATGAGTATTCATACCTAGTAAGGGCAAGGGAGGTGATCCTGCCTCCCTGCTCTGCACCAGTGAGATCTCACCTGGAGTACTGCATCCAGATGTGGAGTCCTCAGTACAGGAAAGACACAGATTTGTTAGAGCATGTCCAGAGGAGGGTCACAAAAATGACCCAAGGGATGGAACACCTCTCCTCCGAGAACAGACTGAGAGAGCTGGGGCTGTTCAGCCAGGAGAGAAGGCTCTGAGGTGACCTGAAAGCAGCCTTCCAATAGCTAAAGGAGAGCTACAGAAAGGAAGGGGATGGACTCCTCAGCAGAGTGTGGTGATAGAACAAGGGAAAATGGTTTCAACCTTAAAGAAGGTAGATGTAGATTAGATGTAAGGAAAAAGTATTTTACAGTGAAGGTGGTGAGGCTCTGGAACAGGTTGTCCATAGATGTGGTGGAAGTCCCATCACTGGAGACATCCAAGACAAGGCTAGATCAGACCCTGAGCAACCTATCTAGCTCTGCATGCCCCTGTTCATCACAGGGGACCTGGACTACATAATCTTTAAAGAACCCTTCCAACTCTAAAAATTCAGTGATTCAGACTATAGTATTCTTTCTCTGAAGATCAACTCTTCAATAGCATGTATTCACACAGAAGCAGCAAGTCCAGAGTACGTTCCAGGGAAATCTAAAAATAATAAGTTACTCTTTAAGGAAAGCTGGGCTTTACAGACTACCAGTGAAAAGCATGTTATACCATAGACAATTTTCATTAAATACTTTCCCTCAAAAAAAAAAAAAAAAAAAAAAAAAA
>VXAB01005267.1:272895-288317 GCA_013399175.1 Odontophorus gujanensis
AAAAAAAAAAAAAAAAAAAAAAAAAAAAAAAAAAAAAACAAAAAAAAAAACAAAAAACCCAAAACCTCCTTATGTATCAGTTTGGTCTGCTTTTTGTCATTTTTCTACAAATTATTCTATTTATGTCATATGAAAATGGTACTATCATGTCCTCATGGTGTCATCATTCTATTCTGTACTGATGTACATAATGATTAAGTACCATGAAGTGCTCAACAGGTTAAGCTTCTGTGGCACAAAATTTGAAGTCCTGAGTTGATGGCTGGATTGGTAAGGGAATTTGGTTGCACATATAGTTGTCAGAGAATATTTTATGACATCATTTCAGCTCAGAACAGAGCAGATTCCCAAACTAGCTCAGAATAATCTTTATTGAATGGTGCTTTACTGCAGTTCAAATACATACTTATGTCCTGACAGAGCTCATGTTCCAGCAAAGGAGCTGAGGTATCACGGGGCATTGCCCCACAGTTTGCCAGTGTTGGAGACTTGCATGTTCTGAGCTATGATGCACTCTTCAGAAGCTTTTAAATTACCACTTTCCCACTGGATTCTCACCAGAATTTGTTTTAAAGCAATGAGAAAATGAGAATGGGCCAAGCTCATGTTTGCTGACAGTAGACCTAGAAAAGAAATAACTAAATTCCAATTTTACTGCTCTAATTTTTATGTTATCCCATAATTGCAGAGCTTCATTTCCTGCTTATAAATTGAAAAGCTTATTGCAATACATTTTCACAAGCATAATCACATATCCATATAATTCAATCCTTACTGTATTTTATACTGCACATTGAAGGGTATTAGAAAAACTTAATGTTTTCTTGTTAACACATTTAGAAAATTCAATCAAGCTTAAAATCATTACTGAAGCATTTGACAAAAATCTCGAAGGCTAATCTCAGAAGAAATATTTCATGCACTCCCCAGAGCGTAGCTCCTTATTGTCTCGTTTTGTAGGAGGGGGTGTGCATGTCAATTTGCATATACAAAAAACAGCTTCTAGCAAAACTGCACAACCTTCATTAGAGATGTTTTGCACACACCTCAGTTAATCTGTGCTTTAGGAGAGGTCCAGATAAAAACTTCTCTTCTGGTGAGGAAAGTAAATTAATTTCCAAGAATGTGTTTTCCTTCATTTTACCCCAGAACACAAGAGACTGATCAAGATACTCTGCACATCCAGAACCCTCATCCACAGCTATTTTGGATATACAGACTGCGCAACATAAGGCCACAAAGCTCTAGTTTCTGTTCTTAAACTCCATGAAAAATCCTTCAATGTAACTGCCATGTCAACTGGAAAAGAAAGAATACAAAACTTTTGAACCACTAGTTCAAATTTCAGAAGAGCATGTTCCCTATAGTCTGGCAGATTCTTAAAGGTGCCCAACTATCAGAACAGCTTAACAGATGTGAAGGAATGCAGAGATCCTATGTATCAAATAAAGGTAAACAATTAAATACATACTCAGTTTCAGAATATGGCAAATCATGTAACCTATCCATATTCCTCCCCAAGAAGCACCCATCTCAAACACAATATTTGTTTCCCTTGAGACATATATTTAGCTGAAAACATTTATGGCCTTACTGCACCAGTATATGGAGTTGTCTCCCTCAAACCTCATCAGACTGATTCTTTTATTTGCACAATTTCACTCCATTGCTTCCTGTTATGCAAGGGAAGTAGAATCATTAGAAAAGAGCCTGAACCCATGGATCTTACAGGTGAAGTTTAGGTCTTCCCTATACAAGTCCCTCAAATCTTCCTCTACCCTCTATGTGACTAACATGGAATGATAGGATACTAAAAAACATTCACAAGAGTGGTTGTTGCTCTTCAAGCTAGCTAGTGTCAGGGTATTTTGCTTAAGTCAATTTGTACAATATTCAGAAAATGTTAAGTGGAGGGAATAGGGAACTGAGGAAATACCAGTCATCTCAATACATAACTGACCCTTTCATGATGGAGGGACAGATCTTTGTTTGTAGACATGCGAAGTTCTCTGTAACTTGTGGTCCACTGTCAGAGCGTTTTGAAAGACAAAAGAAAAAAGCAAACAAATGCTCTATAACATAAGCCATGACCTAACAAATGAGTCGAGGTCTCTGTGGAATCCACGCATACAATTTGTACACAATTTCAGACTAACTCTGCACAGCAGTCTTTCCGACAAAAAAAGCAATCTCCTGGATGATGATGATACTCAGTGATACATACATATATATATTCTGTCAGTGTTAGTCTATGAAACTGTGTACAAATAGTTTGCATGGATAAAATGTTCTTTATTATCAAAAGAGAGAAAAAAAACCTATAAAACAAATCATGAAACATCCCCTAAAAAGGCAACTTGAGAAATTGTTACTTCTGATTATTCTAAATGTAATATTCATAAGTTGCTATTACCGCTAGTGCAGGATCCTTGCGGTAATAGAATTGGGTAAAAGAAAAAGGATTGCTAACAAAACATTAATTTCAACTGATAACTGCTGCCAGACATTTCTTTTCAAACTTAGTCTTGTATCATTTTTCGTAATATTTTTATAACAGAGAAATTAGGGACAAGAAGCAGCAGTCTCCCACACACTGAGCAGTAACACACCAACTACGGATCCTTAGAAGGACACAGAGGTCAGAGGTTGCTCCAGCCTGGCAGCTCAGAGGAGAGCTCAAAGTTGAAGACAGACACAGACAGAAAGACTCACAACAGTAATTAGTTTACCTGCCAGAAGTTCTCTTCATTCACATGGACTATGGCTCTTTTTGCTCCGTGCTTTAACTTAGGTTATTTTTTAAAATGTGATGAGGAGTAGTCAGTCACTAGGTTCACAATTTGGTGGCTTGCTGAAACACAACTCTGCCAATTACACTGCTTCTAAGCAGGGACTCGAAGCTGAAACCTCCCACCTGTGGTCACACTGCATCTCCTCCAGATGCCTCTACCTTTTTCATCACATAGAAACGCTTTGCTTTTCCCATAGCTTCTTGAAACAGCCCCCAAGACAGGCTGTTCAGGGCTCAGTCTCATCAAGACTGCTTAGGGCACTGACACCCAGCCTCTCCATTCCAGCACTCAGAGAGTTCATGCAGTCAGTTTTCCCTTTCAGAAGGCCTTGCCATGGATTCTGTTACGTTCACTTCTTAGACGCAACTATCACAATAACTAACTCTTCCCTCAGACCGCTTTCCTATCTTCTGCGCCCAAATGCTTTTCCTCAGTATTCTCTAAGCAGCCTCTCTCTATCCTTCTCATTCCTGGCTCTCCAAGGCAACCTTTAGCATCACCACCAGCATCTCACCTGTGCTTTCAGAGCTCCTTTTTAAAGCAGTTGTTCTTAATTGGCAGTTTGGGCAAGTAGAGGGGTAAAGCAAGCAGAATGCAGGAAAATTTCTCTAGGGCTGGTGAGGCTGATATGACAGGGTAACATTCAGGACCACTACTCCCATTTTTCTTAAAGGATGTTGCAAAATCAAGTGACTGTATAGAACTGTTGCAGAGCAATTCAAGGGCTGGAGGAAATTCTTCACAGTGAAATAATTTAACTACTTGATTTATTTTGTTAACAGACAGTCTAAAAAGAATACTAACTACAGTGCTTAGCTGTCTGCATGGAAGAAAAAAGCCAAACAGTATTCATTAATACTGTAATCCAGGGAAAATGCAAATGAGAAGGCTCATGTTTTAACTTCGTGTGAAACATAATTTCCAAGAAACCACCCACCAAGAAAATTAATGGATTCCTTTTTTCAGTTTTCATCATTATTATTTCTGATGTTATAACTCAATAGTGGGTTTTTTATTACTATTCATATAAAAAACATCATACATCTGTGCCTTTGATAAAAGTTTTATTATAAAATCATAAATATTAGAATATTAATACTTTGAAATTTTATTAAAAATAAGGGTACTAGGTGAATCCTTGTTACTCTATTAGCTATGATTTGGGCAGAAACCTTATTTTGGACACCCTTTCTAGAAAGGACAGTAGATTTCTAAATGGCTTATAGAACTAAGAAGCTGGAAATGAACCTATTCTCAGAAAAAATATATAGGCAATGTTAGATACTTACAGCTCTGGATGTTAATCAATTTATGGAAGATTCCTAGAGAGCCTGATAAAAAATTTAATGGGTTTTCTCCATAGCAGAACTCCTTAGAGCCTGCTGAATATCCACAGCAAACTGAAATCATCTTTCCAACTGTAGTTGTAAATCAGTGCTCTTGAAATAACTCAATAGAGAAGGCTTTTCTTATTAACTTCTGTAGTTATTACAATAGTTTGTCAAGCAGTCCACTGGTTTAATCTTTATTACACCCAATAAAGATCTTCCCAAGAAAGCTTAACTGTGATTGAATTCACATCATCTTTTGCATACCTTTGCACACTTCTACCTTCTTCAGGATGTGCTGAGAGGAGCCAGCAGCTCTGTTTGCCTCCCTCTGGAACAGCACATTATCTGACAATGTGCAGGTGACACACTAGGGACCAGGGTAGTGATCTCCTCCAGCTGAGCAGGTCTGTGGTGAGCCCCGGCCTCCTGCACAGCTAGCCTGCAGATGTGGCTGGATGGAGAGAGGTGCAGGTATCTTCCAGGCCACACATCTGTGTGCTGTTATCTTTGAAGTGAAGGCATCGATGTGAAAAGAGAGGATATGGCCGGATGGTAGGCCTGGATACTTGGAAAAGCTGGGAGATTCCCAGGTTGGAAACGGTCATTTCAAGTGCACTCTCCAGTCTAAATTAGCACCAAGAAACTGTGCATAAAGGTCCTTTCTTGCTTTTGTGCAGTGTTTGCTGTGTTATTTTGCAGGGAGCATGCAGGAAATTCAACAAGTAGTTCAAAGCACACATTTTTGAGTGCTCCCAGCTCCCCGACTTCCAAATGCAGCAGTCCCCAGCCAAGCAAAAGTCCATGCCAGAGAGCATGGCTGTCACCTCAGAAAGCAAGCCAGCCTTCCCTCCCAGTGAGGAAGGCTGCAAGAGCCAGTGCTGCTGATGTTCATTTTGGCATTGCCCTGCTTCTCCAAGCTGCTATGGAAAGAGACAAGTGCACCACTACAAGTCTCCATGCCACTCTGGGCACACTCTTGGTTTGCCATTTTGTGATCTTTTTAGTTGGCAGCATGACTCATACCCTCTCACTTTCTACCTAGATCACTGAAATGTTTCTTAGGAGTAATAATGGACCAGCTCTGGCTCTTGGAGGCATTCTGTCTTCAGGTCTGCCTCTCATGATCCTGGGAAAATGCAACAGGCAAGGTGGAAGTATATGTGCAGTGCTGCATAAACAAGACAGATCTCAGTGTGGAGCAGCAGAGGGAATCAGCTGTGCTCCTTGAAGCACAACATTTAGTTGCATTTTTGACTGTATCTACATCAGACAAAATTTTGGTGATGAAGTTGTCCATTCACTTTTTAGATTCACTCTTCAGTACTTGCCCCAGTGACCTCCTGCAACAGCACGATCTGCTAGTTAATGAATAACTGCTTAAAGAAGTGTCAAATGCCCCTTTTGGATGAGGAGGCAAGAAAACAGAAAACAGGGCTGTTACAGTGTTCTAAGTTCACAAGAGGTTCAGGCTGACACATCTAACCTTGAACCTATAGAGTTGCAGCTGTCTCCTGATGGAAGGTGAGATGGACCTTTTTCGGAGTTCACTTCCTGTAACACCCGACTTGGTGATTGAAGGAAAAGTCCCCTTACCCCCAGGTCTGACAAACAACTTGCTTCCCAACCAGTCTGTTTCTTTTGGAGACGTCAGAAGACACTTTCATACCATTATGGCTCTCTGCTGTGGTTTCCAGAGCTGAATCCAGCACATAATGATAGAAGCGCAAAAATGATTAATGGAGTAAATTCTTCCTTTTTATCTCACAGTGAGGTTCTGGATTTAGACAGGTTTCTATAGTAACAATAAAGTCTTCAGAGGAATTTGATGGTTTATCTCCTGGATTAATTCTATTGAATCTCACAGTATTTGGAACTTAAAGCATCTTTCTGTTCCACAAGAATAAAACAGATTGTTGTTTCTCTCTTAAAGAAGGACCAAGAATAAACAACATCTTGACTGACACTGAATACTACTAAAATAGGTCACTTACATTTCTGTAATGCCTACAACACCCCAGTCCAACCCCCTCCCACTCCAAAATAGCCAAATATGAGAGGAGTATCTCTGAAATATGCCTATAAAAATGGGGAAAGGGATTTTTCATTTGGTAGGATATGGTGAAAAACAAAAAAAAAAGAGTTCATTTTCTAAAAATCAATTACATTCTTTCATAGCGAAACCATTCTATACATCCCAGAATGCCACACAGTATCTCTTTCATAGAGTTCAGGTCTATGAAACCTGAATCACTTTTCTGGTTTGCAGATGCATTCATACAGACATTTAGGAACATGTATTTTTATGTCAGTGTGATACACAAACTGCCTGCATTTCCAGGAACACTCTGCCATTCTTTTGCATTACCCTGACAACAAAAAATCACACAATGTGGCTCCTTCATGCTGGCTGTCTTCAAGGGGTCCTTCACGCTTTCAGAAAGGATTGATGTCTCTCAGAGTCAGTCCCAGCGTTGCACTGAAATAATTCTGTGGAGCAGAGGGCTAATTCTTTCCATTTCTTTTAATATTTTTAAAGAATAAAGATTTATTACCTCTTCCTGTTTTAAGATATCTTTAGGGCAAATTGTGCACTTAACAATCCTACTTCTAGGTGAGCTGCATGCTAAGGATCACTCCACTACTTCGACTGCAAACATCAAGGATCAGCACAGTTATCTACATAAATGTATGAATTTGATCACATACATATTATCATATAATCTTTTGAGTTTGTTTGAGGAAGGGATCTTTAAAGGTCACCCAGTCCAACTCCACAGCAATGAACTAACAGGGATACCTACAATGAGATCATGTTGCTCAGAGCCCCATCCAGCCTGAGTCTGAATGTCCCCAGGGGCAGAGAATCCACCACCTCTGGGCAACCTGTTTCAGTGCCTCACCACCCTTACTGTAAAAAACAACTTCTTTATGTTGAGTCTCAGTCTCCCTCTTTTAGTTTGAAACCATTTCCCCTTGTCCCATATGCTGGAGACTATTCTGCTCTTTACTTTAAAAGCTTTACCAAACATGGACGTGATCCCAGGCTACCTGCTGTAGCTGACCATGGCTGAGCAGGCAGGCAGACTACATGTCACCAGAGTTGATTCTAGCCTCAACTACCTCTTTTGTGACCTAACGGTTTCATTTCTTGCCTTGCCTGCTGCTTTCTGCAGCAGTGTTCCCACACACACCTCAAAGCTGTAAGATCAGGCCAAGGCTTCTTTGAATTTTTTGACATTTTTGAATTTTTTAATAAATGTGATCAGAACTATTGCATAAAAGACCTAACAGAATATTAATGCAACGTTACCTTTTTCATTATGCCTAATCAAGTGTATTAAACATGCAGAGACATAAAGCATCCAGAAAGGTGTTGGTTCTGAAGATGGATAGTAAGCATCAATGCCCAAACACAGAGAGATCCCAAGCTGTGTGGAAGAAGCCCCTGGAAATGCAATACACTTCATGATTTTCTGCAGTCAGTACTCTGTAAATGCTTTCTCTTGCAATCTGACAACAGCATGAATATGGGCAAGCCAAAGTTGCCACAGTGAGCATTAAGAAACCAGTAACTTGTAGAAGTGGAAAAAAGAGAGTAAGTTATCTGCACCTGTGAATATGACCGATGTCAGTGCCGTGGCTCATGCACAATGTCTTTGCAGGGGTGATTTGGCAGCTGTACAAACCTGAGAATAACCTCATGTAAGAAAACTTGGTGCTATCTCTATGCACTAAATTTGACCTAGTTTAAATTATTTTCTTTTTGGAGGTAGGTATTTTCTCAGTAGATATCTTTCAGAGATAGAGAGAAAACAAAATTTACACCACCAGTTCTGGTATTACTTCGAAACATGCCAGAATATCTTTTCAAATTATATCAAATTGTTTCTAAGACAGAAGCCTGCAAGATTTCAACCTAATATACTGTTCTCTTCCTTTTCAGATCTATATCTTTGAAATTTGAACTCAGGTTTGTGACAATTAAAAACTGTTGTGAAGACTGAAGACCAGTTGAAAACTGGCATAAAAGACTGAAACCTACTGTCTCCCCCAGTTTGATTTTTTTTTTCACAGAATTCAAGTAGTACATCTCAGGGCTTTGGATTTTCCAGATTCAGCATCTTTTATGCTTGAGCCCACAAAATAGGCTGAAGAATCACATTTTTTTTTCTCAGAATTTATACTGAGCTGGAACATGTGAAATTTTCTCATCTCCTAAAAGAGATGCACTGCAGAATTTGTGTGGGAAACATCACTATAAATATATCCTACTTTGGCTAATATAAGTAAGATGGTGAAGCGAAGGGACAACTTCACAGTGATTGTGCATAATGAAGTGTTCCTGTTGGTACAGATGGAAAGCTGAACTACCAGGGAAATCCTAGGGAATAGGCAGAAATAAGATTTCTTCTACAGAAAACAGTCTGTTTTTATTTAAAGATGGCTATTTGCTTTTACTTGTGTCTGTAAAAGTATTTAAGCATTCCCTGAACAATATACATGTTCTGTCTTAGCCAAGTTCTCCTCACTACATGAAACAGAAACTGCTCTTTAAGGGGAAAAGTCATGACAGGTTGAGTAAACGAAGACCAAGTGCTAATAATAGCTGTTAAGTATCTCTACGCATCTCTGTGAGCAGTAAAAATTATTTTTAGGCAGTTTTTACTGGTGCTTTGACCAAGTGCTGGGTCCTTCCCAAATGACACTCCTGCTTTCACTGTTCTTTTTTTTTTTTTTTCTACAGGTTCATTTGCGGTTTTGAGAAAGGCTTACTTTTTTTTCCCCTCAAGACTGTTCTACCTGAGTGTTGGCCCAAGCAAACGCTTTGGAAGGGCTGCTTTCCAAACAGAGAACACTCCAATCCACTTTCTTCTGAAATTTTTTGGGAACTGGCTGTATGTACCTAAACTGTCATCAGTTCCCGATACAGCAGCAAGTTGAAGTACCCTATGTAAAAGCATAAGAAAGTAAATGACTGAGGTTTTTAAGCCATGAAGCTATCCAATTCCAAATATGACCAGCTTGGGGGCTTCTCACTGCCAACAACACATGCAAAGTAAGGGAGTGTGCTGCCTTACCGTTAACCATGTTATCTTAATGTAACTCTTCCTTGTCACGAGACTTCTCACAAAAACAACCCTTTATTCAAATGGCATTATCTGAGGGAAGATGAAGTTAAAGAGCTGTGACAGACTGAAGTCAGAAAAAAAAAAGGATTTCTTATTATCAAAGAGAGCCTTGTATGACTCATTCAGTCATTTCATGCCTGTATAAGCCTGTACTTGTATCATGTTTTCATTGACTTTTATCATATAAAAATAATATTTAATTTTGAGTCAAAGGATACTGAAAAACAAAAGGATATTTAGAAGTATAATTGTAACCGTCTGCCTATTCTGCCTATGGTATGGACTATTACACCTGGATGCATTTTGTTGTCTTTCTTTATGGTATTTTCTGAGGCAGCAGCAGGAGTTTGGAGAGGCAGTAAACCCTCCAAGCAAGAAATAGAATAGATGAAGCAGTGGGCTTGCATATCCCTAGCAGGCCAGATCTCATTTTTTGATTAAACACAATTTATTTCACTTTTCAGGCTGTTTATGTGACAGTGACTGCTCAGTACGGGAAGGTGTGAAATTGCACCTAAGATGATTTTACACCAGAATGTGTAGAAGTATAGAAGGCTGGAAAGGAAAGTGCTTGGAAAACAAGTGGGGGAATTAATATTGCCCATGTAGCTTTCCTGCAGTTTGCTTATGGACACAGGTTATTGAGGACTGTGATGAATGCTCACAGCCAACGCTCTGCATGGGACCTCCTTTGCTCAGATCAGACAGAGCTGCTCAAGGAGCCGACAGGCTGTGCAAGGAAAAGGGTTGGAAACAGCTCCTGCACCTGCTGTGGGAACTGGAAAGCATAGAAGGGGTGAGTCAGACAGGATGAGCTCATGAGTAAGGCAGATTAATGCTGCCCAGAGTACCATTTTCTTATCATTGCCTCTGCCACAGACAGCTGAAGTGCCACAAGTCACCTCATGCAACTGTGTGTGCTCTAATGAGCTGTGCTTGGTGTGATCCAGGGGCTGGTTTGCCCTGATGCTGAGATGCAAATGGCATTGGGCTACCTCAAACAGACCAACAGGCCACACTGAGCCCATGCTTGGATCTGGAGCTCATTTACAGGATAATGTGTGTAGAGGTCCCTTTGTGTTTAGGATTGCCCTTAAACATGCTTCATCAGGCTAATAATACAAGCATGAAGACTGCAGAGCCTATGGGTTAGAGCTCTCTAATGGGACAAAAATATGAATTTCAATTTTGACCACACTGATGTGGGCAGTATGGGGGAGCTGCTATAGCTACCAGCTATTTTCTTCCCCTCAAACAAAAGTTTTCTAATCTAGTCTGAGACCTGCATCAGAACTCAAGCTAACCTTAGGAATGGCTTTTATTTTATCTTCTTCAGCTCTTTTCCAGGATCAGTAGGTTCTGTGCCACCAGAAATATGCATTCAGATAGTGCTACTGTTGCAAGTCAAACACAGAAATATAGGAAATATTTGCACAGTGATTGACTGTGACACAGCAGCACAGACTTGCTGCCTATGAATGCCCAAATGTAATCTTTATTGAAATGACACTCTGGGTAAAGAAATAGCCAGATACTATTTTCTTCCTTCAGGATGGCCCTCCTCCAACCTCCTCTGGCTGCAGTGGGTTTTAAGTCCCACTGAACAGTGCTTAGGGGGAGTGAGCTGGGTTTGCAGAACCTGTGAGTCAAACCAGCATCTACCGAAAGACAAATTATACTTAAACATTTAATCTGAATCAGAAAGAAAAGATCTTGACTTCTTACGTTGCTTTTCCAATTGCTTATTTCTCAAAAGCCTGTCTGAGACTCTAACTTGTCTACATTCCTGAATGCAGTCCTCACCTTTACAACACCAGAGTGTCTTTTAAACCAACAGGAGGTCAAATTCTTATTTTAAGGACAGGAAAACAGAGGGAGACATGAAAGCTGACTAAGAACCTGGGTTAAGCAGACAGATTGGAGCTTACAGTTCTTTTTTAAATCTTTGTTTCTTTGGATCCAAATACTGAATGTAAGCACTGTCATTCTTTAATTCAAAGTTTATATAGTACGAAGAATTAACAGCTGAAATACTGAAGAGCACCTGGTGACATTACTGGCCATTTTCTTTTTATACCAATCACAACATATTTCTGAAATATTTGTGTTTTACCAGGGCAATCCAATCTTCTGTACAGAAATACATGAAAGATTTTCATGAAAAATGCACTTCTGTATTTCAGTTGGACATTGGTGGTTAAACACCACCTAGCACTGTTGCAGTTGCCCACAGATAACCCAGCTGACTTTGTGCTCTGAGAGGTCAAAGTGTCCTGTAACATCTGAATCACACCTGCCTACACAAGGAGGTATTTCTAGGAGGCCCTGAAATGCAGATGTGTAAGCTTCAGTGTCTGAATCACTCTCTGATTATTTCAGTAGGCTGAGATTCAAAGGATCAAACTGTAACTTGCTGGACTGTATTTTTTCAAGACAGATTGGGAATGATTAAGAGTACGCAGGCAAGAAGACAAAATCATGGTGTTATTTTACCTTATTGGCAAGTTTAAGAAGGTCTAAACTGGCACTGTTGTTTAGTTGCAGCATACAAAAAATTACCTTTGTAAGTTTAGTGATTAGCAGAAACAAACACAAAAGCCAGACTAGCTACACTGGTGTGCTGCTGTTGAAACTGCTAAGTTGGTTGCTCAAAGTCTGTGCTGTTGAAGAATACACTATCAGAAAGACAAAGCTCTAACCCACATGCATTGTCACATACCCCTCGTGAAAGATTGGCAATATCACACTTTTTTCTTGGAAGGTATGAATTTACAAGGCAACCACATCTGTGAATCATGTTGCAAACAATTCATGCTCCTAGCAACTCATGTGCAATAAAAGTTGTTAGCTCTTCAAACTCATGTAGTGTCTTGGTTGTTCATTCAGTGCACAGTTGATAATCCTGAGAGAAAAGAACTGCAGTCTAACTAGCCATAGAGCAATGACAAAGCTCTTTATGACTCAAAATATATATCAGAACACTCTAATTCCAAAATAATTTTCTTTTCTTGTGTAGATTCTAAGATGATAGACCAGATATTTTTGTGTGTGTGTCTTTTCCTTGAACCTTATGATCACTCAAGACTATGCCCAGTGCAGTCTCCTCAGGATTTTTCAAGTGTCAAATGGGACTAAGAACACTGATCCAGCACACAGAGATCAGTCAAAGGCTAGTGCACTCCATGCAGGGGAGCACATATACTGTGAAGAAAAGAAGCTGTTTACAGCCAGGTGTCAGAGGAGTCCTTCCACTCTGAACTTGGCCTTTTTCCCTGATCAAAGTTCCAGAATCATAGAATGTAGGGGTTGGAAGGGACATCTGGAGATCATCTTGCCCAACCCTCCTGCTAAAGAAGGTTCCATACAGTAACTTACAAACATAAGGGTACAGGTGGATTTTGACTATCTTTTGAGAAGGAGAGTACAACCTCTCTGGGCAGTCTGTTCCAGTGCTCCATTACCCACACAGTAAAGAAGTTTCTCCTCATGTTCATATGGAATGTCCCATGTTCCAGTTTGTGCCCATTGCCCCCCTGACTAACGCCTTATAGATACTTATAAGCATTGATAAGATCTAGTCCCAGACTTCCTTTTCTAGGCTGAACAGTGGTAGGTTGCTCAACCTTTCCTCATACTGGAGATGTTCCAGGCCCCTGGATCCCCTACAGCAGTTCCCTGCCTTTTTAGAACTGGTGAGTCCAGAACTGGACACATTGCTCTAGATGTGGCCTCACCAGGGCAGAGCAGAGGGGGAGGACCACCTCCCTCAACCTTACTGCAGCAAATTTATGTATGAGAATGTACAGCACATGGGTAGTTTTGACTCAAGGGGGCTGATTCTTCCTGGATAAATCCACTGTATCACTAGCGCACTTGGAACTTGATCTAACAAACACAAAATGCCAGTTGCTAACAGCCTGTAGCTCATCCAGAGTAGCAAGCAAAGGATCAGTCACTGCTCTGAGTGTTCATGTAAATGGCTGCTGCAACTGTGACAGTGTAGTATGAGAGAAGCAATTCTGACCTTCATGGAGATGCTGTTGAACAACAGCAACAAAGACACCCAACACTGCTTCAAACTATCAGTTCAACTCATCAAGGGAGAAATAACTGTTCTACAAAACAGTATATTTGCAGCTCAGGCAGTATCACACTTACCAGTGATGCTCTAAGCCTGAGGCCATGCTGGGGTATAGACATGTTGTTTTGCCATGCACTGATAGGGGGAAAAATACAGCAACATTGAGCTTGCCGGGAAGCTTTGATCGAATGTGCCAGTGGACATGTTGATTGAGTGATAAGTCCAGCCACCCAGTTTTTAGCTACTTGCTGACCCCACTTTGGGAGTAGCATCTAGTGTGATAAAAAGAGTTCACTGGCAGTGTATTTAACTCAGTTGTTAAGGTTTTTCTACAAGACATCAGAGATATATCTTAGGTTATATTGTATGTCGCCTGAGCTCTTCTAAATAATTGTTCACAAATAACATGTCTACAGAGACTGAGATGGTAACTTTTCACTCTCAGATTTCTGTAGTTGCTAAGACAGAAGGGAGAGTAGGACAAAGGAGACTGAAGATGTGAAATGTGGCGTGCTTCCAAGACTACCATTGGATGAAAGGGGAAAGAAGTTTGAGTCACTTTGAGCAGGAACATTTCACTGAACTGTATTTATTTGGGTACTGCAGGTGGTAATACAGTGCAGAAGACTTATTGAATAGCTACATGAAAATCCTTGCACATAAATACTCTCACAAAACCATTACTCTCTCAAAGCAAGTCCTATTAGTATTACTAGGAGATGCAAGCTGATACTGTGGGAGGTCACAGACTCATCAAAATTTGCAAATGAAAACCATTGGTTCCAGTGAATGAAGCACTTCTACAGAGCTGCCGAGCAAATTTAGACAAAGTTGAGTGCATTCAGAGCTGCTCTGAGTTTGCAGGAAGTAACAATAGCCACCATTTTTAAAGCAATTGTAGCATTCATGAGCTAGGTGCAATTTTCAGAGCGATCACGACAATTCTGCAGATAATCATTTTGCAAGTTAAGAATATAAATTGCATGTTACAAAAGAAAGAGAAAAAGATGATTCCTGTTGAGTTCCCGTAATTGCAAATGAAAGACAGCAAGAAACATCAGGGAGTCCCTTTTCACAGAAGCAGAGATCGCAGGGGCTTAATTAGCATCAGATCATATGTATCGCCCTGAAAATGTGTAATGAATAGCTAGCACTTTCACATTAGACACGACTGACAGTCTGGTCTATTCTTTCAGAAAACATTTACGTATAGAGAAAAATGATCCCTGCCACAGGTAATCATGCTGATAGCTGTAAACCTACTAAAAGGATAAATTTGAACCTGAAACACCTTAAAACAAACCTAAAAATACATATTTACTAACAGAAAACAGAACTTTCTGTCAGAACAACCAGGTATGCACAACATATCGTCAATGAAAATAATCTATCACAATCTTTTGTGTCGCTTGGATTTATCTTCCTTTCATCTGAGCAGGATGAAGACTGTGTTGTGTAGTGTAAGATACATTTCTGGGACAACTTTCCAGAGCTGTATTAACTGCTACAGATTTTTAAAATTATTTGAATTTTTGCACTAAAATCACTGAAAAGATTGTGAAAGGTTGAATACTGTATAGAGAAGCTGGTTTTGTCAAGGTGAGTTAAGCATATGCATAGAAGTAATCCTGTTTCCAGACAATTTAGACACTAGTTAGGGAATACTTCTGCAGTGCTTCTTCATCCAGATGTTACAGAACTTATCAGCACATCTGTAGGGAACTTTTCAGCACCCACTTGGTAGGCCTGGCCACATAGACCTATTTTTAATAACCACTTCCTCTTGAGTTAGCAACTTATTTCAATTTTCTCATCCTTTTTCTTTCAATTTCAGATTCTTTTCTATTGCTGCTTTTGCAGTACTGTTAATGAGGACTTGGCTACCCTGCTTTTCAAGGCTGTGGCTGCAGAAACCTTCTGCAGAGCGAGCTGAAGAAGCACATGCTCACGATACACTTTTGAGGCCTCCTTGACTTGCAGGCCCTAATTCTTCTTCCTGGGAGTTGCTGAGCCACCTGTTCTGCTCTGCTGTGGTCCCAGTATTTGACAAATGAGTACCTCCTACTACTCCCTCCCCCCCCCTCCCCCA
>VXAB01005267.1:288405-333975 GCA_013399175.1 Odontophorus gujanensis
ACCCCCCCTTGCTTTACTTGTGTTGCTGCCATTCTGCACAGCCAGGGCTTATCCACATCTACCACCTGTCATCCAGTTTGTTCCCAGAACAATCTGCTTCTTTTTCTCTACTGTCAGTGGGAAATAAGCCTCTACCTACCAGCCCATTGTGGGAAATTATCCTTCATTTTCAGCTCTCCTTCTTCATACAGCACAGCAGAATGTATTGCTAAGCACTCCTTCTTCCTTCTTTGTTCACATAACAGTTTATTCAGCAAATGAGGCAGAAAATACCACAAGTGTTTAAAGAGAAGGTTTTTTTATTACACTTTTCTTACTTTCTCTTCATTTTTCTTAATTTGTTCCACAATACTTCTACAGGAAGCAAGACCTAATAGTTCACCATGGAAGAGGACAATCAAAAATGCTTCTGAACACTCAGCCCCATCACTTATTCATGTGCATGTGGACTGTGATCAAGCCACCTCCTAACCTTCAACTGCAGTAAGTGAATAGCTTAAATTTGATACTCTTTTCCTCCAGTTAAAAAACATTTCTTGCATCCTTTTGCAGAAAGCACACAGAAAAAGTATTAGCCCTAGAGCAAGCCATTAATTTCCTGTGGGGGTGGTGTTATTATCCTGTTGATAAACAACACACTCATGAGATACTACCCTGCTTATGCGCCCTCTTACTGCCAGGCAGATGCTCTGTCGTCACAGAGCGGTGTAGTACTCTGAGTGATTCCCTATCACTCACAAAACACAAGCCCCTTAATTAAAGAGGTCCTAATCCCTATTTTGGTCCTGACTATCAATTGACAATAGACTGTTGTTATTTTACAATTAATTACTGTTTACAGAAGACAAGACAGGGCTGTATCTGTACCTGCCTGTTTAACATCTCATTATAGAACTGTTTGAGTTGGAAGGGATCCTTAAAGGCCATCTTGTCCAACTGCTCTGCATTGAACAGGGACACCTGCATCTTGATCAGATTGCTTGGAGCCTTGTTCTGTGTGACCTTGAATCTTGACTGAATACTCTGTCTCTAATGAAAATATCGTGATAAGCAATGACATATTTTCATACGCATATATAAATACGTGTGTTAATAAGCATATGTGAAATATATGCTTGTGCGCATATTAACCCAAAATAATTCCTATTTTTTTAGATAGTAAAATAGTTATTTAAAAATCTTCATTCTGACCACATTTCTCTTTCTCTCAGCTTCCCTTCAGCGTGCTTGTCCTTAGAGCACAGCTCCGAGTTTCTCTGGTTAACACCAGAACCACACTCTGTACCTCCATGAAGGTTTTTTTTGAGATCACACCTTGATTATAGGTAGGTGCAGGAATTGATCATTAAATTAAGAACATTCCTACAAACAGTTCTATCTCACAGATGCAGACTAATTCTGAGCCAGTAGAAATACCTTGTTTTGGATAATTGAGATACACAGAGACTAAGCGTGTATTTTGCCATTGACAGGGATAGTGCTATGGCAGGAGGCATCAGACTTGGACTTGCCCACTACAGTGCAGGTCCTATCTGCACATGAGGGAGCTCCTATTGAGGTCCTTCCTGGTGGCTAGGCATGGTGGCTTTCCCTGGCAGCAAGTCACCTCACCCAGCCAGATGCTCTCTCTTTCCAATTTGTCAGTGATTACTGCAAGTATCTGTATGCCAAGTGACAGTCCCTTCTGCCTCCCACCAGTCAGAGGGTCACTGGAGGCTCATTTATTTTTCTTTTTAGCATGGACAGTGTATGCTTGAAAAAAGAAATCACAACTCCACGATATACACAGATTTAGGTCCAACTGAAGATGATAGATAGCGCAGCACATTAAGATTTTATGACAACTACTTGCATGCTGTTTTCACTGGATTTCTTTTTCCACATCAGTGGAAAGGAGACTTATGAAAGAATTTCCATATTATTATACAGAGCAACTTGTTTATTAGAGTTTGTTATTCAAAATCTTCATTAGGCACTCAAGAGCATATTTAGACTTTTGAAAACCACAAGTGGTCTGGAGCTTTTGAACCCCAGGCTGCTTTCCTACTTGAGGCATTAGAAAAATTATCAACGTGACAAATATAATGAAGTTTGCAATCAAAGCTCTGTGATCCCAAAAGATCATCCTTTCAGGAGCTAATTAGATTTATAAATACTATTTCCGCATACCACTTTTATATACTGTATTTGCATAAGCACAGTTTCTGGCTATTTATTTCCAGCATTTTACATTATGCATGTGTTCACCTCCATTTTTCTTCCAGTAGGAGATGCATCTCATCTAAGAATATAAAGTGAGGCAGAAACTATGTAAGGATAATATATGGCATCCACTGGTGTCCACCATATTGAATTCCTTACAATACCTTCATATCCTGCATACTGTAAACCATGCTCTTCTGGACAGATAAAATGAAGACTGTTCAGCTTATCTATAATCAAGAGGGATTTTATTTATTTATTCATTTTGCCAGAAAGCTTCATGCTGATAAGGACAGCCCCTTCACTGATCACAAAGAATGGAAGATGATCACCCTTTGTATGAGAGAACTTCAAGTGAAGCTGACCACATAGAGTAGCTGAATGATAAACAGGAGGAAGCAAAACCAGGCCCACAGCCAACTCTTCCTTGCACTTTCCCTTACACCTTCTGTCAACCTATGCTTTCCCACACTGAAATCCATTTCCAAAATCCTGTCAGGCTGTTGCTTTGGCTGTGTTGCTATTATTTACAGCCTTCCTTTTAACTATTGTGACAAATAAGCAGCACACTGCATGGCATTTTCAGTGCTGATGCTGTTTGGTTGTACAATCCTAGGGCAAGTGCCATAAATTCAAGATGGGCTATCTCCTGGCATCCCAACCATGTACCTTTGTACAGAATTTCTGCCAAACACGCCCGTGACAAATCTGTTTTCTACTTCCCTTTTCTCAGATTATGAGTATAATAAAGCACACTCTATGACATTAATGGTCTTGTAATGCTGGTTGAACTACTCAGATCCTAGGAGACATCACAGAGGTAATTTGTCCAAAGAATGTATTGGATTACAGGATCCTTTCTGCTTTTGTTTTGCTTTTTTCTACAGGGCCCGTTTGTACACTGAACGAAGCAGGAGCTCACTTGGTACAGCTATCCAATGCTTTATCTCACCTCCAATGTCTTGTCTAACCACACAGTATTTCTCTTCTTTCATCATGGGAAATTGTTGCTTTTACCATACTTTTCTGCGCATGTAAGGACTGAACACATCATAAACAGGTGTATGCTTACTGTCACAGAAAAGCAGAAGTGCTGGACTTCGGGTTTCTCTTCTTTTTTATAGATGGAGGATCAAGAGAAAGGAATTTAAATGTCAAAACATCCATTCACTGCATTATCAACTTCAGACAGACAATTTCTCCTTTGACAGCACTTACATTACACAGACTTGTAATACATGATAATTCTATAACTCTACATCAATAGGTGTTCTTGGCACATGGTGATGCTTGAACTAACTGAAGTATTCTAGTCAAAAATATAGTGCTGGGAGAGCCACAAAGGATTTTACCTTATGGACATTATTTGCATTATTATTTGCAGTATTTACATACTCCAACCCTCTTGTAGCTCCGCAGTACATCATCTCAGCACAACCTCCAGGTTTGAAGCCCAATTCCTAGCTATGTAATTTATGTATTTAAGTGTTGAGTGCTTTCATAAATCTTACATCATGAAATGGGGGTATAAATTAAAGGATTTGTCTGCACAGCAAAATGAGGGGTGTCAACTTTTGTATGGGCACAACAGCATGACTAATACTGTTGGAGAAGGAGGCTCAGGGCAGGCTCAGCAATATGTCACTCTGGAAAGGACCCAGGTAAACACAGAGGTATGCTTGCATACTCACTAGTAATGGCACATGCATGCAGACAAAGCTTTTTGTGTATGGCTCTGTTGATGGCTTGCAGAAGCAACTATGCCACACTTACGAAGAGTCTGTCCATGCTAATTTTAAAATAAGGCCAATCTGACAGCTCCTGAGAGCACGCACAGCCTCAAAGCAGTGATACAGGCAGGAGCATAGTACAGGGAGGAAAAGCTTGTGGGCAGCTCTTTGCCTAATGCCAGTATTTCACTGCCAGGGAGATCTCTCTCAGAACAGCCTCATAACTGCATCACCCCACTAGGAAAAGCAACATGATTTCCAGATTTCCCAAATGCAGGACTCTCTAAGCAGGAGCTCACCTAGCTCTGCCAGCACTTCCTGCAGCGCTTGAGCCCAAATACATCAGAGTGTAAATCAACATTTGGAGTTGCTGCAGACTTAGGCAGAAAGTCAAGAGAATGGGTTTTCTCATCCTGTAGCCAAGATAGAAAATCAAAACAATTGATTCTGCCTTGAACAGACCCTGAGCGCCCGGCCACCTCACTCACAGCACAAGGTACAATTGGGCTGGCAGAAAAGGCAGGGCACAAAGAGCAAGTGAGGCCACACAGGGCACAAAATCAAACGGCCCAGGCACTGTTGTGCTGAAAACTAGGAGCTGAGCATGTGAAAGGATCTTACTTCTTCCAATTAAAAAAAAAATAAAATCAAGTATTTACTACAAATTCTGATGTGAACTTGAAGGGAGGTACTTTATAGCCTCAAAAAACTACAAGTGAGTGAAACCTTGAAGCAAGGTGTGCTGCTTGTGCCAGCTGAACAACTTGTGAGACACTGGTGTAATGCTCATGAAATTCAGAAGACTGAGATCGTATTTCTTTGCCTGTTCTCCTTTCCTTTGACCTTACTTTTTGGAAGAAGAGAGGACAAAAGAAACAAACAGCAGTATTTTTTTGTCATTTCTGAAAGCAACAAACCTGAACATAGCCAGAAAGGGTTTGTGCTCTAGAGTCTTCAGGAGGAAGCATCAGCTGTTCAGGTATGCATACAGATGGCCAGCCCTGACCCAGCCCAACCCAAGGCTGAATTCATAGGAGAGCAGTGTGGAAAACAGCCAAACACTGCAGATGATGGAAGGGGAAAGCAACAGCTGGTCCATCACACCTGGGAGTGCACTAACAAAGCAGAAACTGGAAAAGCTACTAGGAATTTCAGATTATGAAAGAGGAGTGTTGGGAACTTTCTTTAGAGGAAATATCAAGAGAGGGAGATTCTGGCTTACTGGCTGTCACTAAGATCAAAGCAGCAAATCTGGGATCGATGGGAAAAGGTTAAACAGAAGCAGGTGGTTTGCTCGGGAAAGAAAAAGTCATGAAAAGGGATTGCTACATGAAGCAACTCGTGCATCTGGGGCTCCACAGATTACCTGTCACATCCATATACTGACCAAGACAGCCTGAAGTCGGACAATAAACCTGATGTCCTAACCATACCACATCCACCTGGCTTGCTTACCTGGTCAGAGGGTGAAGGGAGATGGAAGATGTACTCAGCACCACTTTAACATCAGTGATCATATCTGATCTTCCTACTGTACATCCCCCCACTAGAGGTTGGGCTTGGTGCTTTCCCTCAGATGACATCCTCAGCTGAGCGCTGCTTTCATACCCAGCCTGGCTGGCATGCCTGCTCTTGTGTATGCTCAGTGACTCATTAACAAATGATCACTTCCTCCCAGGCTCCACAAACAAAACATGGTTTCTTTTGTCCTATTTGTACCAGCTAGCACCAAGCAGGAAATGCATTCACATTGTTGCATGTAGGGAACATATTTGCTCTGTGATATTTCATCTGACCTAAACCAAGCCAAGTGCTGGTCTTAAGGAGCTCAGCTGTATGGAAAGGGGGAAGGAAGGACTGGGAGTAACAAGTGGGCAACCAGTGTAAGGTAAGGAGGACTTTGGGCAGTGATAGGTAAAATGAGACTACTGAACATATGGATGAGGTTTAAACCCCGCTAGGTTAAAGAAATATATCTGGCTATTCTTCTAACAAGGGTCTTGTCTTTGGCTTGCCACAAAAAAGGAACTCATCCCTTAGTCCCCACGCAATGCATCCTTTCTCCCTAGGTCTCCAAGCAGCACTGATGAAAGCCCAAGCAGAAGCAGACCCCCAGCCCACACCCAGCCCAGCCCAGCCCTCTGCCTTCCCTCCAGACCTGCTGCACCACTCCCAGCATTGTCCCCAACCCTCACAGCTGCCCAAGGGACAGACACACCCCAACAGGCCCTACAACCCACATGGGGCAGGACAGGCTCTGCAACACTGGCCCAGGGCTCTGCAACACAGCGAGCAGATATGGCCCTTACTTTCCTCCTCCTGAGCCTCTGTGTGAGCATAGCTGAGCTGAGCTGACCTGGAGTGGCAGCCTGCTGGCATCACTAACACCTACCAGCACAGCTAACAGCCACCATTGCTTTGTGCTGCAAGTCCTCACCCACAAAAAAGGCCGCTGGGGCTGGTGGTACCAGGTGCTCCCCTGCACTTTTCTTAGATTGTTGTGACGTTCTTTCCCAGCCTGACCCTCCTCAGGGGACAAACTCTGACCTGCATGCCTCAGGGCTCTCTTGGCCTGCCCGCTGACTGCCCGCACCAGCCCGGCCCACCTTCCAGGCAGGGCTGCCTGACCCCCCAGAGGAAAGGCATTTTCCTGTTTTAAGGAGCCTGGCAGACCGCCCTGTACCCGTTCACTCACATTTAATCTGCTGAAGTTAGCAAACACATTTAGCTTAAAGAAAATGACAACATCGTAAAGAGAGCATAGAGCACAGTTACGATGGGGACAAGGTTTGGCCCACTGAGGAGTAACTAGCCCCGTTTTAAGATGGTATCTGCTTTATCTGCTGCAAAAAATACAGCTATGTTTACCCTTCGTCAGCATCTGCCCAACAGACAGCACTGCCTAGTTTTGAAAACACACCAGGCCACACAAAAGAGCTGACAGACTCTCACTGAGCTCACAATGCCTTTTGCATCCTCATTTTTCTTATCTTGGGATCCAGGCTGTCTTCTTTAATTATTTTTAAATGAACTGCTACATCTTATCTCTTTTAGAATATTTTATCCTTTGTTAACTCTTCTATCTTATCCTTAGTCACAACATCAAAAGGAAAGAACTGTGATTCTCCTTTGATTTTTAATGGCTTAGCTCACTGCTTCTTACATCTGGGAAACTTGTTAAAACTAACCTTCACTCAGCTTTACCATTCTGCTTCTTGGCTTGGAGTGCTCCTCCTGGCTGCCCAGTCCTGTCCAGGAGACTTTTTTTGTAAGCTGGGTGAACAAAATTCCTACCCCCCTCTCCTCCCCCCCCTCCATTTACCGGAATATATGATCTGTGGAGCAGGGAGAAACTCCAGAAGGAGACAAATTGGTATTATACAGTTTTAGGAACTTGTGTTGTGAGTGGTACAAAGGGAGCAAGGGTGCATTTTTTTCAGATGTTTAATCAATATCTGGGAGACAGCCACACAAGCTTTCCTGTCTTTTAGCATTTACACCCCTGTAGGTCTACAGGATCTCACCCACTGCCCTGTTAGAGAGCAGCCAGGTCCATGGTTTGCTGCCTGATATCTGCCAGCACCAGCAGCCACTTGGTCAGAGCGGTTATAGCCTTGGCAGGTGAAAGCTTGGGCCCCTGTACATCTTTCAACAACAGGTAGGTGGCCTTAAATATGACCAAGAGAGTTCTGAGTGGGAGTGGGAACGGTGACACTTAGAAACCAGTTTTGCCCAAAGAATATTTAAATTGTGGTCTTATCCACAAAAAACAGAGCTCAATCCAGTCCCATACGCTGACACAATCTGTCCCCCACCATGCCAAAGCCTGGCACAGACATTACGTAGATGAATGTCCCTGTAGCTACATTTCTTTTGTTCAGCACAATACACGCTTTTTGTGATCAATAAAACACAAATCTAGACGTGTGGGAATTGAGTGAAATAGGTTTTTAGGACTTTGATTATCAAAGGTAGAACATATAAAAATAGCTCTATGTTAAAACAGCCAGACTGGTGCTTTATAATGTATGAACATGCCTGTCAGGAGGCATTTGTTTAACGCTTAATCATATTAAGGTTAAAACTAATGAATATTCTGTACAGAATGACAACCACATGAACCTGCAGATGCAAGAGGGCAATTGCCAAGTATCCGGGCAGGAAGCAGGGACATAGCTCTGGGCACGGAGCTGCTCCGATGCATACGTGAAAGAGCCAAGGAGCAGAGCTGGGTGCAGTGCACAGCACAGCAACCAGAGCTGCAGCCCAGACAGCAGGACAGCAGCCGGCCTCAGAGCAGGAACCAAAATGCAAGTGGACAGTGGAACAAATGTCAGTTGGTAAAACACGGGCTGATTTTCTACCAGTTAGTTGGGTGCCAAGAATAACAGCAGGCACAGGGCTAGAGCTCAGCACAACAGAACAGGAGATGATCAAGCAAGCAAGCAAACAAACAAACCCTCACTCTGAGGAGGAAATTATTAAAGGAGCACCAGCGTGGAGATGCAGCTTTCTTCTGTGGGAAACGTGGGCTGTGGAGAGCTGCCAGAGATGAAGCACCAGTAAATGGACACGCAATGATAGGGGAGAAATGAGCTGGTCTTAGCTGTTAGCTAGCATATGTTTGACCTTTCTGAGAAAAGCAACATCAATGATTTTATCAACAAGAGATGCAGGGAGATGGGCTGGCGCGTAAGGAGGTTTGATTTCCAGACCCATCTGTGATCCTCCTCTCGAGTGAGAAGCCAGAGAGCTCATTGGCAGCACATACCTTCCCACACCACCTCATTCAAGAAATGTGACCACACCAAAAAGGATGAGGATACTCAGCCAGACTCTGTTTCTCCTCAGGTAGAAACCAGTGACAACTCAAACCACATCCTTTCTATATCTATGTGTGTGTGCAAGCCCCTTTGCACACAGTAAAACCAACTTGCTCAAACCACTGGCATTCTCCAACCTGGAATAAAGCTGGACGTGCCTTTCAGATGCCAAGTTGCATGTGTGAACTAAGGTGATGGTTGTGACGGATGGCACACTGTCACCTTATCTGTCACTGTGCTACCAGGAGAGCAGCATGTAGTGGTTGCAGCAGATTCAGAATGGCCAACTCTTAAAAGGAAACAGGGAAGAAAAACATTTGGAAACACCTAATAGGTTAAAACATACCAGGTCTTGAATGTCATAATACAGAGGTATTACGAGAGCTACAGAGCAAGGGCTTGAGGAAAGGGATAGTGCAAGGAGATCAATTGGTAGAGGAATGATGAGCACACAGAGGTATCTCAGGCCACAAAGCAGCCCAGTTCTCGTGATGCTTACGGTGCAAGACATGTGTTTGTAATGGATGGCTGCATTATTTTATAGGAAGAACTGCACAGTCCTGTGGTCACTGCAAGTATGAAATGTGATGGAATAAGTGTGGCATAACTCACCTGAGGTCAAAGAACAAGGTCTGTTGCTGTTTGATTAGACGTTACCAGGAGATGCCAGAGGAAGCTGCTCTGGGCACATGGAGAAACAAACACTTGTGTTGGAGAGCTGGGGGGCATGAGGTGAAATGTGCTTCAGTGGCAGGGAAGGACCTGATGCTGAGCTCTGGGGCAGTCATGGCCTCTCTTAAAGGTCAGTGTGCACTGCTCATCACACGCCTTACAAAAGGAGTATGTTAAACAGACAAGCAGGGAAAGGGCTACACAGATCGCGCAAGGACAAGATTATCCTATTTTGTGAGGGTAGATTAAATAGCCTGCCTTGTGTAGCTGGGTCAAAAGACAACAGAGAGAGGGCTGGACTACATGAGTGACAAATACAGGAAGGGAGAACCACTTTCATTCAGATGAAAGCCAGCACAAGATCAACAAGTTGTACACTGATGCCAAAAGAACATGGGTTGGGAGGAAGAAGAAAAGTAACTCTAAGAAGCAGACTTCTGGAGCAGCTTTTGAACAAGACAATGTCCATCCGGTTGCAGAAGAGATTGTGTGAACACAGGCTTGGCTCTCAGTTTTGGAAATGATGGTGTAAGATATGGGGGTTTGGAGTTTCAGTTCCTTTGGGAGAACTGAACTGATCTGCCTGGGACAGATTGTTTTTTTCTTGTTTGATGGTGTTCATTTTGATCTTGGGTTCCATTCTGGCCTAGGGTGACAGAGTGGCTGCAAGCAGAGCAGGGTGTTGCTCTGGGTGCACTGGTGCCTCAGTGGCACCGAGAACACTTTCAGGCATCTCACCAGTTGGTGTCCCATGGCCTGGATTGGACCAGGTTAACTGAAACTATGAGAAAGTGGAACTCTCCTTTGAGATTTCATCAGATGTGATGGGGGGAGACTCACATTTGCCAGCTGACAGAGCATGAAAACAAAGAAAATAACATGATGAAGAAAGGCATTTACCAATTAAGTACTTGCACCTGATGGACTTTTTCCCTCTGACTTGGACTGATTCTATTCCTGCATATATTTCAATACAGATGAGCAGGACAAATTGATTTCAGGGGAAGATGACCTACAGAAACCAATTCACAGACAAGTATTTGCAAAGTGGAGCTTTCAGCCTGTACTATTCCCAAGCCAATGCTCACCCAGGCTTTCTTGTTTTATTAGAACAAGAGAACTAAATACTGTTAAGTAACAACACATGGAAAACGCTGCATAAAAATACCCCAAGAGGTAACAACCTATGTAAGTACAACCAAAGGAGCTGTTATTTAAAGTGTGCATTTTTCACCAAGGAATAATTGTCAGCTACTCATCTGCCATGTAAATACACATAAAGTAATTTTTCCTCAGCAGGAGCATGGTTTATCCAGAACCTCCTTCAGAGTCTATATTGGCCAGCCACTAAATAGAGGATGTCTTTAGACAAAACCATTTGACAGCAACATCTCTCAGAGGACTGATAACTGAGTGAAGACTTGAGCCTGTTAAAAGCATATACAATTCTGCACAGCTTTACTACAAACCTACAGCCAATACAAAGCCCAAGACTCTATATTTGTTTTGAATTTGTCCCTTTACGTGACATTCATCCAGCACCTCCTAAGTTGCCACAAAAATTTTCACGCAATCCATTTAGCTGGGGTTCAGATTGTGCCACATAGATAACTGTTAATCACAGAATCACTAAGGTTGGAAAAGAACTCTAAGACCACCAACCCACCCCCATCATGCCCACTAATCCCATCCCTCAGTACCACATCTAGACACTTCTGGAACGCCTCCAGGAACAGTGACTCCACCATCTCCCTGGGCAGCCTATGCCAGTGCCACTTCATTAACACTATTGCTTGTGCAATACAGAATAGGCCACATTTACATTAAAATTGATCTGCTTACATAGGAGCAACTATGGCTGCTGCAAGAGGGACTAGAATAGGAACTGAATCAGTGCAAGAGAACAGAAATTTACATTCCAGCTCAACACCTGTTCTTGTTTCCTCACAGTACCATTGCCTCCAGAGATAAGGAAGGCCACTTAGACACAGACACCACTCTTGCACTCCTGGGATCTAGGGGAAGTCCCAGGTCTCATGCATGTTTCTGATACTCTTGGACAACCTGCCAGTGTCAGTGACCTCACAGAATCACAGAATTGTAGGGGTTGGAAGGGACTTCTAAAGACCACTGAGTCCAAACCCACTGTCAAAGCAGCTCCCTAGCCCAGGGTGCACACGTAGGTGTCCAGGTGGGTCTTGAACGTCTCCAGAGAAGGAGACTCCACCACCTCTCTGTGCAGCCTGTGCCAGTGCTCCGTCACTGCACTGTGAAGAAGTTCCCATGCACATTTGTGCAGAACTTCCTATGTTTCAGTTTGTGACCATTACCCCTCATTCTATTACCACACACTGCAGAGAAGAGTCCAGCCTCATCCCTTTGCCTCCTGCTCCTTAGATATTTATAGACATTACTATCTCTGTTAAAACAGTGGCACAAATACAAACAGAACAGAATCTCTGTGAGACACGAGAGGTTGTTAGAGTATCTATTTGACCACATGGCCTCAGGGAATAATGCCTCATGGAGTTGCCAACAGGGCAGCATTAGGAAGCAGTCATGATGCTGACGCAATGCCTCTAAAAATCGTTTAAAAATTTGTTTGGATTGTATTCAAGAAGGGTGGCAGCCCTTGGATTATAGGATGGCTGCAAAATGTAACAATGATAAAAAGGCAGAAAAGCAGCAGCAGCAAATGGTTGTATCTGATAGCATTAGCTGGAGTCCTGCCGAACTGAGGTTTCTGTGATAAACATGTCCATTATTCCTACCTCCCTGCTTCTGTCATAATTTCTGGGTGCTTCATGCAGGCCTGAGTTTTGCAGCAGGGGAACACAGCCCGAGGTACCAGTTTGCCCAGAGGATGTGTTTTGGCTCAAGCATTCAGCCTCGGACCCCTGCCTGTGAATGGATCAATACATTATTCTGTTTAGTCACTAAACTCACATTTAAGCGCATTCCAGTCTGAAAACATTGGAAAAACTATTGATGTTTTGAGATGAGTTTTTGTTTCAATGCACAACATGAAAAGAAAAAAACCTCATTAGCCTCCTTTGTGAAAAAGAACTAACAATACTCACACCATCAAAATAACTGCTACCTTGGCAGATACTTACGGGTTTTCAGGTGGGTCAGATGCATGTCCTCATGGCAGCTGCGGTGTCTTGCCTGCATGGATCCTGCCAGGTTCCAATTCCAGCTCTACCACCACCTCCTGCCTCAGCCTCCTGTTCCCCTCCAGCCCTGCCAAGGTGCAGATGCTGCCCAAAGCCTTTCCAGGGCACAGCCTGCCCGGATCCATGTTTTGCTGCACTGTGTTGCAGGGGCTCCTCGGCTCTGGCCATGGTTCAGCACTGGGCCAGGCTGGGCTCCCCGAGAAGCAGAGTATGAAACAACGTTTTCTTCTAGGGTTTGTATTATTTTTTTTCTTTTCTTTGAACGTGCAGTTGGAATTTTGCATTAAGTGGAGAGCAGAACTGATTTTTTACAAAATAAATTTCAAACAAGGCCTCACTACCTCACGCAAATAGGAGCGGCCTGCAAAGCTGCTAAGCAAACGTCCTGGACATCAGCCCACAGGTGACACCACACTTTCCTACCAGACATCCGTATTTTTTGTATCTGTTCAGAAAGAACGCTTCAAATCAAAACCTCCAGCTGAAAACAGACCTAGCAGATCTTTGCAGCCAGGAATCCAGCCTTGGAAAGCAGAATTGGGATATGCTAACTCCCACTTAACCTGATATTATGGTTTGTTGCCTTCTGTTTACGCAGGCATCTTAATTAATCTTTGCCAACGCGTGGCTGAGACAGGCGCTTCACAGCTGTAGGATAACACAGCACTGCAGGCCAGGATAAAATTAGATTCTAAATAATGGCCAGAAGCAGAGTAATGAGGAACTTAAAAAGAAAATAATTTAATCCTTCTAGATGAGCTCCTGGTTTGTATAGTCCTTATGTTACAAGCAGCACACGCTCTGGTTGCCATACAGAGAGTGGCTGGGCAAATCACACTGCAGTGGTGTGGCTTAGTGCCTTGGGACTGGTGTCAGGGACAAGCAGTGCCAACCATGGGCTGTAGTCCCACTGCCTTCCCAGCCCCTGGCTGTCCTCATTCCCCAGCTCTGCCATTTGGCAGACTCCATACACATGGCAATCCCTTTGCCAGCTAAGGCACAAATCCGCATCACAATCAACAGAGTAACTGCACCACAGCATTCATTATCAGTGGCAATGGGATGACCTTTGAAGGTCGTTGGGACCACAGTATAAAAGTAAATAGAGTGATAACTTAAGAAGTGATGAGACATACAAGATAGGCATTAAAAAGGACATTAATATGCATTAGCAAGAACATGATTTATAGAGCTATTCATAGTGATTTCAAAGATTACTGTCTGTTTGAAACAAGCAACATGAAGATGCACACTTTTTTGGCTTAGAGCATCTTGATACACAAAATGCTAATGACCATTACTAGGGGAATGCTCTGCACAGAAGAGAAGCCCTGTGCTTTTGTACTGGTGCATACCTGGAGTGACACTGCTCCCAATATACTAACTTCATTTTGCTCCATGGGAAGTAGAATCTAGAAGAACAAGTAATAATGACAGAGCACCAGGAGACCAACATTTTAGCACCTCACAGTTCATCTTAGTTCTTCTCTATGACTTACAAAACAAACAGTAATGTTGAGCTGCAAGATTCTGTACCTACCTATGCAGGGGACAGCAGTGTCCAAGTAACAGTAGGTCATATTAACTCCACTGCTTTTCTTTCCTTCTTCGTGAGGCCCTCCCATGCAGTCACTGTGCTCCATGTGCTAGTGCTACTCCACCTGGCTGCTGCAAACAACCCACTCTGAGGCTGCTTTGTGGGAAAGTAATGGGTAACCTTCATTTGATCTTGTGTGGGACAACCACTTACTCGCTGAGACAGAGCACGCACATCAGCATAGTGTGTCTTACAGCACACCTACGCTGATACTCTGTGCCTCTCAGGTACCATTATAGACCAAGAGCTGCACGTTGCTGGGAGATAGGAAGATATCCTGTTGTACAATTGCTACATGCTCACCCTCTCCTCACACAAGCCCACACGTCTTCTCTTAGCCAAAGAAATAACTGGGTTAGACAAACATTTAGTGTAATTCCGAACTGCTGCTCTTGTATAACCACTCTGATATAAGTGCCCCATTAGGTAACCTGAGTAATTCGGGCATTACAGCTGCAAACCACCCAACTCTCTGAAGTTACTTAAAAAGTTACTCATTTCAACCCTCAGCCAGTTTTACATTCACTCACAGTAGATGGCATTTGTAATACCTGGAAAGAAACTCTCCTAGGGCACAGAACATGTTCTCAGAGGGACAAACATGGCTGTCACCCAACAACAAAACTCAACTGCTTCTTCCATTTTCACAACTGAAGTCAGGAGGATGGCTAGGTGACAACAGGATGCAGACAATTCTCTGTATAGGTCATTTACTCACTTCTCTGACACCCTCTTGCAGCTTCTGTTTAGGCAATGATGTTTTGCAACCAATGTTCTCCATCTGAATTTACAGGCACCTGCCTCACACTCAGCTCCTAGGAAAGCTACACATTTTATACCAAGGTTCTCACACAATAATCTGTCATCTTCTCATCTGGATTCCAGCTTTAACCACTGTGTTGGTTTCTCACAAAGATGTAAATCCATCAGGAAATGAAGCTCACTATTTTGATCAGTACTACTGATAACTAGCAATGACAGTTTTTCTTTTGACTTCCTCTAATACTGCAGCAGTCAGACTATAAAGACAAGGTAAATGTTATACCACTATTCTTTTATTTGTTATAACCAGTCAGCATCTGAAACAAAAAACAAACACTTCAAAATGCTTTTTTTTCTATACAAATAACCAATACAGTGCTAAGCTACAATCAGTTTCAAGGTTAGGTAGCGCACTCTGGCATTAACAGTCTCTCCTTGTGTTGAGGAAGACCAACTAAAGGACACACAGTCTTGACAAATGCAGACAGGCTTTTTGCACAGTATGTGCACGCACACACACTACTAAAGAAAATGCTCCTCACTTCATAGTGCAGGCAGCCAAAAGCCATACTCTTTTTAAGTTCAAAAAAACAAATACTCACCTACATCACAGTATTACTGCTCAGTTTATCGCTTCTGCTTTGAGTTCTGTGCTTTCATTCAATGTGTCTACATTTTGCAATTGTGTACACATTGTAAAATTATTTTGTGTATCATTTAGCATCTGTGCATATCCTTTACAGCTTAATGTTACACTGAAATTAAAAGAAGCCTTAAATTTTAAGGTACAGACGACAATAAAATTTCACTGAAAAAAAAAACCTAACAACCAAACAGTATCTATATTTCTTGTGGTACAGGATGCTTATTTTTACGCCCTTGTTATTTTATACCATAGTTTCCTATTATTGTATAAAGAGAAGTCTAGGAAAACAAAATCTAAAATGCTGTGCCTAAGTTGATTAAACTCTGGTGATTTATGATATATGTACAGTATATAAATATATTTATGTATATATGTACATATATATTGGTTAACATTTGTTATAAATAGAACCGTGTTAACTTAAGAAGTATAAAAATAGCCACTTTCCTGGGAACATGCAAACACAGTATGCTCTCACCTAATCTATAAAAACCCAACACAACCAAAACCTTTAGCTCTGATTTTCTACAAATATAAATTGAACACTTTGAGTTGATTTAGCCATTAAGTAAGTTTTTTCCAGTAAAGATATAAAATCAGTTGGATGCTAGCTATAATTAAGCTCAAACACAGAATATTTTGGGTTATTAACTTTCAAGTATTTTTCCCATGTGAGCTAATTCTAGACAAGCTGCTTTTTTTTTTTTTTTTTCTTTTACAGTAAAATATTCTTCAGCTCTAAACACTACAAGCCAAATCACGGGTAACCTGGCATGCTTGCACTGCAGGGAAAAGGTTCTCCTCTACACTATTCCTATGTGGGAGGTTGTCCTAATATGGCTATTTGTGCTCCAGATCTTTTTTTTGTTGCAAAACATTACCGAGATTCCCATTTCATAGACTCTTAAGGCCAGAAGAGAGTACTGTGACCACTTAAGTCTCATCTACTGCTCCCTGAAATTCACTTTGAGGTCCCTGCATTCAGCACAGTGACAGACAGCTGGACTAAAATGGCTCTCCTGTTATGGCCAAAGAGGTTCCAGCTTCAGAAGTTGAGTGCGATCTTGACTTTGTAGTGATTTTTCCCAAGGGGAAAAAAAATTCGGTTCCATCTGAACCAAATATGGTATTTTTCCTGTTTTCTTGACACATGAAAAACTAAAAAATTGCTTGGAAACTTTCCACTCTCCTCCAAAGTGTTCTGAGTACTAGCTAGAAAACCAAATGAAGAAAAAGAGGCTGCATTCAAAGGTGACATCTATTCCTCCAGATGCCTAACAGCTCAGCACTTACCAGGTTGTACTGCAGATGAAACAGAGCTGAGCCCTTATTCTGTTCATAAGGCTTCAACCCTCCTCCTGGAGGATGCTTTAAGCGTTTGACTATGACAAATATGGCATACGCTGAATTTCAGTTCTCCTTTTAATTTTGTTTCATTCAGCTGTACAAACAAAAAACATTCCTACCTATTTCAAAGGGAAAAGCACTTTCTCTTCCCCACAGCCCTATAATCCAGAGCTTCTTGAATGGCTCTTGCTACCTTGCAGAGTTTACATAAGTGTTTTTTTTTTTTTTTTTACAAAGCAAAACAGCATGGAAGACTCAAGGCACATTCTCTTCAAGACAACATTTTTCCTGTGATTAGGGGACATTTTAAGGAAGTAGGAAATTTGAATGTAAATGGCCTGGGTAGAGGAAGGGACGGAGCCCTGCTTTTTCATTCCTAGAGTTATTGTTTGCACACGTAACTTACTGGGTAAAAGAAGGATGAGCTAGCTACTCCCCCTCCAGCAGGTCTACAGATACTGCTCTGGAAATGTCTTCCAGATGAAGATATCTGGTGTGTTTGAAATAAATCTGTGACTAGTTTTCTGAGATAAAAGTGGATATTGCCAAGTTTCACCCAGTTGCAAGACAGGACGCAACCAAACGAGCTGGATTTCAGTGAAGGCCCTACTCTCCTAAAGACAGATGAAGCTGTTTGTCTGAGCCTTTCCCTCTGGCACTCCTGAAAGCAGTACTCCCACCTCTTTATCTCTCAAGCAAAATGGCCTAATGTTCCCAGTCCCATCCTACATTTCTTTCCCTATTCCCAGGGTGGCTCCCACACTTTTCCCCAGAAGTCTTTTCTATGTCAGAAGTGATGAATCTTTGTTAAAATAGCACAGTCTTCCAGCTTCAGTATTTTCAGGAAAAAAAATAGATACATTCTATTTCTTATAGTAAGTAGCATAAATGCACCAAAACAATGTTGTGGATGCCCCTGTATTAATTGTTTAGAGAGCTGTCATTGGAAGTTGGGGACTGGGAAGTCACAAAAGGCTCATTTGCCTTCTGATCGTCCTTCATGGAGGCTGCTTGGTCTGAGATGGAGGAGAAGGAGAGCTGGTCATGTTCCATTATATGCACGTGGTCCTCTTCCTTGTCCTTCTTCACATAAAACAACTTCCTAAACTTTTTGAGCTCATGGAGTTCGCAGAAAGTCTCAAGAACCACCAACATTGCAATGAGGCCCAGCAAGAGGTAACCTGGGTACAAAGAAAAAAAAAAAAGTGAGTGGGGCTCAAGCACTTTTAACCCTGTATCTTCTTCCACCCCTGCCACCTCTGAACATTGTGTTACCATTCTCTGTGACTCCATTTCAGAGTTATGTAACCCATTTTGGGCTGTCAAATCCAGCCCCTGCCCTTTTGCATTCTACAGTCAACAAGACTAACTCCACATAATGATGTTTAAAAAGTAACAGTAGTGGTTTTGAATCTGTTCCTAATGTACCAGACAGAAGTATGAAAAGGCACTTAATGAATTGGAGTCTTAAAATATAACGCTTACTCTACAAGCTTAGTGATTATGCACTCACAGAATAATTTTTTCCCCTCAGTATTCCTACATGTTACACAGAGAAGCACAAAACATTGCAGGTAATTAGAGTTCTTTGTTGTCTCTATCAGTTCAGCAGGACAAATCACTTATGCGTCATAAAAGCTTTTCAATTATTTTCCTTTTATACTGTAAGAATATACTTGACACTACAAAATAATTGGAAAAACAAAAAAAGCAAAAAATGAATTACCTAGAAATGTGTGCCAGACCAATAAAAACAAAATTTAAATTTCAAAACATGACTAAGTTGCCATGTCTGGTGAAACTCTGAAGATCATTTACAGCATGTTACTAATACAGAGAAGCTATACAAACTTGATAGCATTACTTTAATGCTATTACTGATGGCTGATATTGACTTTAAAGGAATTATTTAGCCCTCATAGACTGGAACCTTTAGAATCAGGGTTCTGTATAGCTAGCAGCTCATGACGCTCTTTTGTCTTCCACTCCAAATTTGTAACTATAATTGGAGGAAAGGCATTAAAATGAGCATTTCTTACCCCAACGCCTCATTAGATCCTTGCTACTCATCATTACAACGTAACAAGGATCATGACTACTTGAATATTTTAGCATTTCAATGAGTAAATCAAGCAGAAATGTATAATTATTAATACAACATGCTCATCCAAAGGCTGAATCTTAAATGCGCTGAAAGATCAACACAGATTAATTACTACAATCTACATATGGACAATGCTCTGTTACCAAAAGGCATAAATATTTTACACGCACTTGCAGATTATTCACTAAAAATAACACCACCTTCTCTCTTCCATGAGCACTGTTAAATCAACAAATCAACACCACAATATCAGGTGCTGATCTATGAAATCAACACTATAGCTAAAACACATGAATTGTTTTTAAGCTTTATCTCCTGAATTCAAATGGGAGGTATATAATGACACAGGGAAATAAGTAGACTATGCCAATTAAAATGAACCTATAAATCTGCACTGAGAGCTTTTAATCATCTCTGAAACACTGTCTGCGCAATCCAACACTGTTTAGGAGAATTGCATTTTCCTTGGAAAGCCTGTAGTAATCATTAAGAGTTTCCAGTTCTGGAAACCCAGAACTTTTCTTTGAAGAAAATTTAGGTTCAGAAAGAGAAAACATTTTATACACCGTGTTTGGTTCCATGAGTTGTTTGCACAAAAAAATATTAATTCAAAAGTTATGACCTCGGATTATTTTGTTTCAACAGCTTAGATTAGGTAACACTTTGCCTATAGGCTATTTTTTTCCACTTAGAATTTCCTTCATTTCCTAAGCATTCTAAAGCTTGAAATTGAAAAGTTGTCTCTGTCCAGAAAAAGAAAACTTGACCTTTGAGTTAAAAAAAAATATATATTTCATCCAAAATATCTTAAACAGTTTTAAGGTTTCAGAATTTTGACAGTGTATTTATTATGCACGACTTCCACTATTCACTTAATCACTTAGCATCACCAGAATAACTGCAGATCAGCAGGGTAAAAATTAGAAGTTACTGCTGCTAAGATAAACAGGACGGGGAAAAAGAACAAATCTGAAACAACCTGAACGTCGTATTCCAGCTGGGGACTCACGTGGGCAGAGGGTGATAATCACCTCTCTCTCCCTGGTGCTCCCCATCTTTTGATACAGCCCAAGATACTGCTGGCCTTTTGGGCTGCAAGAGCTCAGTGCAGGCTCACATCTGGCTTTTCATCCACCAGAACCTCCAAGTCCTTCTCCACAGCGCTGCTCTGAATAAGTTCTTCACCCAGTCTGTACACATATCTGGGATTGCCCTGACCCAAGAGCAACACCTTGTTGAGCCTCACACAGTTCATGTTAAGTTTTGGCAAGTTCAAGGACTTGCTTTAAGAAATGCAAATCATAAAACCAAGCTAACGGACACTTTGACAACATTATGATTACTGGATCATGTACAGGAGTCCAGATAAAAGTGTGGTACCCTAAGACACAGACCTGACAGGAATGGCTTGTTGTTTTAGCTGCTTAAATTTTTCAGTGAGTGCCTCTGCTGAACCAGGACTGTGCAGACTGAAGCCATGTCAGAAAATATACTCATTCAGAACGTCAACACACAGATCATTTTCTCAGCTCCACTTTTTGATCTAACCATTGATCAGCATGCCTCTCCTGTGTCAGATCTAATTAAGCAATTATAATTTAACATCCACAGTCTTGCTATATCATCATTTCAGTCTATTTGTCTCACTTTGACAGCTGCTACGTCCCAATGCCTGCTCCAGCTACTTTACGTTACAACTGGAGTAAGAAATTTTGCTCTTATGCCCATTTCTCATTCCTCCTTCATCTCTGCCTGTCATCTCACCTTGCAGGATGACCTTGGGTTACAAGGATCATTGTCTGACTCTTTGATGCTCTGTGAAATCTTAGCTCTACATGCTCCTATTCATTTTCACAAGAGTAACATGAACATTTTTTGCTATTATTAATATGAGTATGTAGATACGATTTAGCACAATGGAGTTTTGTTTTCAGCTTCTCCTTTCTTAACTAAGAAACTGATGATATAAAGCACAGTTGTTCTAAGTTGCATAGTTACCCACAATGCCCAGTTTGCAAGCTCACAGCTCACAAAACAATCACCAACCCCAGAAAAGAGACATACTTTATTAAAAATTTAAAAACAAAAAGTCATTGTCTCTTATGTAACTGGTTAGTTTGAACACTTACATGTAATTCCAATTTTATACAGCTCTCGGAATTTTTGATTGTAGCCTTCTCCTGGCACATAGTCTCCTAGGCCAATGGTGCTCAGGGAAATGAAACAAAAGTAAAAAGACTCCAAAAAATTCCAGTCATCTTCCAGAACAGAAAAAATTGCTGCTGGGATAAAGAAAAAGCATGAGACAGTGACGAACCCAAGGACTACAGCATGGATGATGGCAACAATCTGCTTGGAGAAGCCCCAGCGAATGTGGAAATACAGTACAGGTCGCCTGGTGACATAAACAATGATGCGCTGTACCACTGCTGTCAGGAAAAGCAGCGTAAACGGGATCCCGATGACCGAGTAGATGATGCAGAAGGCCTTTCCTCCATCAGATAAAGGCACTGTATGTCCGTATCCTAGAATGAAGCAGAGGGGAAAAACAGGCTGAGTCAAAGCTGAGACTTCATGTATCCATTTCATATTAGCTATACTGCGTGAATAAAGAATAGAGATGGGATCTGCTCACCTGGCTTAAGCAGGTAAACAGAGCCTAAGAACTGGCAACAAGGAAATAAAAATCCAAAAATATTTCTGTCTTTCAAAATGGTGAATGCAATTTTATTAATGCTTACTTTGAATAAAAAAGTAACGTGTATTCAAGAGCAGGAAACCTACAGCAGAATAACTGTTTAATTCTGGGTTTTTCTACTGACCTTTTCACTTAGTCTTACCAAGTGATGCAAAAACTTCTTTTACTCACCTTGCCAAGAGGGATCAACCATACTTCAGAAAAGCATTCATAGATCTGCTTAGTAGAAGAATGCTCTAAGAGCTTCTATGAAAAGCATTTAAATTGCACTTTAAAGTATTTAAATCAGTGTTCCACACTGTATGTTTCCATACCACTAAGAAGTGTTTAGATGGTAACCATTATAAGCAGAACAGAGATTTTCACAGGAAAACTCAGGGGAACCAACCATTGTGGCTGGATTTCTGTCTTGACATTTGTGTGCCAGAAATATCAATAGTCATCTATTTCAAGTGTGAGAAAAAAAAAATTGTTTTCACTGCAGCAGAGAAGGGGATGTCTACTGGAATCTAGTTTGGGTAGCCACAGTTTTTTACTCTGAAATCACTCCAAGCAAACGCAGATAGACCCTAGTAATTCTGCAGCCCCAAGTCTAATAGCTCATTCAGGCTCTTTTAGTGCTGTAGCCAGAGCATTTTCCATAGTGCTGCAATGAGGTGTTCTGAGGAGGTCAGTCAGAGCTCAGTGTGTACAGTATGCTGCCACTGACTTCTGACCTTCCCCAGTCTGCCCAGCACAGCAAAGGGCCAAGAAGATTTTAGAATCATAAAATCACAAAGGTTGGAAAAGACCTCCATGAGCATCTAGTCCAACAATCCACCTACCACCAATACTTCCTCACTAAACCATGTTCCTTAGTACCACATCTGAAAGTTTCTAGACCACCTCCAGGGACGGTGAGCCCACTATCTCCCTAGGCAGCCCGATCCAGGGCCTCACCACTGATTCCAACACAAAATCTTACAAGAAGAAATCCATCAGTTGTGGTGCTAGAAGTGTTCATCTACCTGACAGAAGTGTTCAGTTTTTGTTTCAGTTTTAGTGACTATCAATAACTTATCCAAGTTCAGGTTTCTGAATGCCAGAAAAACACGTGAAATAATGGTTTTTTTTCTTTCTCACCTTCTGGTTTCTTTGTGTTTTGAGATGAGAGAATCAGAGCCACAGAGAGCACATCAGACGCAGCTGAACCAGACAAAGTGGCAAAGAACACATTCTACTCTCTGTTCTACTCCATCCCTAGTAATGTCAGACATCCAACTGCTGTTTTTGACTCCAAGTAAGCACTGAGCTGACATCTTCTTGGCCCTCTACATCAGAACCTAAGGACTTTGCCCTTCAGAAATATCCCCATATTCATCAAAGCAAATCCCACCACTTCATACGTAAAACTATGATGGCATTTGTTACCTATTTCATTTAATGTTTTATCCTACTCCTTTTCCAGTGCTATTTTATGACCCAGCTGCCCTGCGGTTCTTCCATCCTTACTGCCTTAATTTTGGGTCTTTAGCCTCTTTTCTAGATCATTTATGAACATGTTAATATAAATGAATGCCACGAATCCCAGAAAAGGCTTCTGAGGAACACCTCTTGTGACAGTCCTCTTACTTCAAGAACAAACCACTTCCCTTGAGTTTTTCTCTTATATCTATAATAGGTCCACCCTGGTAACTTTGTTTTACTGACAGTATTTTGTGACAGGCAATCGACACAAAGTTCAAAAGAATAGGAAGATATGTCTGAGTTCATTCTAGGGAATGTAATCTTGATTCATGTGACACAAATATGAAAAAGATAACTGCACTGTTGTTTCACTGTTGTCTTTGGTAAAAAAGAACTAGTATAACTTGAATAAGATCAAGATCAGACCTCATTCTGTACATCCATGTTTAAGAATGAATTAACACCAGTAGAACAGAGAAGAGTTACTTAAAAAAAACAAACTAACAAAGGAATGGAAACTGTTTATGAGAGAAAGATAAGAGTGATTGGTTTCTCTGGCACAGCTGAATGAAAACTGAAAATTGATATACTGTCTCCTTAATGCATCAACAGACCAGTATTACCAAGGGAAAAGAAATCATTTGAACGAAGAATAATACTGCCACAAATAGCTTTGATGTAGCCATGAATAAATTTAATCTAGGAATTAGAAAACAGTTTCTAAGCTTCAGAGAGGAGTTTTGGAACAGCCACGTACTTCAGTACTCAGCTCTGTTTAAGATGGAGTCTGGTTATTCATCATAACCACATTATGATTAAGCTTAGCAACTTATAGATGGTGTGATACTATAAAGCTATACATGCCAAGCAGAACTTAAGCTTGCAGGCCTACAACATTCCACACAAGTTTCAGGTTCCTATAATTAAATGTATGCTTGAACTGTACAATTAGTCCAAGCCTTTTCTAATTTGAACTTAAATATCCGTATCATGCATGCATGCATAAAAAAAAAAAAATAATAATAATAAATAATTAACCCTATTGCATCTGTCAGTTCATTAGGCACTGAGTAAGTTGACAGTAATTTAACACCAGCCACTGCACTGACCTAGGCAGTAATCAGCTCATTTCTCAGGAAAAACTGGTTTTGGTACTGTCACCTCTCTTACATGACTCCTAAAGGACAAATAAGTTGTCCACCCATGTACTGTACAGCATATACTCGGAAGAAAGTGTAAAACGAAAGCCTTTGCTACAGGAGAGCTTACAACAAGATTTGGTTAAGATGGGTGCTTAGACTAGCCTGTCTGGCTGATCCTTACCACAATTTTCTCAATTCACAGAAATACTTGAGATGCCTTCCTGAAGCAGATCTGCATTCTAAAGTGAGCTCTGCCATTCTAGTGAGGGTGCCACATCACACAGGTGTTAAAGAGCACTGTGTGTCTGCTCCTCAGTGGCTAACAGTTACAGGAAGTATAATACTGAATGTTGATAGTTGCAGACCAAGGAGAGATTATATGCTCCATTCAGCCAACAACAGCATGACAGCTTCCAACAGAAACAGAAGAGTGACCACTGCCTGCTACTCAGGATCCAGAGTCACTGGTTGGGAATAATTATACTGAAAAGCTTGAGCTAAAACATTCACAATTTACAATACAACAGAAAGTAGGAAGAAAAATGACTCATATTTTCTCCTAGTAGGCAACTGCTTATGTGACTTACTCCTAGCAATACCCATCCACTTCAGTCAAACATGTACAAGTCATTAAAAACAAACAAAAACAAACAAAAACAACACCACCAATGTCATAAATTAAAACAAAAAATATTATAGACCCAAGGCAGGAGACACTTCACGTCTGCTTTTAGCCATTACTGCATCTTTTCATTGCTTCCTTACACTGTAAGCTTTCCACGGAAATGGTTTTCTATGCTCCTTCTATGAAGTTCATAGCATGCACTGGTTCTACACAGGTAATAAAACATATGCTAATTTGCCTTTTCAGCAGAAACTATAATGTACAGATGCCTTAACAATTGCAATCCTAAAACATTATTTATGTTATGACAACAGGATTCTCACGAAGAGGGTACTACTTATATTTGCTTATTAAACAAAAGATATTTAATTTATCAAAGAGGAGTTGGATAGAATCATTACAGGAGACTAGAATTAAATGACACACAAAGCATCTCTGTCTTAATCAGTGTACCAGCTGCCAGAGTCTAAGATTTACAATGGGCTATATTTTCTTATGTATAATCTGAACATCTCCCCACAGTGACTTCTTTAAAAGCACTGACCTTTGAAAAACCAAACTTTCAGAAAAGTTGTCAAAACATGGAAGCAAAGTGACACTGAGATTGAAGGATATTATTTATACCTAACTCTTTCTATTGACTATTCCTAAGTTAGAGGTTACCACTCCTTCAAGAAAACTCACATACAAAACCAGCATTATTTGCCATATTAAATACAAGATGAACACCACCTAGTTCAGCATCCTGGCATAGACTTTTATCCGTTTCCTTATGCAAAAAGCAAAACTTCTCAAGATGTGGATGGCTGGTTTTCAGTTATGTCTATATACAGGGATTTTCTTCCTTAAAAGCTTTTAATGTCTTATGACTTGGAGAACTTCAGTTGTTGTGAGACTACATAAATATACAACATATCTCTATCTGTTTGGATGTAAATTTTAATGCCTCTCCATTCCACAGAGTTGTTTATTTTAAAAATTAATTTAGTATGCTTTAACCTTTTTATATTGATTTTGTTGCTAAGAGCCACACAGATCAACTATATACTCAACAAAATATTTACTTAGCCATCTGCTATCTTCCAAGTTAGATTATTGTTATTCAGCCTTTCTAAAAAGACTTGGTCATGACTTTTCTATACTTTTCATTGCTTTGTATCTCTCGTTCGATTCCCGCTTATTTTCATCTTCAATCTTCCCTATATCTAATTGTTCCTGTTACATCACTTTGCGGAGAAATACTCATAATTGATTACTGTACTCTGAGAGATATCTTCTCCATTTTGATATACCAGCACTCTTTGTTTTTCACAGTGTCTAAGTAGTTTACAACAATGCCCAACTTCTAGCAGACTACATCAAATCCAGCACTGTGTACAACCATTCCATGCTAATCTTACACTCCTTGTCAGCTTGGTTTTGTGGTTGTCTGTTTCTGTCAGGTGCTCTTCTTTTTCCAATCATGTGTTTTGCCAAACCACTGCTCCTTCAGATTCCCCTAGGTGACTTGTTGCAACACCAAGCTCTTCAGGGCAGGGAGGGAGGTTCTCTCAGTGTCCACCCAAATACATTCATCCAGGTGACATAGCACTCAACCCAAACATGGTGGCACAACGCTACAAATATGCTCATCCTTTTGCTGGTTTGAGTCAGTATCCCTGAGGAGCAGTCAGCCCTTTCAAGTCTTCTCATAATCTCAAAACATTTCAAAAGACGAAGGGAATTACATGCTACGTTTTAAAGTTATGCAAAAGTCCTTCATTCAACCCAAGCATAATATGACTCACTGAAATATGATGAAGGTCAGTGATAATATTTGCATAGATTTTACACAGTTCTTTTTATAAAGCTTCAAAACTTTCTATGTGTTTAAAAACTGAAATACATCCTTTCTTTCTAACTATGGCCTATAATCCCTCTTAGATAAAAGGGAAACGTCAGTTGATGGTAGAGCCATGTGGTAGAGATCACAAATAAGTTTCAATTACTTCTACAGCAAGGAGAAACACAATAGTAACCAAAGCAATCAGAAACCTGCCTAACGAAATTCATATCAACAACAACAACATGATGGTTGGGAATTTATGGTAGCTGGTTGGGAATTTTATGTAAAGTCAAGCAGTTGACTGGGCCACAAATTAGCAGACAACAGTCACCTACTACACAGAATGAAAGAAATTCCAAAGATACAACACATCATGCAGCATATCTACACATGACAAAGCATCTACTCAGACTCAAATTGTCTTCTGAAAAGGGTTATTTTGCCTTTTCTACTTCTTCCAACTATGCACTGCAAAGAACGCAAGTGAACAACATTAGGGATCACTACATAGGCAAGTAGTTAATAACTTTTTAGCACACCAACAGACGTGAGCCTCTCTTCTCTGTATCACTGATGGGAAAAAGAATTCAAAGGACTGGAAAAATAGTGGAAACTGGTCCATAGCAAAAAGCATGCAAATCAGTATTGCTGTGCTACTAGAAAGGACTTTCACTCAGAAGTTTGAGTTACATCAAAACAAGTAAAAGAAGACCTTTGAAACAGCTGTATGTGAAAAAGTAGGAGTGAAAATTCAAGAGGTCACCAACAGTTTCATTATAACAAGTCTGAGAAGTCTGATTTCCAGACCGGCTAAGAGAAGGAGAAAAAATCCCTTTATGGTGGGCATTTTTAAGCAAAGGGAATCCATTTGCAACACATTTGTCTTGACTCCTCCGTTGAGCCATTAATGGAACTGGTTTTGTGTGCACTGGGAGAGGGAGGAGGAAGATATGCTGTAAACTGAACCGATTAAGTGATCTGGGTCAAAAAAAAAAAAAGAGGGAAAGTGAGGAGGCAATTTGTTTGAAACCTAGCTCATTTCACTAATTAAAGCTTGTGGTGCAGTCTTCAAACAGCTGCAGCAGCCTAATTAGAGAGGCAACGAAGGGCGTGGCAGAAACTGCTTAAGCCAGTTTTGCCATAGCTCACAGTAGCATTAAGGGTGATTTAAAACTCCAGCTGAAGTGATTTGATTTAGTGCCACTCCAGCTCCCTCCAATGATACATCCCTCCAACATCACTAGAACAGAGCGGAAAAAAAAATATTTAAACAAATTAATCACGAGAATTATATCTTTCCCATAATGATTTTTTACCTCATCAATTCTCAGAATAGAGAATGCTTTTTGCCGATTTCTAGTTACTATTTCCATATGAAATTACAGGGGCTTCTTCCAAAGCAAAGAGACTCCAACCCACTGACTTGCATGTATGTACTGACTCACCGTACACAGCTTCAGTTCCACCTGAAATCACCTTCTACTGCAGTTAGTCATCAATGCCAAAGACCATTAATTCCTCAGAGCCACCATCCTATCAGTTAAGTTTGGAGTTAGCTCAGAAAGAACTGGTTCATACGATAAGCTCATTAATGTTACCTGCTGCACCAAGAAAGGTGAAAATGGTGTTGAGCAGTCAGTTTTGTAATAAGAATGTGTAAGCCATTTGCATGGCTGTCAGGATCATCTGAATCAAAGGTATCAACCCAATGGTATGGATATACTGGCACCTATGTTTAAAGGAGGCTTCAAAACTCATTTCCACCAAAACAGTTGTGCATCAAAGCACTTATATATTGCAAAGCATATAAAGGCTACCACATCTGTTCTTACACAGGAAGGAATATTTCACGTGCCTGAAGAAAGAAACAGATATATAAACTCTGTCCACAGGTTCTACAAAGAGAGGATGTTGATGAATAAAACTATGGAAAATGGCTGAAGGAGAGCAATGAATATTCCCCATACAAAGGTAAATACATTGAAATTAAAAGTCTGCTTTATGATCTTACATTTGGTATTGACTGAACTGCCAAAGGATCTGTATCACTGCTGGCAAAAAAAACATTCCTGTTTAATTCCTGTCCTGACTAACGTGCCATGGTTCAGGCTAAAAACACACTGTGACCTATTGACACATAACACACCCATTTTCATAAAGCACAGCAATGTGAATAGTTTAGGCTGCATGAGGTCTCACTGAGCTTGATCTTTGCACAGGATAATACTTCCGTTGGGAAATTATTTAAATTAAATAAATAAATACTCAACAGCAAAAATTTACCTTAAAAATTGTCAGTTTTCAGAAAACAATTTGTGAACAATTGTATTTTTAAATTAATAAGCATATAGAACTCAACATATAAATAACTACTTAAAATAAAACCAGTAAGGAAGTATTACATATTATGACACTAGAAACACAGTGGAAATGGAAAAAGAATGATTACACTGAGAACAGTGAGACAGTCTATATGCTACTGACATCATCACTATTTAACCTACCTCCCCTTTCTTTTTTTTTTTCCATTTTTAAAACAGGAATCATCTATGCGAAAAATACTTAGAGCAATTTCAAAAAAAAAACAATCACAGAGATCATCATTAAATGGAGCAGTATGGGAGAGAAAAACAGCAGCATCTGTATGTTATGATTTCCTTATGGAGAAAATTTTTGAAGCTCCCAGTCTCAAAACCAGCCTCACTTTTTTTTTTTTCTTCCATATATTCTCACAGAATCAGAATAGCAGGTTGTGTTTGGAGGGGACCTCTGGGTCCATCTGCTCCAAGAGAGCCTGGCTCTGTCCACTTCGCACTCTGCCTTCATGTATTTATAGCCACTGATGAGATGCCCATAAGCATCTTCTTCTCCAAGCTAAAGAGCCCCAGACTTTCTTCATGAGAAGGGATGCTACAGTCCCTTCATCCTTTTTGTGGCCCCATGTCTCTCGTATGCTCAGGAGCCCATAACAGGACACAATACTCCAAGTGTGGTCTCACGAGTGCTGAGCACTGGGGAAGGATCACCTCCCTCAACCTGTTGGCAACAGTCCTCATGCGGCCCAACACCCCATTAGCCTGTGTAATATTATGGCTGCCCTACATCTTTCTGCATATCATCAAGCACTCCAGGTGGGAAACTGAAACTGTGGCACGTGCATGTCTTTCCAAGACCTTTTTTTTTTTCCCTATAACAATTATGCATCAGGAGGAACTGTGCCTCTGCAAACATTCAGAATAAATAACTATAAAACCCAAAAGCCCTTTTATTTCTGTCTCCAAATTCTGACACACTTTTATACGAATTATTATTAATCTTTTCTCTCATGGAGAGATGAAAATTTAAACATGTTTATTCAAACTAGGAAAGATAAAATCTTGAAAATTGATGAAAAACAGCTTTGCAGTGCTCCACCCATCAGTGAACTATTATCTTCATCCATAAATACTAATATATAAGAACACACGTTAAAAACATTTTTCAATTAAATACAAGTGACATGATATAAAGCAGTATGACTACCCTGTTATCACTTCAATTGACAAGAGAAAAGGTACAGCTAGTGCAGGGAGACCCTTGGAAATTATAGCTTTAGAAATAGTAATTTTCTAATTAAATTTTGACCACTTTGATACTTCTCGCTCCCCACAGAGGCAGTAGGAGAAATAACAAGATGTCATGAAAAAGAAAATCACCATTTTAATTGTTGGCAAAACTGGTCTTTTCAAATGAGAAAATAGCTTTGTTGTGCAACAATAGCTGAGATCTTATTTTAAATTTTTCACCTAAATTTTATGAAAAAGAAAAACCACAACATTTGATCACACTTGATTCTTTAAATAGTATAAGCCAACACCTGTCCAGAATGAAAAACTTCTAACTACAGGAATGATGAGTACAGCAATGGAAGAAAGGAACGTGGGAAAAATTAAGACTTGCATAGACACTTTGCATAAGTACCATAAACTGTGCATCTGCACAGCAAAAGGTTTGGGCAAGCAGGAGTTTACCTTCAGATATCCATTACTTTTTTCACAGAGACTGGATGCCCATTTTAGTAGTTAAGGTGCACTTCATAGCTCTCCCAAGGTTGCTTCGTTCTGCTGAAGAGCAATCAATCCAGTTTGCATACCCCAAGGCCGCTTCATGGCACTCACCACCAGTGGGAATGATCTGGAGACTTGGTTCACCAGCATACTCCTGACCTGATCCAAAGCACTACTGCAGATGCACCCACACAAGGCCAAGACATCTGGTAGACCTCAGCAGTCTTCAAACTTTGAAAATGAATTTAACAGCACCTCTGCAACATCACCCCCTGCACTGCCATTCAACAGGCCCCTACCAGAGCAGCTTAAAGGTGCAGATCCTTATATGAGAAATGTTTCCTTTTCTTTGATGGGCTCCAGTTTTTGTAGGAAATATCTTCACAAATAAATAGTTTCTGAATTGCCAGGATGACTCAAAGACTGAGATGAGTGATGACAGTGTTAATGCTCTGTGAGGATACCTGAACCACAGGTCCACTCAAGAACATGCAAAGACACTCCATAATCTGGAAGAAAACTAGACATAACAAGGCCAACTCAAACAAATACTAATACTTCCTTAATTCTAGCCTAATTCTGCATTTCTTTCCACCACATGGTTCACTCCATGTCTCACTCATCACACTATGCGAGCCAATGCAAAGATTACAGCTGGATGGGCATGCTGAATGGCTAGTAACATTTCAATCACTTACTGTGACAACTGTTTTAGTCAGTTATTACCAATAGTTCCTATTTAATGTAGTGGAAAATACTGCCATCACTGCTGTACAGTTGTAATGATGAACTAGTCACACACCAGTGGCTATAAGGAAGTAACTCAGCACAATGCTGAGGAAAATGGGTTCTACTAGAGCCGTATAAACAGCAGCTCCACTGCACAGGAGACAAAAATAGCCAAAAAAAAGCAAGTACAGAAATTAATTAGTCTGTTCCACACCCCAGATGACTATTAGTAAGTGACTGGTGAAGTAACATCCCAGCTACAGGGTTAGAGAGAAACACAACTAAAAAGGTAATAACTTGAAGTGAAAAATGAGAGCATTCTTCCGTGTCTCAGCCCGACACTGGATCTCCTTCATCCTGCCTGGATACATTACACCTGAGTAAAGCGCGTATCAGCAGCCCAAGGAGACTTTCTCAAACAGTCTAAACAAAAGCAGATTGCTTGCCCCTACAAAAGGGCCTACAGTTTGAAACAAAAGTGCACAACTTCAGGTGAGGCATACGCTCCATTTCCAGGGCTACTAAACACAGATCTTTAGCAAAAGCTTGAGTTCTCAGTTGTTAGAACTTTCCCATTTGCCATGTGTGAACAGGAAACTAGATTCTTTAAACCTTACTGTAAGCTATACAGTTCCTATGAAACTGTTAATTCATAAATGTGTGTAATATCATGCTAAACCTTGAGCCCAGCATGATATTCGTGGGGGCTAGACAGAGTCCTGATAGCTTCAACCACATTTTGTTAAGAGATGTGACATTAAGGACTTAATGTTCCACTCATACACAGCTTTATACAGTACTCAAGACAGGAGCAAAAGAGTATATGTGAACCCATTCAGCAGACATAAGTCCGCTAAACCGATGTGTCAAAGCACTTCAATTCTATCACAGATGACACTCAAAAGATATGCAGGCATTGCTGCATTTGCTAGCTTAAAAAACAGCAGCAAAACTAACCACTACTGTTTTAAAACCTGAAGTTTGTACACTGGGATTTGGCTCCTCTCAGTTTTCTTCTGGATTTAAGACCCTATAAGGGTTAAAATGCAATCAAACCAGGATCATCTTGGTATTGGCCTTCCCCCCCCCCCCTCAATAACAGCACATTGCTAGAAATACTTCTCCAAAACCAGAGCATCAAATTTTAGAAGTGCTTCTAGCAGTCACTTAGCATAAGTAATGCAACATGCATTACCTGAAATCTCATCTTCATTTTTCAATGTGGGGGGAAGAGGAATAAGAAAATGACAAAAATCTGCTGAATAAAAGACAACTGCAACAGGTCAAAAGCAAGGTTAGACTTCCTGAGGGCTCCTCAGAGAAATCAGCAAGGAAAATTCCAATTACTTTTTCATTAGCTTACCTGCCTGCTAGGCGACAGATGGCCAAAAAATCTGTATCGAAGTGCCCCCTCCTTTCCACCAGACTACTTTATTATGAAGGCTTCCTGAGAGAAAAAAACTCTGCCTCAGAAACTAAAATTTGATAAAAGAGCATGGAATGGATTTTAGTAAGGAACATCTACTTATATTCATTCTTATCTGAATGTTAGAAAACAAGGCAAGGTTTTTGCTTATCTTCTCTTATGGTTTTTTGCTCTGTTAGGTTTAGCAACACACATGCAGCAATATTGCTCAATAATGGATTTTTAAAGCAACTGATCAAGATTAAAAAAAAAATCAAAGAAACACATTTATTAAAAATTCTCTTAATTCCGAGGTATTGAAAAAGGTACAAACCTTTCTGCAGTTCCTCGGATTCACATCCCAGAACGTTCAAATGTGGAGGAAAAATAAATAAATCTTAACATGGGAAATGTTTTGACAGGATAGAGAATGTGACATTACCGAGCAGATTTAGTCAGTACTCAGTACCTGACAGTGATCTTCTCATATATTAACCTGGCAAAAATCACCATGATACTTTCGCCTTGACTACAACATAAGTGATAAATACAACAGCAATACTTTCAGATTTCTTCTTTAGATATGGCAGTCTGCAACAATGACACCTATAGAAAAATCCATTTTAGTATCTTAAGAATGCATTCAGCATTGAAGTGGCAGTGAACCTGAGAAGATACATCCAGAAGAGACTGGCAGAAGGTGGATCTGCTTCTGCCTCATAAAAGGTCTGGAACCACGGTTTCATTTCATGCTGCAATATTCTCTTTCTCCACCTCCTCTAACTTTCCTGAAATGGAATTCAAAATTCTATCAATTACTTCATTCTTCCAACACTTGAAAAACCTTGTTTATGCACAGTACACTACAGGGATGTGCCAGCTGCCACTGCTGAGCCCAGCACCTGTGCAGTACAGTACCCAGCTTGAAAAGAACAAGTCTAGTGCTGTTTGCTGGGAAAAGGGTTCTAAAAATTGATAATGAGCACCTGGTCTCATCTGAAACGTATCTTGGGAGGTGTCAACAGCTTTGAACGTGTTGCAGTGGCATTTACTGCAGTACTTTCATCACATCTAATTAGTGAAGAATACCTATCTAGTCTTGCTAAGTTATCATTTCTTGCACTGAAATGAGCCACAGTTGTTCTTCCATCATCTGGGAATAAAAAGAAATAACCAGCTGCATATTAGTATGCTTCCCACCTCTACTCTGAAACAAAAATTGCTTTATTGAATCATCAGGAAGAACAGAGCATGAAAACAGTGAATGAAACTGGTATTGTGAGCAGTAAAGAATTATCATGCAGCATTAAAAATTAAGCAATTTCATGCTGGGAAGTTGGAAACAAATCTGTAAGCAGCATATTTCCATTAAAATTCAACCTCACATGGAAGAGAGTATTATCTGCTAAATACAGTGGGGAATAGGAATTTATACTTCTAATGTTGCTGCTGATTTGATACGTGGAACTCAGGGAAATGACTAGCATCAGCTCCCTCGTTTGGCAGAGAAAGACACACGGTCCTGACATATCTTCAACATTTCAAACGTAAATCCATCAGATGTGATAATGAACTCACATGTAAACAAATCCTCTCTCTACCTGCAGTTTTAATAGCCACTTCTTAGAAATACAGAGAATTCAACAATATACAGCACATAAACTTAAGCAGAAGCAATCAGTGAATCAAATAAGCAAAATACAGAGAACTAAAGTGCATCAAACCTCAATTTTCATGGAGGGTATATTCCACCTGGAATATTTATTTCTAAACTTGAAGTTAACACTGACAGTTTCTAAAATTAAAAGGTACAGTTTACAAAGGGGCCAAAGTGAAATATTTCTCAGATGAGATGACTTATTTTAAATCACAGTCCTTAATATGATGTCTGATGGTACTCTGCTATCTGTATATGGTCTAGCTGGATATACTCACCATTTTATGTTTGAAACAGAACATTAATTCACGAGGCCAAATGGGGAAAATATTCTTGCTGCCATGAGAACTAGGCTACTGAACTGTAAGCAAACTTCACAGATATTGAATATTGAATCATTCACGTGTTTAGGACAGCCCGTAATAGCAAACACCAACTGCAGGAACCAATTAGCCACACTGGAATCAGAATAAGCAGGATAATCACAACTGTGTACGTGCTACCAACAATTAAAAGGAAAGCAAAAGGAAAGAACAAAATTGTAATTGCAGGTACTATGATGAAGAAGCACAGACAGCTTTGTTCAACTATAAACTATTTAGAAATAAACAGCAACATAGCATTCAGAAAGGCAAACTACAGATACAAGACATTTGGACAACAATATAAAGATACAAACAGAGCAACTTTAGTGCTGTGTGGCTTCAAACACCATACTGTCTGTTCAGATTAATGGTAATTTATTTTAAAATGATGTTTCTTTAGTTTGCTAGCAAAAAGCCTCTTGGTTGGATATTTGATGTCTGCGGAAGTTCTTCCAACTATAGTATCAACACTGACTCCAGACCTCATTTCCTTAAGCCCCAGTACACCTCAAGGTTGTATACGCATCTGAACCTGCTTAGCAAACATTCAGCCCTCTCCCATCAGGGCATTTGCAAACAACGTCCAACAAGAAAAAGGCTACACTGATGCAACCCATGACTAAGGGAAGCAGGATGCTGTAAGCAGGACCTCTCAGAGCTCTGTACACTGTGGGTGAGGAGAAAGTAATAAACTGGTTGGTAATCCCAAAATAAAGGCCTAGCACTGAGGAGCCTGGGTTGGCAATGTGTACATTGACAGTTCACAGAACTTATCAAAAGAAGTATTTCTTTGCATGCATGTGTTCCCAGGAACACATCCAGTTTCTTGAAATCATCAGTGATCAGGATTTATAAACTAGTTACAGTAACTAAACAGAATAGTGAATCGTAAGACAATCCTGTGAGAACAACTTGAGCAGATTCAAGCTGAAGGACAGGAGGTCTGAGTAAATGGAAGCTCAAGAACAAAATGCAGAGGCTGCAAAACTTGCTGACAAGTGAAGATAAGAAAGCAGAAGAGATGTCCTGTTTTTGAAGATAAAATGGCAAAACAATTGCCTCGGCTCAACATAACATCAGTGAAAACCAGTTTGGGCTATCCCCTCTCCTCCCTTAAAAGTTGGAAATTTACAGTGAAAATGATTATTAACTATAATCCCACAATCACCAGAGATGTCAAACATTTATTGGAATGTCTGTCCATGTCCTTGGGATGTAATGAATATGTATGTGTTATGCCTTTAAGTATGTAGTCATTTCACTCTTTGGCGTGCATGTTTGCTGAGCAATCCCCACGTGCACCCAGCACTATAAATACAGGGAATACCTGCTTGACATAACTCACTGGGGTGTCCAGTTACTTTGTTGGTTTTCTCAGCATCAGCTCCTTACTAGTTTCAAAGATGATGGAATTTATCACATATATCCTAATTATCTAGAGGGAAAACAGCTCCCCTCAAGATGGATGCCTCTGAGGTATAGCAGATAGATTCCTATCAGAGTTTAGCAATACTCCAGTGATGGCACCTGTACTAACAAAGAGAGGAGCCCAGTTAAATTATTTTAGTTTTGCTAGCTGTCATTTTAATCTTGCTTGAAATAATGCTTCTTTGCAAAGGGCAGTCAGCAATTGTCAGATACATTGTTAGTACAGGAAACATGTTCTTAGGTTGCCTGCCCCTTCCTTACATCTGTTGTACATTTGGCTGTGCATTTGGGATTCTTTCCAGGTTTTCACCGAATTGTTACATGAGGCACTAGATCTAATCTAAGATGTCCTGCTGAGAAGGAAAATCCTTCTCCCTTTGTGGGTCTACCCCTATTGCATTAGTTGTAGCTTATCTAAAATCAGCAACTCAGAGCAAACTAATCCTGCAGAAAGTGATTACTTTTTTCCTAGGCTGATAAGCTGACTTGGCTACCTGTTGCGGTCCAGGAAGCAACAGACATAGCACAAGGAAAAAGGTAGGGCCATAGGGTGGGAGATGAGAGTCCAAGCTGCGCTCCTTCCAGTGGCAGAGTTGTTAGACAGCTCAGGACATTTTATTTTATTGCACCCTCATAAGGAATGAGTCTGGGCACAACTATGTTGATGTCCCAGTGACTCCTGGAAGAGCCCAGAACAATGCCTGAGAAGCAGTCAGCCACTGAACCAGGCCTGGTGTCACCTCTTTTCTTTCACTGGTGGTCGGTCTTGCTGCCAAATCTGGAATAGAAGCCAGCCTACAAATAGAGGCTGGGGGAGACCACCCCTTCCCTTTTGTGTTGATGCTATAAATAGGGGCTGGGAAAGTGGGGGAGGTTGGCTCACTCTCTGTTTTTTGCTGCTGCTGCCCTCCTATGCCATGAGGAGCACCATTGTGGCAGGCCAGGAGTTGGATTTCTCTTTTTCCTTAAGTAATGCATGGTTTACTTGAATTTCCTATCAAATCGAACAGCTCAGGTAGACAGAATTGTGGGAAGGACAATGCATGTAGAATACCTGTTTTGTAGAAGCTTCCTATTAAAGTTTATCTTTTTATCCTCTTATGTATGGACCTTGAATGTTGTTTTACCTTAATCTAACCAGGAAGATTAGCAAATCTGGTCACTCCTCCCTGTTTGCAGATGGGATGTGACACACCCTGAGCAAATGCTTTGCTACATATAAGGACAGGCAACCAGCACACTAAAGCTGAGCAAACTCTACCCTCTTCCCACAAAGGCTATTCGTGCATTCAGTAAGTTACCTGGGCTGTATTAGCTGATAACAGTCCTGTTATCTGCACTGAGTAGACAACTGTACAACCTCCAAATTGGGAGGGACAATAATTCTGCAGTCTCCACTGAAGAAAAGATTCAGAAGTATGCATTACAGACTGATTTGGAATCTCTAAGTCCTCGTTCAAGTCACTGCGGCTTTCACTAATACTATTAAAAAGTATTGCTGACAAAAACAAAACAAAACCAGTAACAACAACAAAACCCACAACCATCCAAAGGAAGAAAATGAAGTCATGAGGAAGTGTATCTGTAGGATGGAAAAAATATCAGGTTATTGTAATGGAACATGGCCCAGGAACAGAGAACTGCAAGGCAAGATTCACATGCTCCAATCCTGATCACTCTTACACAGTCTTTCACAAACTTTTTTTCTCCTCTTCACCTTAGTTCATCCTTTTGCAGAATACATACAGATGTGCCACTCTATCACACAAGGCACAGAGCATAATGAAAGCACACTGCAACGTAAAGGAGTTATTGGATGCAAATGCTTTGGCAACTACTGATAAAAGATGGTTCAGAAATATCAGATTATCACTCCCTCCCTCACAACATCTAAGAACATATAGTACACTGCAAGGCTAAAATCTGGAACTCAGACATCTGAGTATGATGTTCCTACTTTTGGTTGAGATTCGTTACTAATAACTTCTAGTGTGAATGGCATTTTCGTCTAAGCAGTGTGCAGAACTGTCAGATGGCAATTACCCCAGAAAGCTTGACCTGAACACACAACTGGCTTCAATTAATACAAACAGCTGCACTGAAAGGTCTGACAAAGAGATAAATATTTTCACACTATAGATAGGCAGAATATAAATAACTCCATAACAAAGTAAGGCAGGAAGCTTGCCCTATGCTCAGATTTTTCTCTTTTCCTATCAACATGAGTTGTGGATGCACAGAATTCGTCATCCATCTCTGCACATTGTTTGTTTACCAAATGGGAGCTGCAGTAACATACCAGAAGACAGGTTGGGGGCGAGGATTTCTCAGAAGACACTGTTTAACTCACCTATGTGTATGAGAATCTCTTACATAACAGAACTTCATTACCAAATGCTAACCATTCAGATGACTGACAGCATTCTGCATTCCTTTCTTTGCATCACTCTAACACTTTTCTGTAGTGACATCTCTCTAACAGTAACAACACATCTTTGAGTCTTAGCCATCTTGGAATACTGATACAGCAGTATAGCAAAGTTAAAACACGACCCTGAAAATATGTTACAAAACATGCTGTGAAGTACTTAGATTTTAATTGTCCATTAGTAAATCATACAGCCTGAAGCTTCCAAAATTCTAGGAAAGATGGAAGCTTTCCAGTTTGATTCAGTTTTCTCATCTGCTGTAGGCTTCGATGGGAAAGGCCTGTGCCTTTCCTGTACAATACACAGCTGGTTAACAGCTAATTAAATAATACAGAGAGTAGAGATCTCATGGCTTTTTCATGTCAATCTTAAAAACAAGAAATCTTTATGGCTTTTCTCACCCTTTCATGAAGTTACACATACAGGTTTGTACTCACAGTTGTTTTTCACAATAGCTTTCTTTAAAGCCATGAACCTCACAATCCCATTCTGTACTACAAGGGAACAGGCAAAATTATAACAATAGCCTTGCCTTTGCATTTGGTGACTCTGAAGGAACAAAACCCTTTTCAAACTATATAATAAAGAAAGGAAGGCACTCACCCTATCTTGCCTCAGGACTTTGGCACTACTATTTATTGTATGTTGCAATGCCTGAGCCTGGCAATCATACTTTAAAATGTGCTCAAAGTGTTCCTTGTAGGTTTAAAATAAAGTAAAAGTCCAACCATCACATAAGAGATAATTCAATAGAAGCTTTAAGATAAAAGCACACGTAAGTCCCCCTCAATTCAGCACTGCCATCATCTGAAGCCTTCTATCACTTTTCCATTTTCTTGCTGAGGAATCTTCTTGCATTTAAAAGCAATTACAGTACATATCTAACACTTGCATGCAACAAAAAGGGAGAAAAACTTTGTGAAACAGTAAATTTTAGTCACTGTTGTCCGGCTACCTCCTTTTTCCTCGACACAGGAGACCTTTGCCCTGCAATTCTGCATTCTCACTTAGCTTCAAGACACTCATGAGTCACATTTAGGCAAATAACAACAGAAAGGAAGATGCAAAAGCAGACATGCACTTGTGACAGAATTTCCACAGGCTTAGCAATTGAGGAGTTTACTGTAGAACAAACTGCCCTCCCAGTGGTATAAAAGACACACCCTGTGCTCATGCTTTTATCCTCACTGCGTGTTTCTGTACGAAAAACCTGGCATACAGCTTTTACCACCACTACAGGAAAGTAGTGAATTTAAGCTGAATCAGATGGGTAGCTTTTTATTTTAATGGCATACTATCACATCAATACCAACTAAATGCAGCTCCTTTACTGTAAAAGCTGAAATATATTCAACATCTACAGAAAATATTTTTGTATTGATTTGAGAAAAGGATTCCCTTTATACTCATCTCAGAATGACAGTCAGCAATGTCATATAGCTAATACAACAAAGAAACAAAGTCCTAAAGTATAAGCACTTCCCAATGTTAATTTTCACCTGTAAAAGTCAGAATCCTGAAGCTAGGTACATCTATTCTTAGGATTAAGTTTCTGCTTACAAAAATACTAATAACTGTTTTTTTTCATTGTACAACGTGTTACTCAACCCTGTCATTTCAGTACTTCTTTTCCCCGAAAAAAAAGACATACTCTGAGATCCTTAGAAACAGTGAAGCAGATGTTATGAAAGAATTTTTGTTAACTGATTTGATTAAAATACAGCTTAAATAACTGAAAGACACGGAAGCAAGCACACAAGTACTACATGTAGGATGAAGCCTAGAAGTACATTTAAGCCCTTCCCTTTTGGCTTCTGAGGTTATTTTTAACATTTCCAGAAAATGCATTCCATATGCAGAACATGAAATGCAAATGAGTGTGAGATGACAAAGCCCATTCTCATGGCATCAGCTTTCACAAGAGTTGTGTTTGTAGTGGCGTAAAACTGCTTGAAAACACTCTGCACATAAGCTACTCCATAAGTTTTTGTTCTGCAACAGAGGACGGTAAAAGCATGCACAAAGTCTCTACTCTGTTAGCTTAACATCCGCCCAGACTCATGATTTTAAAGAGAAAGATAAGAAAGCTGTTTTTAAAGTTTCTGCTGGTACTTAGTGTGCAACTTTGGTGAAGGGCATAGCCCCACTTTCCCTCACACTAACGAAGCAGTGTTGAGATGACTGGGTTGGTCTGCTCTGCTGGTGAAACCTGTTTCCCAGCCCAGCCCAGCCTCACCCCTCTGCTGCTGCCAGGGCACACTACCTAAGAACTCTCCTTGCTTCCTCATCTGTATTCCCCCAAAGCCTCAGAGGTACTGTCCAAAAAAGCTTAAGCTACTGCTACGAAAATCAGTTGAGAACACAGGCCACGGTGACACTGATGACATCAGCTGGAAAACACCAGTTTCATGGTTGTGCTTTAGTGACAGCTGGGACACCACTTGGATTAATACGCATTGGGTTAATAAGCCCAGGACAGAACAACATCAACTCGGTCCTGACCCCGGTTACACTGTGTACCAAACTAGGTTTAGTGGACTGCTTCATTCATAGTTTTTTCCACCCAGAGAGGAGGAAAATGACTGTAGACCTGACATGGAAGGATGAAAGAGGCAGCAGCAATAGTCCTTCCAGTGTGGAGAGCTGCTGGACCAGCTCCTCACCACAGGGATGAGCACAGCAGCACGCAGAAGTGAGGACAGAGCAGCGCTCCATCCACCACCAGCCACCACTGCTCTGAACAATAAAGCAGTAATGTTATTCCATAGCTCCTCTGGTTGCTGCCAGGAGATAGGCTGTACTATTCATAAACACTGTATCAGAGATAGCATTGCCACCCTTTATTTCAGCAAGTACAAACTGATGGCTCTGGTCACATGAAAAACCAGCAACTGCCAGCCTGCACGAGAAGACAGACTGGGATTTCCTCTCTGCTACCTTCTAATGTCAGTAGAGAATACAAGAGCTTTGTCCCAGGTACACAAGAGGTAATGCAACCAGGCTACCGGCTGGAACTGTCATCTCTGGGAAGCAGCTCACATCCCAAAGCATTATGATTATTATCCTTCTCAAAATGTTTACTATCATTAATTTTGACAAATACCAGCATCTTGGAAATAGTAATATAAATGACTTTTATTTGTCTTGATCTCAGAGAGGCTAAGGAGTTGGGTTTTTTTCGTTCTCTTAAACTTAAGTCCCCTATCTACCAGTTTTATATTTGAAGTTGTTTTGATTCTGTTTAATTTACCCATGCACTATAAGACAGGGATTGTGACACAAGCATCCAGTCTACTTTCTCAGTATTACTGCATCTTATTTGTCTTGTCTTCTCTTACAGTTTCATAAGACACACAGTGGTAGTCTGTTTCTTCTCTTCCTCAAAAGAGGAGAAAATGATTAGTTCAGATTTTTGTCCTGAGACGGGCATAAAGCAGACCTCACCTTAAAACTTTCCTGTGCCCCAGGTGAAAGCAGCTTAACGTTGTCCCACTACAACAGCTTAACTCTGGGAGCAGACTGGAATACGGCAGCAGCAAGTCTGGAGCTGCTTTGTGGTCAATAAAAATGGAAATGTACCCCAAGAGGAGAGCAGACACACAGGCAGACAGAATGACTCTTTCACTTTGTGCATGACTGCTGAAACTATGGAGTGGGACAGGATGCCACACCTGATAATGGGACCTTCTCCTGATCAATCTGTAAGGCAACAGCCACAGCAAGCAGCTATGGCTGATCCCACAGTGCCTCCCTAACATCAAGCCATTCTCAAGGGAAGCAGGTTCAAATCCCTCCAAGCAAAGGAGGGGAAAGAATGTGGTTTCCACACATCCTAAATCAACATCCCAACAGTCAGCACATTGAATGCAAGCCTGCTTTGGCATCTTTCTCAACTCACCTCTTTGACTACTTCACTTTCCTTACCAGCGCTCCAATATAATGAACATTCTACCATGCATCGCAGCACAATCTAACTTTGTCTCCTACAGCATCTCGAGCAAACCACATTTTCCTGTGACTGCTGTTGCTAAGCAACTAACTACTCTTACAAGAGAAACCAAGTTCACTCCCAAAGTTTAGCATCCCCGCCCCGGTGAGTAGCTGCAATTTATCACAGGTATTTAAATGATCCACAAGTGTTACACACAGGAAGCTTCAGTTTTTCACTGGAGACAGAGATAACGAAGTTTAAACCATCACAAAGTTTGTATTTTTATATACAAGAGGAAACAGAAGAGGTTTCAAGGCAGTCACTGCTACAGCCTGCTAAGCCCCAGCCCTCAGCAGGGCCCTGTGTTAGGCAGTTTGGGCTGCCCTGGGACAATCTGCACACATAGCCCATACGAATTTCTTCCAAGTAATAATTTCCCTACTGTTTTTATTTTACAGACGCCATCCATTGAAGAATACTTTAGAATACTTAACTGGCTTTATCATCTCCTTCAACAATTTTTTTCTAGTTAGTAAGAAGCCAATGCGCATAAAACAAATGGGAGGGAACAAGAAGTGGAGTTGGGGGTGCTGAGACTAAGCACTTTCTCTTTACCTCTTACATAGAAAACTAAAAGGCTGCAAGATAAGCTTTGTCCTCTGTGCACATTTATTTACATGATGGATCGCAAATTCCACCAGCTGAATGTAAGGAACATCCCAGTGCTCCCTGCAATTTCGTACTGCTTCTCCTAGCTCAGAAACATGGCACCACCAGTTGGTACTGCCAGCATCAGCCCTCTTCTCTACATTTGGCAAAAAACATTTTACCTTTCTGTTAAATAAAAACTCTGTAATAAGCAGACAACCTGATCTGTATGCTCAGTGACATTTTTTTTCTCTTAATAAGTTAATGCTTGTTCCAGTAATTCAGACAATGCCAAAAGAAGATCAAGGAAGAACACAGCAAAACACTAAATGCCATTATTGATATCAGCTGATTACGTTCCCATTAGCAGTGAGAGAGATCACTTGGGGGCAGTGGAAAAAAGATGGCATCTTTTGTAGTAGTACCAATGGACTACCAAGACTTGGGTCACTGGAAGGGCAACACTCTCTGGACAACTTTTAGGGTGAATTTTTGAAGCGCTTCTTAATCAAAGTAGCTTCTGCTACTGATTTTAGTAAGGAACTCGGTCATTCAGGTTTTCACAGTTCAGCTTCCCAGCACAAACACCTGCACTCATTCTTCTCAGGGAGGCTGTCCATTACAGCCATACCTGAAACATAACTGTTCTGAAAAATAAGTGCTTATGAAAACTTTAGCCAAAGGAATGTCTCCTCGGGATTTTCAAAATACCAATGAATGCTGCTATCTGCAAGCAAGTATGCGTTATATAACATTAAACTAAAACTGACAGTAAAGAAAAAAAGCCCAACAACAAACAACCCACGCACCGAAAAACCGCCACAAACCAAACTGCTGACATTTAACAGCTGGGTGTTCCTCCCCCCCTCCCCCTCATTCAGACTGAATGAAATGCAAAGGAGACCGAGACCCTAAGAAGTGCTTCTAAAAGCAGTGAGAAGCTGTAAGATGGGCACCTAGCTGGATTTCCAAAAGCACCTTTTTGGGGTGGGGAGGAACAAACCTGGCACAGTGCCTGCCCCTTTAGGGACTAAGCAAAGTCAATACTTTTGCTCTCGGGGAGAAGTAGGGCGGACTTAAAATATAGCTTCATTTTTAATAATTTAGCATACACAAGGACACCAGTGCAGATGTTTGCGGGAGGCAGCGCTAATTATAAGAGATACCTCTTACACAAGAGTAACTCGGCAGTTCCTGGGAAGTCAGGGCAGCTGCTCGGATGTCCCCTGCTCTGCCCTACAGCCATTTCCGGGTGCCTTTCCGCTCTCGCTGCCACAATGAAGCCCAACGCCCTGGCGAAGCCAACGGCAGGTGGGATGAAAGTTATACCTCTGCAAACGAGATCAACTCAAAGGCTCTGCGCGTGACATCGCGCAAGGCGAGCAAAGTCCCTTCCTGCCTCCGCCGCGAGATGCTCCAAATCCGACACACACCCACAGAACCAGAGGGGTACACTGGGACTGGCAGCACGCCGCGCTTTGTTAAAGGCACCATGTCGGGCCTCCGGGGGATCAGCAGACGCCCCGCGGCCGTCTGTGCCGGCGGTGCCGTCCGGCCGAGCGCGGCTTCCAGCCCCAGGCACCCAACAGCCGTTGGTTTACCTTTCGCAACGCGAAACAAACGACGCCGCGGCTCGCCCTGCCTCCGTCGCTCCGCCCGGGGCCGACCTGCTCGCCGTCCCCCTCCCTCCGCCAGGCCCCGAGAGGCCGGCCCGGGGCCGGGGCGTGCAGGCGGCGGCCGGAGGAGCCCCGCTCGGTGAGGCCTCCGGAGCCGCGCGGTGTCGGGCCCGCCACCGCCGCCGCCTTACCCGTGGTGGAGAGCACGGTGCTGGCGAAGAAGAGCGAGGAGGTGAAGTCCCAGTTCCAGTTGCCCGAAGCGTTGCTGAGCACCGAGACGCCGTAGTTGCTGGCCTCCAGCACCCGCAGCAGGAACTGCTCCAGCTGCTGCTCCGACAGGCACGCGTGCTCCACCAGAAAGCGCTGCTTCAGCTTGCCCAGCTCCTGCCGCAGCAAGTCCTCGTAGGGCAGCTCCACCGAGGAGAAGACCACGGCGCCGAACACCAGGTACAGCAGGTAGCCCAGCACCAGCAGAGCGAAGCACCAGGCGGAGCGGTGCTGCTCCACCAGCCGCACGCAGG
>VXAB01005267.1:338547-352238 GCA_013399175.1 Odontophorus gujanensis
GTGGGGGGGGGGGGGGAGGGGTTATATTTAGAGGAAGGTTTGCATCATGAAGTAGTAGTGTTTAGAATCAAGAAAGTTTGTATGCACAGTCAGGCAGAAATTCTTTCTTGAGTGAGTCATGTCTTGTTCAGAGTAAATGTAATTTCCTTTAGAGTTGCAATAAGGATTCATATATAACCTGTGATGTCAGTGTGCAAGCGATATAGCCGATACTTAACAGTTTTAATGAAATGTCATGGAAAAAGTAATCCCATGTATAGACTTGCAGTCACATTTATCCTGATGCTATCCAGAGAGGAGCTTGGTCTGTCTAAGAGGTGTGAGCCCAATTGGTATGAGGGCTGCACACGTTAAGAAAAATACGTAAATCAGAGTGTGCTTTTTCAAGCTTTTCCTTGTTACTTATGTCATAAATTGTGCTGTGTCTTGATAAAAAAAAGGTAATTATCTGTGATTTGTAGGATTGTGTTAATGCTAAAGGAATGTAGTGGGCTGAGAATTCAGGATGTCAATGTGACCTACATTAAATAAAATTTAGTGTTTTAAATAAAGTGACCTTGTCATCCTAAATCCTGTAGCAGTCGGCAAGCAAAATCAATCTTTTTAACCTCTGTTCAAGATGCTGAAAAGAGAGGGAAAAAGTAGTTAATAATTTGTACTGAAAATAAGGGCTCATAAAATACTTTATTTCTCTTCCTTCTTCACTGAAGAATTTTTAGTACTTCCTCCTCCGTCTTCCAAGCCTGGTGTTAAAGATGGTTATGGTGTTAAAAAGAAACAAAACAAAACACAGTAGTTGAGGTGGATTTGAGCAGCTTTTGGAATCCAAACCTTCCTACTGATCTTATCATCTTCTGGACTGATTTTGGGTTTGTCTCAAAGACGTTGTCCTGGTTCTTGGGTGCCTGGGAAATGATGGTGACAGAAAGCCCACCAGCTTTCTCTGGGTCATTTTTAAAACACTCAGCCCCAGAAAGGGTTATGCACTGAACAGCCTGCTGTCGTTACTTTACTTATTTCTTTGTTTTCCATTTGTGGTCGGTTGTTGAGACCCAGTCACAGTCTCCCTCGTAGAACATTGTTACTGGTGGATACTGGTAGATCCTTTGCCTGTTCTAATTCAGTCTGTATTGCCTCAGAGTTTGAGTATTCAAATAAACAATTCTATGCATCCAGCTGAGTTGGATGTGCATTACTTTGGGATTTGCCTATGTGCACCTGCTCAGTGTGTTTTCCCTGGCAAGTAGCATGCCCTCACTCCCATTCACAGGAAGGTCATGTTAACTTGCCAAAACAGCTTTCAGCTTCAGCTCCCTTTGATTCCAATTGTTTCTCTGACACCCCAGGTGTGTACACAACAGAGCACAGTACAGCTCTCTGAGGCCTCCCTGACCTGGGTAATTGGTCCTTTCTGAAGATTGTGCATGTTTGGATCACTGGAGTCGGTGTGCCAAAGCCTAGTTCCTAGTTCCTCGTGCCTGACTGCTTTTTGACTCTGCAGTGGGCAGTTTTTGAAGCTGTTGTCGTTTGTAACAGGGAACTGCTGTGTGTCCCTGGCTGTCTCTGGCCTATCTGAGAACTTGTGGTAACTATGCGTCACCTCCAGGCCACATTACTTAGCTGTAGCAGGAGGGGCTGGTGGTAGATGTGGCTGCTTTTGTGTGTGCATCTTACACAGTCCACAATGCAGATCCTTAGAATGGCTTTCAGATATTTTCTTGATGAAGTCCAAGAAGTAAGGGACCCTGAAAGGAGTTCCCTTCCCAGGGAAGGATTGCTCCCTCCTATAACAGAGCTAGGATGTACAGCAGCTTGGCTTTTCAGGAATTAGCTCTTGACTTACTCCTACAGAATAGAAGTCCTAACATGAGATCTGTTTTACAGCTAGTACATTAAACACTCTATAGTCTAGGTCCTTAGCTATACCTGAAAACAAGGTATACCACAGGAACAGTCATGTCTGACCTTGGGTCTTCTCTGTGCTGGATGGATACTACAGCTCAAAGCTTGATAATCATCTGAAGGCTAGCACAAGCTCCAGTATTTTCCTACCACTGCTCTAGATGGGTGGAGAACACAAGTGACTCTCTTGCCTTTACAGCCAGCTCATGTTGAAAGGCAGTGGTGAAGCAGACACCCTTCCTTATCCACAACTGCAGAGCAAATCCTTTTCTTCATGTGGCCAGTTTTGATAGCAACGTACTAGGAGTGCAGCACAGAATGCTGCAGCTGAGCTTTAGTCTTTATTTCTCACAGCTGAAGTCCCACATTATTACATTATAGTAATGTAGGAAGTAACTGTGAGGATGTTAGGATGCTAGGAGTTACCATGAGAAAGCGCAACCAAAACCTTGTAATCTATATATTAGCCTTCTAATCTATACATTAGCCATGCTAATTGGACAGATCGATTTTCCAGGCAATTCTTCCTTAGCAGAGTTAAATTTTAAGGGCCACTATTCATTGTGTCACTGAACCAATGCCTGAAACAGCCCACAGATACTACTGCCACATGCACCTGCTATAATGAATACCAAAGCCTACTTTAGTGACCTGAATCTTTTGAAAATCTAGTCCTTTATTTTTATCCACTTAGAGGGAACACAAGCTGCTGTGCCCTACTTTTTCTCAACTGTGTCATCTGACTCATCAATCAAAACTGAATTTGAGTCCTATTTTCACCCACTGACTCTCAATCAACCTAGCAAATTTATCAGAAGTACAAAAGGACCATTTTGTCGCTTAAAACAGATAACTTTGTAAAACTTGAATTATGTGAGATATTTTAAGATCTGAAAAAATTACTGTTTGGCTGAGGCCAAATTTTACACTTTCCTCTGGAAAGATACACTTGGATAAAAAGAGCATCACAGCAGAAGATAAGAAGTTCTGTGAAGTAAGATAGCTTTAATATGAGGGGTTTTTTTATGCTATTGGGCTGAATGATTTTTATCTAATAGTATCAGAAGGAAGGAAGAAGGAAAGAAAGAACCTTTTTTTTTTTCTTGCTGTTATTGCAAAACAAAGTATATAAGTGAACTGATCCTATCCCATCTATCTATTAAGACACATGAAGGAAACAATGACAATGTATGCTAGAAGTTCACTCCCTCTCCTTCCTCCTGAAATCTCTTTCCCAGAATCCAGGCTGCTATCCTTCAAACAAGTCTTTAGTCTTCCTGGGAATTGAGAATAAAATATATATATATATGAAAAACTCAATTTCCAGGGGAAAAAAATATATATATATATATATGTTTTTCACATTGCCACCTTTTCTCTTCTCATACTTCATCTTAAGAGACTGACAAAATACTTGATGAAGGTGAGGCTGGGGACTAATATTTGCAACTTTCTGAGCATTTAGCAACTGTGTATTCTGATTTTATGTTGCATGATAATTTTCTCTACCTTCCCCACCTCTTTATTTAAACAAATAATTTCATGCTTTTGGCTAAACCCCTCTTCTCCTACTGCAGTCCTCAAAACAATTTCTATATTTTAATGAACAGGAAAAAGAAATAAATAACACTGGACATGTGTTTTAAGCTGTCCTTTCATTAATGAGCTCTCCCAAGTTCGGAGGAGTGTTTTGTGTGCTGTGCAGCACTGAACAAAGAAGGAACAGGCAGCATACACAGTTACTGAGAAATATCTGGTTAGCTTAACCTGTGACCTGTCTTTGTGTGCTGTCTTCCTCCTCTTGTACTTTGTTGAAGCTACTGACACTTTCTATATATGACTACTACAAAAAGGTCTTAATTATGACTGGAAGTCCTAGGCATCACCTCAGGCAGCAGAATTGGCCATTAGCATCATTTTGCAAATGAAATGCATTTGATGTTAAATTATTTCCAGGATAGCTTATATACAACACTGTGTTGCTCCTTATAAACTTGAAGCTTAGGATGGACTTCTGTTTTTTCATTAAATCAATATCAGGTCTCTCATAAACATAAAAAAAAAAAACACAAAAGTTTTAATTAACAGTTATCAGAAATACTGCCTCAATGACAACTACTCTACTTTCTTGTTTACTGTGTAAACAGACTTTTTTTCTGGGCAGTGCACAGAGAAGGAAGAAGGAAGCAGAAAAACCTAATATTACCAGATATTAAAATATCTTTCAATATTAGTAGTCAATAGAAATAAAGAAATTGTTTTTAAATAGTGCTAACATCTTCTATTTCACTGCTGTTATGTTCTTACCATGTCTAGTTTGACAATGAATTACAAAGGCTTTTGTACCGCTGCCACACTACATGAAAAGGTTTCTTTTTGACAGACCTATTGTTGAATATAATTTACCTGCTACAGTGCAAGCCAATGTTGGGGACCAAAAAGTAAATCTGCTGAAAACATTCAGTGCATCCAAAATCCATTAATGAGTCAAAATGGAATGTATTGTTTCTAGAAGAAATATCTTGTTGGCTATATATCTTCATTAGTTAGTCTGTGTTTGATTACAAGGAGAAATGGAGAACCAGAATGGAATACAGGAAAGTTAATTTTTTCCATAACTGTGGTGCATGATGATACATACTAAATGTTTGGCCTTGCTGATATTGAGCATTTCTATATTGTGGCCTATGAAATGACCTTTCTCCCAGTGTCAGATCTTTCTGGTTTGATTTTCTCTTACTTTATTTTAACCCTGCAGCTTTCAGCTTATTTTTACTCTTCCTTCCCTCCTCCTATTAAAGGTTCTCTCGCCAATACTTTCTATGCTTGTCAAAACTTTCTTCTCTTTTGTTGCTGAAATGCCTCTTCCTCCACTGGGGAGTCCCTGGTCCTTTGATTTCTTTGTCCTCCCAAGTGCTATTGTGGACACCACAGCTGTCCTAGCAGGCCAGAAATAGGCAATGGCAGTGTTTGCTGTCTGCCTGGGATCTACTTGCTACCATTCAGAAATATGTCACCTATATTTATCCTTCAGGTGATTACAATGTTCTGATTCTTGTTTACCGGTGCCTGCCAGCTAGCACATTGCCCTCATTGAGCTGGCTGGATTAATTCTTTGAATCAACACCAAGTATATCAAACCTCTGAATTATTAATGTGCACTGCCATAATAACATACTAACATGATTACAGTCTGCGCCCTGGAGTCTCACATCATTAACCTCCTAACACCATACGTCTTCCAAACTTTTCTTTTCATCGATAAACAATCATTGAGGCTGTTAGCTATTGACAAGTCTGCACCAGAAGCAAGATCTTTTCTTGCTTTCACTGTGCAGCCACTAGTGCTAGTGGCTCCACATTACAGGAGGGCCAACAGCTGTAGTAATGTCTCCAAGACATGCTCCAATGTGTGGCTAAGATCAAGCTGCCAGAAAGAAAACAGGGTTGGCTATAGTCAGTTTTGCTGATAAAAGCCTTCTTCCCTCAAACAACCTCAAAACAAACAGTTGATTCCTATCACTCAGTGGATGGCTTTCAACAAATCTAGTGCAAGGCTGGCAGGTTGTAGAACAGTTCTACAATGCTACCAGTACTACAAAGCTCCAAATTTGCTCACAGTGGAAACTGAGAAAGTCAGTACAAGATAAGCAACTGGTATCATTTGTTAGTTGTTTCTGGTTCCTCAGGACCAATTGCTTGTTTGTATCCACACAAGGTTTGCCCAAGGACCCTTATGCTGTGAGAAAGTCATTAACACTGGCCAATTCTTGACTTTTTTTTTCTTAACGAACAAAAGAAATCCCCAGCTCTAACTACATTTTTAATTCTCTGAAAATTAATCAGCCAAAATCAATGTTCCAAAGACTGCTAATATGATCTAGTTGCTTTTTTCTTTCTTGACTGCTCTCTGCCTTCTTCAAGTTTCTTTATAATCTTGAATTTAGAATTTATTTTCTACAGAGCCTGATGGCAGAGCTGAGTGTTCACCAGCTGAGAAGACCATAGTTCAGGTCTATATAGGTTGTGCAGCTGTGTGATCTGCTTGCAAATGAATGCCCAGCTGTAACCAGGATTTGGTTCTACATGAGGCAATGAGAAAACCTGTGCAATTAATGTGGGGCATGAGAAGTAAATGAAACTTTAAGAGCACTCGTATTTTGTCTAATTTCTGACATGAAAGTTTAGACAGTCTTGCCCCATTTGTTAGCAGCTACAAGCTTTGTACCTTTCAGAGAACCAAAAAGTAAAGTTCTATTTCCCTCATTTTAGATCTGGAATATTGAGTTACAGAAACAGAAGATTACTTTGAAACCTAACCACCAAGAGATGTGGATAGGAATTTAATAACATAGTAAATAAAGAGTGGCAGCAAAGCCCTACTGTAATCATTAGAAAGTTGTTCATAGCAGTTTTTGCAGTCTCATGAAGGACTTGTTGGCATCCTCTGCCTCTAATCCTCAATGGCTGAAGCCACTAGCTGCTGCTTAGTGCTCTGTCATGCTTGCAAGAGAAAACAATGATGAGACCAGTTGTTTACTGCCATTAAATACATCAAGAAACAAAGCACATTCAAGGTAAATTTTCAACAGCATGTGGAAGAGATGCTCAGTGGCATCTGAGCTGTGATGGAAATGTGTAACATATGCTGTAGATGTTGCTGTAAAACAATGCATGGCCCATGGCAGTGCATCTGTATGAGTATTTCTACAGGCAAAAGGACCCAAAGGAGCATTACAAAAAAGGGCACAGCACCCTAGGAGAGCCGAGTGGTTTGTGGTTTGATTCCTAAACAGCAATTCAAGGGCTGACAGGTAGGTACTCTGAAATTTTTAGCCACGGGCTTCAGTAAGTTTAGACTTTCCCATTCATATCCTGTGATAGATAGACATTATTTCAGGAGAACAAAATGTGCTGTTACTGGCGGACCATATAAATCCCCCCTGTCTTCTGGGAATTTTACACTGAAAGAAAAGCTGGATTTAACTGTCCTAAGGCATTAAATATTAATGAAAAAAATATATCATAGTATTTTACATACAATTGTGCAATATACTTTTGTGACTTCGCTCCCAAGATACTTCTTTTTTATCTTAAGTTGTTGACAGATGGCTTGCAGGAAATGTTTGCAGCAGGAAAAGATCTCCCCTCCAGCCCCACAAATGAAGCCCCTGAAACATATTTCTTCAGCTTGATGTTAAAGCAGAAAACTGAATTTTCACCTCATATTTCGTATCAAAATGGTTTTGATTATGAAAGTAGAATACTCAAGAAAAAATATTAAATATAGCATCACTAAACCACAGAGGAAATTGTATTGTCTGATATGTATGAAAATCTGTCTATAATTAGGTTAAAATTAGGTTCTTTTTTGTACATTTTAGCATATCTCCAGACTATAGTACTCAAGAAATACATAGTTTCAAAATAAGCCTTCCTCTTATTAAAACTACAGACCCACTGCATGCTTTCAAAAGAGTTTGCCTAAAAAAGACAGTCTAACAGTTGTGTGTTTGTTGACTAGTTTCTTCTCATTCCAGCAGCATGATTTGTTATTGTTTGCTTTTCTCTACGTACTGTTGTGTGATACAAACTTGGGAGGAAAATGATTCTTCTGTAGCGAAGAATAGCAGAGAATTTTAGTATCTGTATTACGTATTTTACAAGTAATGCTTGTATATATGAAATGTTATTTACTCTATTTAAACAGTAATGGAATTTCAGCAACTGTCCTATTTTCTTTTGTTCTGTAGCCTTACTATATAAATAAAGGATAAAGGTTACTGATATGGAAGATATTTATACATCTGTGCTTTTACAGAAAAGATGCTAACTGACTAGATATTGCTTTTTGGTTTGTTGGGTTTTTTTTTGTTGGTTTTTTTTTCATTACTTTTAATATCACAACAATGCCATCTCTTATGGGTTTAGGTTTTTATTATTATTATTATTGCTCTTGTGATGGCTGTTTACAAGCTGAGGCTTGTGTGTCTGAGAAAGAATCTGAAAAAGAATCTGAACAGTAGGAGGTGGCTCCTGCAGAAACCATTGATATCGTGCTATATTTTGTCTAATTACCAAGACATTTTTGTGTTTAATGCCTTCTGGATATTCCTACAGCACACAGTGTGTGGACAGGGGGATTATGTAAGAAGAAGGGAGGAACATGAGGGAACTGCTGTGTTCCCTGACCACCTCGGCCCTCTGCCTTATGTCCTCCTGTTAGACACTTCCTGCTCTAACGGATGGTAGCAGCCATGGAGCTATGGAGCCTCTATGAACCTTTCCCCTTCCAGCACTGGTCAGAGTAAAGAAGACCAAATGCAGATGGCTTATTCTGCATGGCCACCTATTCGTCTTCAGGTAGACTGAGTTTATTTTCTGTTTCAGCTGCTCTGAGGTCAATGCTAGGTGCTCCAGGAGTTATTTGCATTTTAGATATTGGTGTCTCCTGCTCAGTAGCTGTGGGTCACAGCCTGAGAAGAGCAGAGCTGCACTACCCTTACACACTGCTGTTGCTTTGTCTGTTCTCAAGTTTTCACTTATTGTTGGGTTTGTGTTTGAACCAATTGGTATAGAAAGCAATGGAAATATTTCCCCTTTAGGACCTTTTGTTTTTAGAAGAAATAGTTCCCCTTTTTAGCCAGAAATAAACTGTAAAAGTCACATCTCAGTATAAATAAACCCTGTCTGTACTTGAAAATATAATCTGATCCAACTATGAACTTCAGCGTCTTGCTTTGAAAGAAAGAAAGAAAGCAAGAAAGAAAGAAAGGAAGAAAGAAAGAAAGAAGGAAGGAAAGAAGGAAAGAAGGAAAGAAGGAAAGAAGGAAAGAAGGAAAGAAGGAAAGAAGGAAAGAAGGAAAGAAGGAAAGAAGGAAAGAAGGAAAGAAGGAAAGAAGGAAAGAAGGAAAGAAGGAAAGAAGGAAAGAAGGAAAGAAGGAAAGAAGGAAAGAAGGAAAGAAGGAAAGAAGGAAAGAAGGAAAGAAGGAAAGAAGGAAAGAAGGAAAGAAGGAAAGAAGGAAAGAAGGAAAGAAGGAAAGAAGGAAAGAAGGAAAGAAGGAAAGAAGGAAAGAAGGAAAGAAGGAAAGAAGGAAAGAAGGAAAGAAAGAAAGAAAGAAAATTGTCAATTGTGGTGTTAGGTAGGTAAGGCAGCATCTCCCATTTTAACACATTTTATACCTTATAGTGGTAAATTCAGATATTCCAAATCTAATTAAGACATACACAATGGGCATGAGTTCTATTCATTAAATTGTCTTGTAAGCAGAGCCTTCATCTCCAGGGTGAGAAGATCAGGTGGTCTGGCCTGCCTTGCCCTCCTGGCTTCCAGACAATGTGGTCGGAGGAAACAGCACATTTTCTTTTATCAAGAGCTCCAGGCTTATAAAAGACCTGTCACTGCAAACAGCCATGGGAATAAATCATATGTCAGCCTAAAAAATCAATATTGAAGAACAAATTGAACTACAATAGTTTGCCTGCCTGGTTATTTAAAAATGGACAAACAAAGAAAATGCAAAGGACAAGAAGCAGCCAAAATAGGCTTAGAGAAATTATTCAAAGGTGTAAAAATTGAAAAGGAGCTTCTCCTTCTTGAGTTAGTCCAAATCCACATCCACCAAAACCTAAGTGGTTGCATACAATACAGTCTCATCTTCAGTCCAGTCCCACAGATGAAAAGACCTCACACACAAATAGTAGTACCTAATTTCCATTTTTTGCCTATACACTCATGCTAATGCACATTGATATTGCCCAAATAGTATAAAAATAAGAGTCTTGGATGTGTAACATTCTGGTCTTTAGACCATAAACTTCCAAGCAAATGGAGCACTCAAAACCAGAATGCACAAGGATTGTCCCAAGAGGCCTTATTGAAGTTATAAGAATTACAGACACATTGAAAAGATTCTGCTGAAAATTACTATTGAAACCTTTGAAGAGTTGTGAATATCCTTCTGTAGTACTCTTGAGACTTTCTGCAGCATTCTACAGAAGATGCAATTCTCTAAACTGCACAGGGCACTTAGGGCGCTTCAAAAGCCTACAAGAGTTTTCTTTTTCTAATAAATACATTTTATTGAATGTTTTTAAAAATGCTCTTTCAAAGAAAAAAGAAAAGTCATACAAAGAAAAGAAATAGAAAGATAGAAAGCAAAATTTTCACTACTGGGAAAAGGTAGAAGGAAATAGATAAAAGATTTTGGTATGCATATGTCAGTAAGTATAAAGATTGTGAAAGTTAAGGATTTGTAACGTATAATTCTGAATGAAAGGATTCCAAAGTGGCTCAGTGAAGTTTTGAGAATTACATGAAACTTGGCCATCTCAAATATCTTCTGAAACTCTGGAGGCAAAGATTTATTTATTTATTTTTTTAATGCTGTCTTTTATCTGTCCTGGAATCAATGAAAACAGAAATATTCCTTACAATCAGAACTAAAGCTCTTTGTATGTCATCTGGATTTGCTATCTTGGGCAATGTTACAAAAATTGATTTGTGATTCTTGCTGAAAAGCATAAATGTAGGTGTTGAACTTGGTTGTAGAGGCAATGTAGTGATTTTTAGAGGGCTTTGTGTGTTCCCGAGCTGGTGAGACCTGCAATTGCACTGTTAGGTGTTATGACCCCTCTTTGAAACCAGCTTTACTGATTCATTTCTCCACTACAGCATCAAGTCTGAGGAGCCAAAATGCTATGAACACCTGCTGTTTTACAGTCACTGAGCCTTATTCACGGTTCAACGTAGCTAACTTAGTTTCTGTTGAGAGGGCAGCTTGCCTGCCGTTATACATACCTCTTCCTTTCTCACAGCATTCTCTCCTTTTTTTTTTTTTTCTTTTCCTTTTTGTTTGGTAAGGAAAGCTGAAGAGTGGTACTTCAGAAGTGAATCTCAGAGAGGAACCTCGAGAGATTCATGATAGCTTAAGTTAACTTGATACTGTAGGTGCATGAAGAAAGTAAGCCATTACAAAACTTGTTTGTGCAAGGTATGATAAAATGCCTGCCATCTACACAGTCTGACACAGTAGCTGTGATGAATGGATTAGCCTCATTTATGTTTTGTAATTACTCCTGGAGTTCTGCTATATGGACAAACTTCTGTCAAATCCTGCACACCTTTGAGGGAAAGAGAAAGAATGGGTATTGCGGTTATTTGTAAAGCATTAACCTGTGGTTATTTCTTGTTTGGAACTAAATTTCTGTTTACTCATGGGACTGCCTGTAAAACTGAATGGCTTTGAAGGATAACAACAGCCACTGAAAAGGTGACATTTGGGATTGTGTAATTTCTGGCACTTTTGTTGTATCTTCTGAAGAACAAACCATGCTGAGTGTTATATCAGAGAAGATAAGTTTCCACTGTAAACTAACTTCAAAATCCCAATAATCTGTTGAAAGCTATTTATTTAAGTATTCCTAAATTTATTCGTTGTAGCTGCTCTGTTTCTCATTGTTGAGACTGTCACTGTGAGGGAAGGGGTAGGAGGAACCTGTGGGTTCTGTCCTTGTGATGATTTGGTCTTCAGAACTTGATTCATATCCTCACTACAGGAAAGGCTGATCTGATACCAGGGCATCAGATCTGATACACGGTGATATCAGATCTGATATCAGATATCAGATATCAGATTCTGAACATGGTGTTTGAGTCACCTGCCTCAGTGATTGTCTCAAGCTCCTGGCTGCTGGTGAGAAACTTGTGGAATAAATTTCTTCCCGAACTGATTTTCCTGAAAATGTTGAAATAAATGAAGAACATCAGCTTGTTTGCACAAAGTCCATGTTGCTTTTCCTAAGCTAATTACCCTGCATAATGTTTTTCTAACACATTATGAAAGCTGTAGAACTTGGTGCCAAAATAGGTATGAGACATGGGGTTTAGTTGTGATTAGAAGTGGTGACTGTTCTTAAAGCTCATAATTCATCAGAGAAACGAAGAGCATTTTATGAACACCAGAAGCTCTCAGAACAGTTAGAGGAATGAGAACCATTTGTATATTTGAACACTGTCACTGTTTTTTTCTTCTCAGAATGTTTTTGGAACATATAAACGTAGTAAAAGCTCCACACTATACATCACTGCATACATTGTATGAGTATTCTAACAAGCTTTAAGGTAGGAAGTGAATCTGTTTGCCAGTAAAGATGATGAAAGGTGGAAAAAGTAAATACTCAAGTTAGATTTAGGCTGTGTTATCAAAGCTAAAATCTCTGTACTCTTAGAAATGAAATAATGCATTTTTTTAGTCAACTGCAGTGGCAGGAGCACCCACTCACAACCCTTTAAACGTAACTCCTATTAACACAAATCTGGATTTCATGTTAGTGCAGGGTCAGTAAGATGACTCATATACACTGAAGTAATAGCAAATCATGAAACACATCTATAATAGGTGTCTTCTAGGCTTTAAAAGCTAAGCATTACATATACATGACTGCTCTGCTTTAGATGGTACAACTGCCAAGCTCAGGTTTTCTCTGTTCCCAGGTGAGAGTGTGTACCTTTGTCCTGGGCCACCTAGAAGGTGTTCAGAAGGTGTAGAAGAAAAGAGAGGGAGTTAGGTCAGGACAGGCAACTGATACTGGGTTTGTGGCACCTACAAGAGGGAAGGAAGCCCCCCTGGCATTCTGCAAACACAATAACTGCTACTGATGGAGCAGAGGAGGGCTGTTTAGTGCCTATATGAGGAAATGCTGCATAGATTAAGGGAGTGGTGATTAGACTGGGGCATAAGGAGGTTGAGCATTATTATCTCACAAAATGAGCTGAGAAGACAGAGAACTGACATAGCATTGTATTGACAAAATGAACTGATATGTGAATGATACAGATAAGAAATTACTTTTCATCTCTTTATTCCCTACCCAGGTTTGTAAAGCAAAACATGTTAGATGATCCACTCTGTCCCTACAGGCTCTGTGCACAGGCTGTCCCTGCTGACTGACTTGCACTGCACTGCATACTAAAAGCTGCTATGCATGATGAAAGGCTCTGAGCCAATCGGGTTGAGGCAGTCTTAATTAAAATTGCAATTAAAAACCCAGAATGAGTTACTGTTAGCCAAGGGGGCTAGAAGAAAACAGAAGGCTGGATTTTTTTTCTTCCTAATATATTGGAATGGGAATGGAACTAGAGAGATAACAGGGCAATTAAAAGTGAGAAATGGGTGAAACTAATGATGACTCAAAATGACTGGGAGAGGTTCACTTTTTTATATGTCTCTCTATAGTGCACTAAACAAAGAAAAGAAAGTTTGAAAATCAAGAAATCAGAACGGTGCTGTAAAATGAACTGCTGATTATGAACACTTAAAATGTAGGAAACACTTAAAACAAGGGAAAATATCAAATATATGATACAACAGCTCCAGAGAAGGACTAGTAGGAGATGTGAAAGTTGGGGATTGTCTTGGTCAGAGTGACCATGAAATTGTGCAGTTTGCTATTCTTGGTGATGTTAAGAGGGTGACTAGCAAAACTGCTACCTTGGACTTCCGGAGGGCGGACTTTGACCTGTTCAGGACACTTGTTGCGAGGGTCCCTTGGGACTTGCTCCTGAAGGGTAAAGGGGTCCAGGAAGCCTGGATTCTCTTCAAGATGGAAATCTTAAAGGCACAGGAGCAGGCTGTCCCTGAGTCACGCAAGTCGAGCCGGAGGGGAAGAAGACCACTGTGGATGAACCGGGAACTTTTGTTAAGACTCCGGGAGAAAAAAAAGAGTCTATGTCCTCTGGAAGATGGGACAGGCTACTTGGGGAGACTACAGAGAACTTGCCAAAATTT
>VXAB01005267.1:392879-457741 GCA_013399175.1 Odontophorus gujanensis
TTTTTTTTTTTTTTTTTTAATTGCTGGGGTAGTGAAGCACTGGAGCAGGTTGCCAGAGAGGTAGAAGACGCCCCATCCCTTGAGACATTCAGGCTGGACCAGCTTCCAAGCACCCTGACCTAGCTGTAGGTGCCCCTGTTCTTTGATGGGGAGTTGAACTAGATGATCTTTAAAGATCCAACTCAAATGATTCTATATATTTACACTGAGCCTATGAAAAGTTTGAGGTATTTTTAAACCCAAAACATCTTGGAGAAGATTCTAAAAGGATCCAATTAATGAAGTTTCTGAAAACAGAAAGCTGGAATGGAAGGAAGAAACCAGCTGCTGAACTAAATACAGAGTAAGCTGGCAGGACTGAGCAACTTCCTCCATATATATCAGAACTACATAGTGAGGGTATTGCATGCAAAGAGCAGACTATCAATTCATCCTTCAACAATACATTATTTTTCTAGATGTACAGTCAGATGAAGGCATGAGAGCTGTCTTTGTGACCCACTGACCTCTCTAAGCACCTTGCATTAGCAAGCCCACCATTATTTACTATGCATATCATATGGAACCTGCATGGACGGAGTATCCAATTCTGTGCCAAAATCATCTGTGCTACAGACAGATGAGCACTGACCTTTTGTCCCATTCCACTGTCGTCCTAAAGGAGATACAATTGATTTAAGCCAAGAGAGACATTTGTGAGCTGAAGGTCAGAATACAGAGGCATTTTTCAGTGGCTACAAATCACTGCCTAGCAAATCTCGGCACTGTTCTCTGAAGAGATCCTGATGCAGCCTTGCATTAGCTGCTGACACTGATCCACTACCAGGAACGTTTCAGCACTCTTGACTCTGGAGGTAGGCGTGACTTCTCTAAGCATAGAAAAGAGCAGCAGCATTTCTCAGTTGAGGTTATGTCTTTTCCTAAAATTCCCCTAGGCGATTACAATGCAGAGAGAGCACTTAAATTGCTTTGTGTGGGTTTGGCAGATTACCAAATCCCAAGACTGTAGAATTAATAAGTTATATTTTCAACTTAATGCTGAAATAGATAAAGTGATTAATTGAACCAAGTCACTTCATGTCATGTTTGTGTTATGTGCCACTGCTGCAAGGCAAGTAAGGGTAGATTGAAGTTGTTAGCCTTCTCTTGGGGAAATTAGCAGAAATTGCTGTGAAAAGTCATATATCAAATGTGACAAGTTCCACACAACAAATGCAGGAATGGACCTTTATAAGTTTTGGCTTTTCGTTTACTTTAGAATATTTTTTTTAGACCTCTTGAAATATTTTATCATGGCATATCCCATAAATCATGTTTGGAAAAAAAAAAAAAGGCCCATGAACTGTGTTAAATACAAAAAGATTATAGAGCACATATCTAACATTCCTTCATTCTGATTCAAAACATTACTTGATTGAGTAGAAGTAGTATTTACCAAAGCCAGCTAGAAGGGACTAATTTTCTTCTGGAAATTTCTGAACCAGTAGAAACAAGTTCTCTGGCCCTCATCTCAATCCTGCTAAACATTCCCTTTAGAGAAGGTAGGGCAGCCAGCTCTCCATCCCCACCCCATCCTGACCTAGGGTAGTCATCTACCACACCAGACAAGTTGTGCATCCAGGCTCCCCAGGTCAAGAGGGATTTCAATATTACTTCAAAAACACCTGCAATAAACACTGCAGTTTTCCAACACAAAAATACCACCAGAGGTTGAAAATGTGCATATTAAGAAGGGACCTTGAAGATGACCTGCATGATCATCAAGGAGGAATCAGAAGAATAAATACTTCCAGAACTGACGAACTTCTAAAATCAAGCTTAAGTAGCTAATACAAACTAGTTACAGTGAACATGAGGATAAGTTGTATAGGATGTCCTGCCTGCACAATCATCTTCTGCTAAAAGATTCCATTCGAGTCAATTGCAGTGATATAACTATACCACATGGGGAAGCAGGAGCTGCCAAATACCATGCTCCAACTCTAATATCTCTTGCCTCCACTACTCCTTCCTGACAAGAGGTGTGCACTTCCCCATGCTGTTCTGACTCACTGCCAAAGAAAAGCCCCATCATCACATCAGGGTCTTCCCAAATCAGGCACAGGTTTTAGGCAGCCAACCAGGCTGTGTGCAACACTATTCCCACAGTCTCAACTCAGATGAGACGACAGACACAGTGGTCTACAGAGGAGAAGCCCAATTCCTGCATGCTGAGATGTGCATCCTTGCCACATTTAGGGCAGCAAAATGAGGCTGGCTCCCTCTGGACAGCAGTATGGAGGCTCTTCTGCATTACCCATGAATGTACAGCTGTCAGCATTCAGAAACATGAGGGGGCATAATTTATCACCTTTTTACAAATGCACACCTTCCATACTCCCATTGCTTGTTTTATTTGGCTAAGTTTCACACTCCATTCCTTGCCTCAAGCAGCTTCTAGGAAATAGATCTGCATGCAAAGAGTAGGGAGGCAGGAATTAACTACTTTATGATGGCATTATCCCCAAATATTTACACCGAGTTGCATCAAAGGATGCAAGTCATCAGCTATCACTTTTCAGACTAAAATTATATACTGATACAGAATCCTACAGTATAGGTTAAGGAAGTAGTATCAGACAGACCTTTAAATTGTTGGTTCCTTATTAGATCTCAGCTTTCAAGTCAGTTTTACACCCTGTGTTTTCCTTGTTTTATCATGTGTGCTGACTATTCTCCTATACATTGTAACACAAGCATTTAATGCAATGGTGAATTTTGGATGCCTCACTCATTGCAGAGTAATACCAACTCTCTATGTGAGGTCAACACAAACACCTGAGGGTAGGTTAAAAGCCAGAAGACTTCTGCCCTATTGTAAAAGCAATTAATTTCTGCCCACAAACACAAGAAAGAAGGAAATAGAGACTGCTCTCAAGAACACTGCAACCCCTGCTGTAACCTCTGAAAAGAGCTAGAAAGAAAATATCATATGTAAAATATCACCATTCTTGTCTGACATTTCTGGAAAGTCTCACCGGCAAACAGGAAATAATACTGCTGCCTAAAACATAATTTTTAAATGCAAGTTGCCTGTTATTGCAGTATTTATCTGGGACCCACCTGTAGCCCTTCAGAGAGTGTTTGCACCAGCTCCTTGACATTATCAACTTGTGTTATTTGCTGCCTCCCTAAATGTCAGCTGCCTAACCTTTTCAGGCTGTTCTCACACACAGGCTGCTTTTCCAAAACTCATTAAGTATCACAAAGACCTACAGTCCTGTGTAAATCTTATAATCAAGTCAAGCTGCAAAGGCAATACTAAAATCCTTGAACTGTCTCAAAATCCGTACACTTCTGATTCCTTCCTAAGAAGACCCATCCTCATTGCTGAGAGAAAAGGAATCATGTAGGTTTTCATTTTAACTTTCTTAAAAGTGCAACTTACAGGTAGTTGACTGTTACAACTAATGAAGAGTTGTTTAAAAGCTACCTTTCTTGCAAGTCATGCATCAACTAATAGACAAGTTACCACAGAAATAAGATTTGAAAAACGTTGGTGATCTTGTATAACTTTTAAACCTGTACTGCTGGCTACCCAACACCACAGCCCAAAAGCTTATGCTCTGTACAGAATGAGGATAAAAATTGCCTTTTACAGGTAATGCAAGAAGGCATTACAGCTTTTCAGCTGCTGGAAAAGCAGTCCTCGGAAGGAATTTGGAATTATTTCAGGTTGCAATCGTTCAAAGATTTAGAAAAACAAACTCCTAACTAGAGAGTTCAGCAAGCACAAGAGTACTTGCAGAAGAATGGGGTGCAAGATTCAATAGAGTCTTTCTGAGAGCCTAAATGAAGTCATTAAATAAAAATGAAACTCCTCTAAATACTGCAGAAAGCTCCAAACTGTTCAGCAGGGCTGCTCTCATTGGGTTCTTTTCCCAGTCTGTACTCACATTAGGGATTGCCTCAACCCGAGTGCAACACCTTGCACTTGATTTGTTAAACCTCATTAGATTCTAGCATGCCCACTTTTCAAGCCTGTCCAAGTCCCACTGCATGCCATCCCTCCCTTCTACTGAGGCAAGTGCACCATACAGCTTGGTGCCATCAGCAAATTTGCTGAGGGTACTCTTGATCCCATCATCTATGTCATGATAAAGGTGTTGAAGAGCACCAGTCCCTAGACACAGCACTGGGGGACACTACTCGTGCCCAACCTCCAACTGGACATAGAGTTGTTGCAACCCTCTGAAATTATTTATGTATTCCTTATTTTAATTTTTTAGAATGTATTTTTACGGTACAAAGTCTCTACCAAGGTAAAGAAAACAAACGTGTCACATCCTGTGATCAGCAGAGCAGATAGTTGGTTAAGAATTATGTCAGTTAAAAGGGGTGGCGCAGTAGCAAACTTTTTTCTAAATAAGTGAAGGAAGAATTTAGAAAATTATTTTATGAGAAACATTTGCAAGAAACTGGTAATAACTTATAAGTAAAAGAAAATATGATTTATTGATATATAAAGACTTATAAATTTTGAGCCTGTATTACCAAGTGTCTTCATAAATTTAAGTAACAACTAGTAGTCCAGATTCATAGGGTTATTTCACTGATTATTTTAATAGAGAAAAAAAAAGCATCACGCACATACAGTACTTCAGCATGATTTGTATTGAGCTGGAAGATCATATTCAAAATCCAGAAACTACAGTTGAGATAATGCCAGCCACCACTTGAACTACCAGAAAAATTATTCTTATCTGCTAGTAAGACTTCTGTGATATCAATAGAAGTAAACAGTATATGGATCATGCCAGAAAATACTAGCATTTGAATATACTTACTATTTCTACTTTTAAATATAGTTTCCAGGATCACAAATGCACCTTAACCATTATTATTTCCAAAGAAAATGTCTGGAAAAGAGAAAGATCCCCTTACAACACAAGGTGACTCTTGCTCAACACATGCACAACTCTATACAAAAAATCATACGGAACCAATCACAGGCCTTAAACACATCATTTCTTTGAACTCTGCACTCTGCTCCTACAAGAGCCCCAAAATTCCAAAGACAATATAGGTAGAAGGCTCATAAGATGTGTCAGCTACTGCTTTCATCTGTCTCAAGCAGTATCTTCTAATGTTCACAAGTTTGGAGAACCGCTCCCCATAAAACCTGAAACTGTTAGGAGGCACAGTCAGAAACCCTACAGAGCAACAGCTCTGAACCTTCACTTGAAAAAGCAGTTTCAAACAAGATGCACTGAATTCAACAATTACTTACCAGAGCCTATTTATGATACAGTGTGTGTGTATTAGGTACCTATTTCTACACTTACCTTAATTTTGTTCCTGTCCTCAATTCAGAGTTATCCAGAAGTATTTTTTCAAAAGAGGACAAGCCACGTATTTAAAGTTCCCCTCATTTCAGTACCAACAAGCCCACTTAATAAACGTATTTATACCATTATCTAAAGAGTTTACTTGCTCAGAGATACAAAAATGGCAGTAGTTCCACAGTATAGGTGGTCTTACAGGGCTGAAACAGATTTCCATCTCTGGTCTAATTAGCTATACCCTGGAGTTTGTGCAAAACATGGATGTTCAAGCAGCAGTTACTATGACTACCATCATTCTGCTCATTATCTCTGAAGGATTACCCAGAGGATTCTCTTTAATAGACACTAAGAAGAGAAAGTCATGATGGCATACTACATGATCTGATGGGTGCTAGAAGTACATACTGCTTTCAAGATCCTCTGTGTGTCAGCTGAATGCATTTGTGCTGTTGGCTCGTGACCTGTCATTTACAAACTTCAGAGTGATCAAAAAGGGAGCAAAGTCAAATGTTGCACCTAAAAATGGTGCAGTACATCACATCCCTTCAACTCTTCTAGTTCTGTGCTCCATTCAGGACACGGAAGATCTATCAGACAACTGAAGACTTTACAGCTAAGATTCTACTTAAAAAGAGCTTGAATTTCATTAAGTTTTGGAAAGTGGCTGGAGAAGAAAGATTTCCTTTAAGAATTAAAGGATCATGAAATGATGAATTTCTCTCTCCCAGTTTTGCTTTTATGGCTGTATCTGTGACAAGTGGGAGTTAGTTTCAAGTTACCAAGAGGATCATTCTCCGGAGAACTGACTGAAGAATTTGCTTCCTGTTCCCTGAGGAAACCCCTAGACTTCAAAGCCAGATTTCATTCCAAAAGCAAACAGAGAAAAAACAAATATCTTCTAAAGGTTGCTAAAAAGAGAAAACATTTTTGTTACAAAGCTATCTTAATAACTCCTTGGTTTTGAATCAAAATGTATCTCAAACAGCTAGGGAAATTCAAATTTAACTCCAAAAGAAGTTTTTCATGTGAGTTCCAGTTTTATGGCCAAAGCAACAGACAGTCCTTAAAAGTATGGATGAGCTCTGAGCTGAGCCAGAATTCAACACCCTGGGCACACCATCTTTCTCTGCACAGCTGAGCTTGATCTTAGGGGAAGCTTCTCTGCCTTATACAAGGTAAGATTCATGGCAAAAGAATGAGATGTACCAAATGGAAGAGTTGATTCAGGACAGGACTGTAGGCTTACTAACCCAAGAAGAAAGAATTATACTTTTCTAGATGCTGTTGATAGATTACTCAATCTAAGGCTCAACATAGCTTTTATGACCAGCATTGTACAACTGCTTCAAGAAAGCTCACAGACTCCTGATCTGCTAATGAAGTCTGAAGAGGAAACTAAAAGCTTTGTGAAGTTCTGGCAAGAAATTCTGGATTACATTTCATATCCCAATAGTACAAATTCACAGAAGTAACTCCTATTAAACCAGCTGCAGTCATTCTATAGTTGGTTTAGAACAACTGAAAAATCTCAGAAATCACAAAATATTTGTTAAGATTTTAAAAGCTGTTGTATATCTTAGTTAGCTTAGGATAACTAAGGTCACAACTAAGTTAGTCCTGCAGGACTTTTACAGTGGCATTTATACCACTGCGAAGTTATAATTTACATCTTAAGTACCAAGATGTACAGCAATGTCCCAGTCAAATTAAAGACAAGTGATGGACGGCAGATTAACCAAGAGGTAGACAAATCAATACCCTTTGTTCTTCTTGTATCACCATTAGTTAGAATTGGAGAGGCGTTGTTTTCCTCTGGTGACAGTCTGCATCTCTAATGGGATAAACTTCAGTGTGCTAATTGGCATAGACTACAAATTTGGCCACTGGTGCGTGCCTGGAGGTCCTGGGCAATAGGCTGAATGAAGCAAATTGCCCAGAGAGATTTGGAATGAAATCCTTAATCACAGTTTTAATGACAGAACAAGAATTCTGATTTTATCATAATTAGTTGTCCACAGATGGGAGGTGGCTCCTCCACCAGTTTGTGCCATAATGCACTGGGCATGCTTATGTTCTCATTAGGGGAGAAAATATGAAGAAGTGAGAAACAGTAACTGAGAAAACAATCTCCAATGCTTTTCACTGTCTCAGAAAATCCTTCTGTCTGGTTGAAGCTCTAGGAGGGAAACCACAGAATAACTTGGGGAAAGGCTTCAGTCTTCTGCTTCTACATTGCAAATGACAGACAAAGGCTCTTCTAAACCCAGAAGCAGAAGGTTCATTTAGGTGGCCAGGTGGATGGATGACCACAGCTAAGAGCAGCACCTCAGCACCATGCCCTCACTTACTGTGCCTGCACACCCAGCAGATGGATGGATACTCCTGCTACTAGTTAGTGTTTCTTTTGGATGCCACAAAAAACATTTTAGAAATAGACATTCTGATCTCATAAGATATCTCTATTTGCATTTGTTTTGAAAAAATAAAAGTAAAACAGAGCCATTCTTTAGAGAAACAGAAGCATATAAACTGACCAAGGCTACAAAAGATTTCCACAGTGCCCGAGTTTTATGATTCTGCTTAATGTTCCAGAAAAAAAAAAATCATTCCACTCACAATAGATGTGACTCTAAATGCACACCAGAAAACAGCCTTCTAATTCCCCATCTTCCTGCCCCTTGAAAAATTCACTTTTAAACCCAATTGGGTATGTATTCTGCTGCAATAATGTTCAGGGTTTTCTTTAAAGAAGCCTGTTCTCCTGAGTTGTTAGGACAGTTGATTATATTCCCTTGAATCTACAGTACTTTGAAAAACATCACTCTAGTGCTGACACAACACCCAAAGCTACATATCTCTCAACAGCTATTTGCTTTCAAGTATTACTGTTATTACTCTTGAAAACTTCTATGAAAGCTATTTTTAGGGAACACAGCATGTTACATCAGCTTACTTTGGATAGCAAAGAAACTAGGTACTGATTCTAAGCATCAAGAAACAACTCTTCTAAGCACAACATTCCTCCCCCCCAAACACACACACACAAAATTAACCTGGCCATTTTTTCTATGAACAGAGAATCTCTTTTCAAAAGAGTCTCAAGACATTATTAGTGAGTAATGAATCCCTATCCACTATCAAAATATTCTAGGCAGCACTAGTCAAAGATGATGGCAAAACTGATATTCCTAATAACATTTTTATGTTGTTTTCTATGTGTTTAAGAGAACTCTTTTTTTTTTTTTTTTAAGAAAGTGGAATCTCTTTGGTTAATGCATAACTGAAAGTTAATGGATTAGTTCCTACACTTATTATCTCAGTACAACCTGCAAGTGACAGAAGCTCCTAATATCTGAGTATTTCCGACTGAGCAAGGTTATTGATCTTGGGAAGAACCAGGTCAGGTGAACCACATAAACACAACACAGCCAGAAACAGAAGAGGTGTGCACAAATCTTGTTTGAGAGTGATATACGCATTTCCAAAATATTACCTCCCACAGTAAGCTCAGCCATGTGTTCCACATCCCAGGTTCAGGCTTCTCCTCTGCTGCTTATAGGCCCAGAGGGAAATATATCTGGAAACAAATAATTGGAACGGGGATATGTACTTTTTTTGTACACCCTTACTCCCAAAAGGATGCCAGACTTACTACAGAAAAATTCTTAAAGAGAACACAGATTCAGAAAAACAAATTAAAGTACCCTCTACCCTAGAAAAAAAACATTAATTGTAATCTCTCGATTTCTCTGCTTTCTAAAAATTTGCATTTCAAAAAAGAAACCAGAGAGAAAGAACAGTGTTCACAGCAGCACTGGCTTAACTAAAACAATCCTTGAATATTCATTTTCCCTCCTCTTTTCACAGAAAGATTGGTATCACTATCACAGCTGCGTGATGTGCATGCTGAGGCAGCTCCACTCAGCTCCAGTTTCCAGAGAAAGAGCATCTATCACATTTTTATGCTTGTTAGTGTAATTACTATTCAATATTTGCATTGCAGTAATGCCTATGCAATCCTACTGAGATTTGTTCCCCTGCACAGCATACAAACACATTGACATGATCCCAGAAAGGGTTGGGTGGTTGCTAGCCCCACCTCACAGAAAGCACTTATGATTTAATGGCTGTCTACATCAGTGTTTTTTGTCAAGTCTTGTATGGCTGCCACTTGCACAGGATCCTAGGAAAGGTGAAATGAACAGAAACAAGAGCTTTAACATGTGTTCTTCTGCTGTGCATATGCACAGACTCTTTGATTAGGTGCCTGCAGCAACTGGCTGAAGCCAGCACAGTTCAATATAGAGCATATGTGAATCCAGGCACTGGCCCAGGGCCTACTCTAGCAGGCCCCACTGCTGTTTTGGCTAAAGCACTCCATCTACCTCTGCACTCACAAGTAAGCCAGTAACTGCTGATGCTTCCTTCACTCATTTTCTTCCATTCTGCGTGTTTCTTACTCTCTAGAAAATTTATCTTTATAACATTTTAGTTTATAGCATTTCTAAAGAGGCAAAGCACCAAACTCATAAGCAGTTACTGTTTCTATTGTAGGAATAATCTACTCTTAGGAAGTGGAATAAATAAGTAAATAACCTTACCATTTGATGTGATGTCCAGCTCAAAAAACCAGGATATTTTCTGATGATTTGAAGACAAATAGCATATTCTACATTCACTGTACTGATGAGGCAGAAGAACTTTCAGAAGATTTTTCAAGTGATTAAAAATAACTGTGAACATGTTGTGCGTTTGTGTATGCTGACAAAAAGTCCCAGGTACAAAAACATGGCCGCATACATGCTGTAGGGCAGATAATTCAAAAGGATGGAATTCAGAGGAGATATCGCAGAGGATGGTCTATTTCCGTAAGGCTTTATATAGGTGGTACACAGACTACTAGTAAGTAAAGGGTCACTCACCTTTTACAATGGTTGAGGCTCACCAATGACTCCACACAGGAGGGATCTCCAACAAGTGATCCTTCCCTGGTGGTGGTCAGCCCTTAGATGGGGTCTGGGAGAGATGGAGTCAGCCTCCATCCCTTCCAATCACACAGGTACATTACCTTCACCGGTGCCCCCTGTGGCTGCCTCAGTGCTCGCCTCAGGTGACCAATCAGTGGTTCAGGCTGTGATTCAGCAGTTCCCATACACATGCACACACACACTTACAGGCTTTTACACTCCAAGGACTGAATTCAAGCTTTGAGAGCCTAAAGAAAAACAAACAAACAAACCACAACAGTAAGAGACAAATAAGAACTCAATGGGGGAATGTTTCAGGAGTAAATCCAGCCACTCCCATATTTTCCACTGAGGTAAATGGAAGACAAACTCTTGGCTCAGTAATTCCCCCATACCCCTAGGTTTGGTAAAACATACTAAAAAGGCCCATAAACTTCTTGATATCCACAGACCTAAGAACTTGTAGGATGCTAGAAACAAGTAACCCACACCTTAGCTATCAAACTGAACACAACATATCCCAAATGTGCTGGGCAGTTCACCATTTGCTGTAACAACCCTGTCTTTTACCCATCCCTCTTGGGCTATTAAATTCAGCCTTGCCTTAGTTAGGCTAATTAATTACTACTATGCAGCACCTTCTCTCAGCAGGACTTTGCTGTTGCTAGATTTCTTTCACACCAACAAGAAAGAAAATAATCTACAGTTTGCTTCAACATTCATATTTACACTGAATAGCAACTGTAAAACAGGCAAAAGAAAGAAAATTACCTGTACAAAAGCTGAAGGTTACTCAGGCAGCACGACACGGGAGTGCTCTCAGGAGGTAGCACCAGGCTATTTCAGGGACCACAAATTTACCCCACAGCTGATGTTTGTATAGGTTGCTGCTGCATTAAGCAAGACTGTTAAAACTTCAGCTGGTGAAAAAGGCTGGGCCTGGGAGAGTCCACCTTAATTACACCAGACAGGCCACAAGGCAGTGCTTTTGCAATCTGTAGGCTGCCTTTATCACAAGGTGAATAAAATGGATCTTTATCAATGCTGGGTTGATCCTGCAGCAGGCACCAGGCTCATCTAAGCACCAACTGCATTTTCCTTCTCTGCAAAATGCCAGGCTCGTGTACGTGTGGTGTGCTATAAACACATGAGCCCAGATGACTACTTTATCTGGGAGCTGAAAGGGAAGGAGTTGTCTTGCCTACCTGGCTGTGGCACTTGTAGTAGCACCTCTCACCTTGACATCACTGAGCTTCTTAAAAATCACCTTTCTTAAAATAAAGGCAAGTCCTTTAGTGATTTAGAAAGCAGTTATTGCTGAAAGTTGCCCTTTTTTTCTGCAAAAAGATATACATTGACAGGTCTTCCTTATGTAGTCCTTGGTCATGCACCATGCAAGTCAGTGATAAATTTGCTGCTTCTCAGTAAAATGAGAAGACTAACTTTGCCTTCGGACCTCATTTTGATTAGTTTTGGGTGGTAGATGGTTATATTATATCATTAGATTCCCACCTCAGCAAAATGAAGCCATGTTAAAGACTGTGCACTGAAGCAGGGTGACCTACTTCACCCAGTAACACTCACCTTCCTCTCAGAGCACAGCACCCAGCCTCTGGAAGGAGCTGTTTCCCTCAGTGGGCTGATCCAAATACAATCTTTTGCCAAAGCACGCAGATAAAGCAGTGGTCTGTTGGCCTAAACTGGTTTGGAAACCTTTGCCTTACAGAAATACATGGTGATTCTGGTAGTCAGTCAAAAAGCACAGTGTTTGAAATCATGGTGTAGGAAAGGCATTTTAGAAGGCAGCAACAAATATATTGCTGAATCACTGTAAAGGAAGTCCAAGTGTTGTGATCTTTCCAGTGAGATGCTTCCTATCATGCTGAGAACCAGAGAGGAGAAGAAAGGTCGCACAGGGTGTGACAGAACCCACCATGTTCCCACCAGCCACAGGGTTTCATTTGAGCCTTTTATTTATTTATGCTGAAAGAAAATCCAATGCTGTAATTTTCTCCCTTCCTCTAAGATGACTAAACTGCATTTCTTGAAATGAGATAACAATCAGCTGCCCATCACAATGACAGTTACCTGCCCTCATGGTCCTTAAGCAAATTAATTCCGTCAGGATCTAATGATTCTCAGTTGTGAAAATGCACTATTGAGATTCTGTGCATCTGACAGAAAATACAAAACAGCCATGAATACTATCACAAAGCAGCGAACATCGATTTCATCTCAACAAAGGTTCTCATTAGAAACAAACGTAATAAAAACACTGTGGTATTACTTCAGTTCATTTGACAAGTGAACAGCATTTCTCAGATTTCAGCTCTTCAGTGAGTCTTTGGGTAACATCTAGCCCTCCTTCATACATTTTTTTGTGAGTTGCATCTATGGAGAGAGCCAGTCCATCCACACCTTCTCACAGAGGCTGCCAGCTGCCCTCAAGATCCCTGTTAAGGCCACTCCACAGCCAGGGGCTGCTCACGGGCAGGAAAACTTAGTGATGTTACCAGACTCCCAGTTGGAAATGAATGGAAGGGGATGTATACTCATCTAACTTATGATTCCATTTCAAAGTTCTCTGTCCCAGGGTACTGCGGGGACAAAAGCATAGCTGGGCTGAGACAAGAGAATGGCAAATTTCTGGTGGGCACAACTCTGGCTGTTGGTAGCTTCAGAAATGGTGATTACAAGTAGTACCAGGGCAAACAAGATAATTTCCCTGCTAGCGGCTGTCTTGCCCTCCTACTGCTTTCTGTTAGCTGTGTAATTCTGTATTTTCCGCATACTAGTGTTTTTCTTCAGTTTAACATCCTAGAGAAGTGCTGTCTTTTTTTTCTCCCTGTATTTTCTCTCTATCTTATCAGAAGTAGGGAGAGAGAAAACTCTGTGACTCCCCAGAAAATGCTCCATCAAACTAGAAAGAAAGGAAGGATGGAAGGAAGGGAGAAAAAAGGAGCCCAGTTGGAGAAGACAGATGCGTTTTTTTTACCATTTACTGGTTCTGTGCATCTCATGCTATTCATGGAGGATCTCAGCGGTGGTTGTAGAGGAGATGGTAATTCTGTCACTTAGAAATGTCACCATCTCCTCTGCTGCTTGGTAACATGCCAGCAGATCTTCACAGCACAGGGTAGGTGAGAGAGAACACCTGCTAGCTTAACACTGGCCAAGGCAACGCACCCCACTGAGTGCTCTATGTTGAGAGTCCAACACAGCACAATTACTGAGAGCAAGTGGCAAGGAAGGACGGAGTCGATAGCTCAGCTGTCTGCTGAGGTTGACACAGACAAGCAGAAAGCTGGAGCAAAGCTGTGCAGTTTCTCAGTGATTGAAACTGCTGTAATATACGTGCATTACTTCACACAGAACTTCTACAGATTTCTTCCAAGATCCAGTTCCTGGCTGCAAATACACCATTTCTTATTATACACTTTTTCCTTTTAACCTATCCTCCTGCTTTATACCCATCAAGCAGGTACAATCAAAGACAGCTAACAGGAAAAATCTGATTTCAGGAAGTTGGCCTTGACCCTCATTTAAACTAATTTTCTCGCACTTCCAACCTTCTGCCTGAACTGTGACATGGGAAAGTAGAAAACAATTTTTATTTCAGCAGACTAAATTGCCAAGAAACCAGGTTTTTCTCTCATGCACTTGCTGTCCCCTCTCAGTGCCTGCAAGGCCCATTTAAACCTTCACCTGCAGTTATTTTAAGAAAACACATAAAATCTTTTTTCCTATATGATCAGGGAAATCTTGGCAGGAGCAGTAATGCATAAATGTAATTGGGGAGAGGTGACAAGCAGGAGCAGAGCTGCAAACCTAAGAGGCAGGTGCAAAACAAACCCAAAACCTCTGCTCCTGGCCTGAAATCTGCCTGTTTACCAGGAGCAATGCAGAGGAGTGGCCAGAGCTCCCAGGGAACAGTGGTCTCCTTGTGTGGCACCCCAGGGCAGGTTTCAGCAGCCCAGGGCGATGCCATGAAGCTCAGCCCCCAGTGACCAAACAGATCTCTGTTGGGCTGTAAATTTGATAGAGCTAAAAAGCTGCATTAGTACACATCACCACCATGACCATGCATAGACCCAAGCTCTGCAGCCACTTCTCATGCTCGACAGTGATCTGGCTCCATCTACCTTGCTACATGATTGCATGCTGTTCTGAGCAACCCTATGAAATGTCTCCTCTTTCATGCAGATCTTTGAAAGAAATCTTGTCGATCCTCTCACACAGGCAAATTTACAGTCAGTCCCTGGGAATGTGCTAGTACTGGATTAAAGATAAACCAGTTTTTGCATTCTGTATCAATTCTTCTACAGGGTCATTCATTCAAGTAATCATTAGTTTGCTGCACACATGTAAAACCACGTGCTGCACTGATTTCAGGTGAAGTGTGATAAAGCAGAGTAGGACAGCAACAGGAAGAGGATGTTTGTGGAAAAATGAGCCAGTGGCAGATCTGAAATCTTATTAGAAAATAAGATATTAAGTAAAAATACAAAGCATCATGTCAACATGACAAATATTGATATGCAACAAAGAGCATGCAACAGAGCATGCCTCCTTCGTTAATCATAGAATTCTTAGAGGTGGAAGGGACATTTAATGGCCATCTAGCCCAACTCCCATGCAATCAAAGGGGACACGCACTGCTACATCGGGTTGCCCAGGGCCTGATCCAGCCCTGCCTTGGCAGTCTCCAGGGATGAGGCATCCATCCCACAGTGCATTTAGCTTCCTAAAAAAACTTCTGTATTAAAACGCAAATTGTTGGACCTGGCAGAGATGAGCTGGATTTCGCTCCATGTCTTCATCTTACACAGTCACAAGCTGCTGAATTCATTCTGCCTATTTACAGCTCTGTAACCTGTTAAAACACTTTCTCCTGGTACACACAAATCACACTCATAATTGTTTTGTACACCATTGTGCTTAACTAAGTAGTGCAAGTATTTTTTTTACATTCCCCATGGAACAAACTCACAAACACAGCAAGCATGAGGTCAGGATAACAGCATCTGCACACTGCAAGAGTAGAGAGGCTGTGAGTGATTTCTCACCTTGCTTCCCACATTGACCCCAAAGTGAACTGAAGGCTGCGGGCTCACAGCTGTACCCATGCACCCAGGCCCTAATGGGGTGGTTCTGGAAAATATGGTTCTCAGAGGAGCCACACTGACTCATCCCTGCTACAAGCTCAGTCCCCAGCTGGATTACAGAGTCAGTGTCAGCAGTACAATGACACCTGCAGAAACCAGCTTCAGAAACTCTCTTTCAAATGAGAGTAAGCTGCTGGAAGTCCAGTTACAGAAAAGTCCTTCTGGTGTTTTGCAGTTCTGTATTTGAGACTAAAGGAAGTCAGATGTGGCAGATTCCATAATCACTTATCAGAGAGTCATGGTGAGACCAGATGGCTAAAGGGATCAGCTTTCCCACTGGAAGGGCTGTCAGACTGTTGGCTCCTTCACTGAATGAAAATGCTAAATGCCAAGAAAGAAACACTTGCGAAAAAGGACACTTAGAAACAGAATTATCAGAGAGCAAGAGGAAGATACTTCACCAAGCACATTGCTAGAAATTGCAGAGGAAACAGTAGGGAAGACATGGGAGCTCTAGTATCTCCAGTATTTGGGAAAACATAGGAAGAAAATGGAGTCACTCACTGAGGCGCTCATTCCCACAAACACGTTGTGCAGCACTCTGAGGATGGCAGCCCACCGGGACTTCCTGGGCCAGAGAGAACCCAGGGGAGAGTGGAGACCTGCTTGGAGCTGGCAGCTCTCAGGAGGGATCTGGGGGCATGGGCTGGCAGCAAGTTGAACACGAGCCAGCTGTGAGCCCTGGCAGCCCAAAGGGCCAAACCTTACCCTGGGGTGCAGCAGGCCCAGCTCTGCCAGCAGGCGAGGGGAAGGGCTGTCCTGCTCTGCTCTGCACTCTGCTGCCTCACCTCCAGTGCTGGCTTTGGTTTGGGCACCATAAAATAAGGACATAAAACTTTACATGGAGGAAAAAACAGTCATCTTGCTGAAGCTCCACACAGGATATCTGGTTGCTCTCTCATTAGAGTAAAAAGAAACAGAAAAACTGAGAATGGATATGAATTATCCAATTCCTACTACAGGAATGATTTGGTACTGAATTAAAAAATACAGCTCAAAAGAAAAGGTGGTGGTTTTTTTTTTTTTTTTTTTATATCTGGGGTCAAACTGTCACCATCAGATATATAAACAAAAACAGGCAATTAGTTCTGGATTTGATTTGGAGAATGCTGTGTACCCCAAAAATGTATACAAGATTAATTTCTAGGTCTCTCTAATGGGACAGAACAAGGCATGAGTATAGTGCTCCACTGCCCAGAAATTCATGGTACCAGAAATATCTTTCGTCATAAAATCTGCAAATTAAAACAAAGAAACAAAACAGCTGCAGCGGGAAGTAGTAATAGGTCACCTACGTAAGTATTTCAGGCTCAGATTGTTCAGTAAGTGAAACTGCCTACATCTAACAAAACATTTTTATTGACATGATTGAATCTCATTATTTTGAAACATTTTGTTATGGTTCTGGTACATTCCCCTGCATAAGGAGAGTTCAATATACACTTCCAATATGCCATATGGGAACAAATAATTTTACAATCAGAATACTTTGTGGCTTAAAAGCTCTTCCTGGTATTTTTTCCCCACAAGAAACTATCACAAATTCCTGAAGGAATACAAGGTGAAACATCTACTGACAATGTCCTTAAAGTACAAGAATAGATCAGAATTAAAGGCTGCAGACAGCATTTTACAAGGCTCAAGTAGCAGAACAAAAATTCAGAAGAGAACTTGAATGTCACGGAAATAATATGACTAGGAGAAAGGCTGAAAATAAGAGAACTCACGCAGAGGCATGCAGGCCTACTGAACTTGTACATTCATATTGTCTTGTTATCCTGTGCTCATCTCCTTGTCCTTGTACCAAGAAAAGGAGCTGGAACATCCTTCTGAGAAGGGATTTCTCTGCTTTGAAAGCCTTAAAAGAAGGCTTCCATCCTTGCATGATTTTCAGCAAAGACAGATCGAGTCTTCCACAAAAACCTCAAAAGGCAACATAATGCTCTATATATGATGAATGTTCGTTGTTAGAGACAAATGCCTCCAGAACTCTAGCTGAAATGGAGTGCTGCTTCTCACAGCTCTGTGGCATATTCACAGAGATTCATTCTGTTAAAAACTGACACTGACAATACTTCATATGTAGAGAAGAATTATGCCTTGAGAAAAATGGCCTTTTTTTGTCCATTATTGCGTGGCTCATCAGCACTATATACACAGCAACATTAGCTGCTGATGGCAGACACACTTTTGAGCACCTGATCAATCTGCTCTTGAGACGATGTGAAGAGTGGCAGAGGTGCATGACTTCCATCTGTAAGAATCAGCAAGCCACAGAAACAACACAGCACATTTGCAGGATCAAGAGTAAAAGATGAGATAGTTGCAGGAAAGTCATTAAACTTCGCTCTCTTGGGTGGCTGTGGAATTATATACCAAACCTGTATTACCAATTCAAATGACCACAGCTTTCTGTAATTGCTGGCTTGCTATTTATGGGTGAGAGAAAAGTGCTGCCAGTGGCACTAGAGCCTGACCTGCTTGCTTCTGAGGACATGTGAAGGTCACAGTAATACATGGAACACAAAGGAAAAATCATGTGATGCACTGCACTGGCCAGTACTTAGTTTTCTCTGTCCAGATGCAGGAAACTTCAGTGTAGAAAAGAACACAAGATAGGCTAGGACTGTGATCTAACAGGACTGTGTTCTCTTCTTTTTGGAAATGAGTATGCGGAACAAAGGTCTGTTTTCTTCAGTATCTCTTCCACATGAAGCAAATCTAAAGACTTGCATGAATCCTTATAGAAGTGAGTTGCAACAACAATCAGGAGAGAGGAAAATAATAATAACAAATAATATCCTTGCTCTTCTCAGCAAGAAGAACAAGGATATTCAGAGTACTTGTGAGGCATAATAAGCACTGAAAAAGCGACCTGCATAGCTGAATGAGTTTTGCAACACAGTAGAAACCTTTGATAATCCACTGTTCATCTTGACAGAACAAAAAGGTTTTAAAGAAGGTCTGGTAAAGAAAGAAGCCTGTACTTGCAGTTTGCTCAAACTGACTCTAAGTTCCCTCACATAAGCTGTATTTAAAGTCTCCTTGAACCTTGCCTACCATATCATATAGAAGTTGAAGTAAGCCCAGATCTCCTGTGTGGAGCTTCAGCGAGATGGCTACTTTCTCCTTCATGTAAAAATAGTAAAATAATCTCTTCCCCTCAAGAAGCATATGTGAAATTATGCCAGCTCTGCTATTTTCCTCTTTACATTAGTTTCTTCAAAGAAAAAATGCACAGGATTTAACAGTCCTGCCCATGTTTAGAAGGCCTTTATTACCCTTAAGACCAGTCATGATTTTCTTTAAATCAAAGGGAAACTAATTGGAAAATTGTAGATAATTAAAACTTACAGCATCTCTGAAGGGCATCCTTAATCCCTGGAGGAAGCAGCCGAAGCATGAAGAAACTTTCCAAAGCCATAGCTTCAGTGTTTATGTGACCCAGTCTGTACTGCACACTTCTCTGCTTAAATTTCCAAGCTTGCCCCCTGTCATCACTACAGTTAGATAACATCAGTGCTCAGTTCTGTATACAGCAACAGTAAAAATCAGTAAGTTAAGCAAGTGAACTCTTTTTGAACTTGTACATAAGCTGCCTCAGTCAGTTCTGGATGATCAGAAGTGTTCAAGAAGTCACAGTTCTGATTATGCTAACTGGTGAATGTCCTGGAGAAGAATTTGGGAAGAAATAAAAGAATTTACAAGGCATGTGGGAGAGTCTAATTGGATGAGAAATGTCACTCCCCTACTCAAAACAACAACATATTATTTGTGTTCCTTGCAACATCTTACTCGTTTTTATCTATTTTCCCATTTATCAAAAAAATACCACCAAGTTAACAAGTCTTCCAGTTAAATCTCATATACAAGGAATCTTGAGTGAGAACAGCGTACATTGGTGACATCTAGTGGGCATAAGAAGCTTAATAAAAAGATCAAGCCAGGTTATAAATAATCCAGTACGTGAAAATATTTTTGACTCAGGCTCTATCTACATATTTTTGCCTTCAATCTCTCAAGCATAATTTCCACATTAGTATGAGACAAAATATCACAAATTGAACTCGAACCTATCATCTTAAAGTAGTAAACTTCTCAAGATGCAAACCTATATCCCAGAGAGCCATCTATTCTTTTCTTTCTCTCCTTTTTCAGACCATGACAAGCTGACAAGTCCTCCCAATGACCTTCTAAATTTACAAGCAATCTACTATATCATAAGTGATTGTAAAGTTACAGGCTCTTAGGGAAGAAAAATAGTGTACAATGCTGTCAGAGCATAGATTTGTCTCATAAAATTACAGTACTTGTAAGCATTTCCACTTTCCAGCTTTAGAAATAGGTTCAAGTGGGCTAAGCCACCCCAAATGAAAGTTAGTAACTGTATGCAATTAAGCTCATAAATTGAATCGATACTTGACCCACAGACTGGATTCTGTTAAGTACATAGGTTGCTTTGAATTTAATGCATTCTATTTCTTTCCATGGAAACAACAATAGATACATAGAGCACAATATCACTTTGATAGAGGAAATCTCAGCCATGAAACACTGTTTTTCAACACAGTCACTGATAATAGCTGCACATTTTTGCTAATGTTGAACAAGAGTCTGCATGATATGCATAGCATACCTGTGGAGGTGGTCCAGTTTCACAGCTACTACGATAACATTGTAGCTAGGAAAACATCCAGACAGACCACCTTTCATCAGCCTGAACAAACAGAAACCAGAAGGTGTCAAATCTGGACTATGCAGTGAGTGTGGTAGGACAGTCCAGCCACAAAGGGCAATGTGCTCCACCATCTTCATAATGCTGTGGGACCTGTTGTCATTACGTTGCAAGAGAAAGGTTGTTTTTTATTTCTCTGTCCATACTCTGGAAGTTTGAACCCTCAGCTTTGTCAGCACTGTAATGTAGCAATCAGAATTGATTATTTGTTCAGGTTCCAGGAAATCCAGAAGGATCATACTTTTCTTATCCCAAAAGACAGCGCACAACATTTCACTCACTGAGGGGAGCATCGCATCTTATGAATTTCTTGCTGAAGAAAATGTCCATGTTTTGACTCCAAACCATTTTTTTTTTTTTTTCTGCAAGACAGACCTTTGTTTCATAAGCAATTCCATAGCAGGTGCTTCTAGAATTTCCCCCTGTGATTACTTCTAACAGAACAGCAGATGTTGGGGAAAAAGACCACAAACACACACAAAACAAATAAATAAATAAATAAAAACCTCATCTCACTGAGCTTGGGACAAAAAATAATAATAAAAAAATCAAATGTGAGATGAGCAAATAGTTTATTTCATGCCTCAAGATTGACACTGCAGTTTCTTTTCACACCTACAGAGCATTATTAAGACAGCCAGGCTTCTAACCTTAACCATTAGTCTAGTATTTCTAGAGCTCAAATGTAGAATTGGAGCTTTAAGGAAGCTAGGAGATGTTTATGCAGAGGCAAAGGATGCTTGAAGGCTTCTTGGGACTTTTTAGAGCTGCAAGGCTAAATCTGCAATTGTTTCATGGTTCTTCTATACATTCTATTTTTTTTTTTTTATTACTCTGTGAGAAATACCACTGAGATGAAACTTAGAAGTATTTTAAAAAAGGAATTTTCAAAACAGTTCATCAACAGATAGGCATACACAACATGTAAGACTGATATCTTACACTTCAATGAACTTCTCAAGAGGATTAATTACTAGAACAGATGCACTTAGAAAAAGTTTTAGAAGGGCAGTATAGGCAGAAAAAATAGGTCCTCTCCTCCTGCTTATAGCAGTATCTCCACCACACAAAGTAATGCAGCTCCTCTCATCATAGTGCAAGGAATGAAGCTGGACTCCACACAGTCACATGTGCCTTCCTGTGTCCTCCTCACTTCAGAGTCAGGTTCCTGTGTTCTCTGCAGTCAGCCCTGACAGAAGTTGATCTTTCAGCTTATGGTCTGTAGTGTTTAGGGCTTAAGATGGGGATGTCACCTCCTTATATGGGAACTGCACCTAGTGAGCCTTCGTTTCTTAACCACTCAATTGGGTTGTGATACACTTCTACTCTGTACAATCCCAGAGAAGAGATCCAGAATTAATGCTGCATAATTTCTCTTTTACAGCCACCCTGCAAACTCTTCTCCTCTGGCCATAATTGCCAGCCAGCAATTACAGTGGAGGGAATGTTAAGGAAGCTCAGAAATAAATACTCCCAGGGAATCCTATAATACCACACTGCAGAAAAAGGAAGACACTTTTTTAAGCTTTGAATAGCAAATAAAATTAAAGCAAACAAACACAACAACAGTAAGGCAATTAACACTACTGTGCTTCTAATGGACTGCTGGCTTGCTTAATTATGCCACTTGTAAAGGTGAGATAATTAATAATCCTGCTCCATATGCATCAACATGCAGATTAATGATGCTGGGTAAAGAAATTCTATTTCTTCAAATAGATTTTGATTTTGCTGCATTGTTGTACTTACGTATTAAGAAATAACTTCGTCAGGCTCCTTACCTTACAGTTAAATGCTCAGATAGTTAATTAGCTGGAACATAAGATTCCACGTTCTACACTGAAGCTAATGAGCAAGATCATCCTTGCATTTCCAAGTGCAAAAATACCTTCTCCTTCAGCTGATTTTTGCTGTTTCTAGCTTCATTGTTGTGAGCAGCAGATGAACTTTGCAGTGTGTGCACTACCAGCGTTGCTGGGGGAATGAGGAGTCTAGTTGGGTTTGATAAGTGAATAGGCTGAAGTTCAAACTTTCACATAATCAGCAAAGACAAACAGGTGCCAAATATTTATTATATTCAGATAGAAACCAGTTCCACTCTGCTGCTGGCACCCAATATACTGGTATTGGGTATAGACCAGAAGAAAGCTTTTAAAATCTGCTTGCTGCTTTGGGTACCAAAAGACGGCAGAGTTTTAAATAGCAATCATGAGTGAAAAAAAACGTTAAAGTTTTATTTTGGTATTTCAGTTTTCAGCTAAGGAAAGCAAATGCACCCTATTTTTGTGGGAGAATCTGTTGTTGTGATGAGTAGGAAAATCTATCATAGAATCATTAAGGTTGGAAAAGACCTCTAAGATCATCTAGTCCAACATCCACCTATGACCAATATTGTCCACTATACCATGTTCCTTAATATCACACCTACATGTAGGTAGGCAATCCATACCAGTGCCTCACCACTCTGAGTAATTTTTCCTAATATCTAGCCTGAATATCCAACCTAATATCCAGCCCTGGCACAACTTGAGCCCATTCCCTCTTGTCCTGTTACTGCTACCTGGGAGAAGGAGGCCAACCCCCACCTTGCCACAGCCTCCTTTCAGGGAGTTGTAGAGGGCAATAAGGCGTCCCCTGAGCCTCTTCTCCAGACTGAACAATCCGTTCCTTCAGACACTCCCCATAGGACTTGTGCTCCAGACACCTCACAGCTTTGTTGCCCTTCTCTGGAGACACTCCAGGACCTCACTGTCTTTTTTGTAGTGAGGGGCCCAAAACTGTACACAGTACTCAAGGTGCATACTCATCAAGAGCTGAGTACATTGGGATGATCACCTCTCCATTTGTGCTGGCGGCTCTATTTCTGATACAAGCCGGGATGTCATCGTCCTTTTTGGCCACCTGGGCACACTACCTGCTCACGTTCAGCTGAGCGTCAACCAGAACCCCCAGGTTCTTTCCCTGTGTAGTCTTCCAGCCACTCTGCCCCAAGCACATAGCGCTGCCTGGGGGTTGTGACCACAGTGCAGGACTCAGCACTTCATCTTGTTAAGTTTCATCACATTGTCGTCAGCCCAGCGATCCAGACTGTTCAGATCCTCCAAGGGTCTGGCCAGGATTTAAGTGCTGTTCTTTGAGATCCTAGATACAAATCAGGGACGAACCAACACTGTCAAAAAGAGACTTTCACAAAATTTCAGCTTTGAAAGTTTTGTTTCTCTTTCGTGAAAAATCCCACCCAGCTCTGCTTCCAAAAATGACTGAAAGTAGTATGTCATTGAAAGAGAAGAGAATGGCTGTTGGTCACTGCTGTGATTTTCTATAGGTCCCTGCTTGCTTCCAAACATCAGCTGTGTACAGGCACAGTAGTATTGAAATCTTCATGGTCAGAAGTAAAGATAACAGAAGAAAACTTTTAATCAGTAAAGACTTTGGAGAAATCACACCCTCAGTTACTCCAGGTGGTTAGTTTTTAGGGCAGAGTACCATACTTCTGGTTTGTATAAAAAACTGACTCTTGAAATCATGCAGTGCTGTTGGGCAATCAATTCCTTTAGATTTTGAAGCTGGAGGCTTTAAACCTCACACTCTTTCAGTCTTACTGACTGCTCATATATCATATTCATACTTCTGAAGCATGCAAACACGGTGGTGGTGAATATTGGTAGCAATGAACTGTTTCTCCTACTAGCTCTGCAACAAGCTACTGCACTATCTGTTCTTTATGGAGATGAGATTTACAGTATAGCTTTAGGCATTCCATTTCTGTAGCTTGGTTATGAGCCGAGGGCTTTCTGTACCATCAACAGAGCCTCCAGAGACCCATGCAGTTCTTTCTTCTTCCAATGCACAGTAGGTACTTAGTTGCATAAAGTCAGATGACTAAATCTGGATGACAGAATGGCTTTTCTCCACCCTCATCTTTCTGTTTCACATTAATTTATCAAATCTTATCTCCAAGGTAAAGACAGTTCCAAGACAGAAATGCTGCTGTGAAGAAGAGCAAAGGAAACTCATCTTGACACTTAGCCCAATAAGCTTCTCTAGGGAAGACTTTCTTATTCCCTGCCCTCTTGGAAAGTGGGTAGCAATTAGATCATGCAGCTTTTACAAAAGTAGTATTAAGCAGCAATTGTTAAGAGTCCTTTTATTCACGCACACAAACCTAGTAACTTAAAGAATTTATGGTAAAAGGAACAACAAAAACAGCATTTATTGTATGAAACAGGAAATCAGTGCTAAATTTTAATAGTTTTGACCAATCATTGTAATCTTAAATAACCCACTAAACTTCATGCAATTATTTCCCTACTGTGACAATTACCAGTTAAATCACTGTAGACAGTTTTTATTCAATGTATTCCTTACCAAAGTTAAACTTTAACTTCTAGGAATCTGTACTCTGAAAGAAAAAGTATGTACAGCTGGCAATGTATTCAGTTCCCAGGCTAAGAAATAGTGCTACTGAGTGCATAAAGCGAAGGTATTAACTCTGCTGTAGCTCTTACCACTGAAAGATGGTGACTGCAACTCCGTGAGTGTTTTGCAGAAAAGGATGAAATAATTACGTTCATTTACAGACCAAAGGCAGAGTGTAAAAGCTTCAAAGTAAATGAAGTGGCTTGCCCAAGATCAAATGCCAAGCCTGGTGTGGAACTGTGGGTCAGACTTCCAAGGTTGCACTGCCTGTAGTGACAGCTTCTCTGCTGAAATCATTGCACTGAATAACAGAAGTAAAGCTATTTTAGAAGCTGCTTTTCAGTGTTTACACAATGAAATACTAAACATCAAAATGAGAAGACAGCATCTAAATGCAGGTAGAAATTCTTAAGTCCGATCTATCTTCACCAAAAAAAAAATAATAACTTAAAGTACTTTTATTTTTTATTTTTGTTTAAACCCCAAATGTGAACTGAGCTGGCTTCGTTGTTTCAGTGCAATTACATAGGCTCATTTTTGAATCCTCTCTTGAAAAAGCACTTAATTATTATTGAAAGTGCCATGGGAGAGGTCACTGAACAGATGATATTTAAATACTATGTTTTTAACTCTTCAGACACATCTAGGGACTAGCCTATGTAGAAAAGCTGTTAGACAAAGACTCCTGGAACACTGACCTAATGAGAAGGATTTTAAGATCTCAAGGGGCAGTTGACAAAGGCACACAGGAATATGAGGCAACCTGGACATCAACCTAAAAATGAGGAGGAATGTTTTACAAATATGGACACAATAAGGCAAGGGGAGAGAAGAGTGTGAATAAAACTAGTCTTAGATAGTTGTATGCATATAACACCCTGGTAAGGATAAGAAAGAGTTGAAAGATTTCATCATTGTATTAAGATGAGTCGATCAGCATAATTTACAAAAAAAAAAGATCTGAATACAAGTTATAAAATAGAAAGATCATTCAAGAATGGGAAAGACAGATTTTAATCTAATTATCCAAGATTTGTATGCTTGCTGAGGAGCCCAAAATATAGATGAACCACAGGCACTGAAAATCTCAATTTTCCTCCTTCACACTAACAAAAGTACCTGAAGGACCTGAGTACAGACTGAAAAGTCTCAAAGGAAATGAAGTTTATATCTCAGATCAAAGACATGGCTTCAAATCACTTCAGTATGAGAATGAAATGAAACCATAGCTAACTTGGGTAAACCATGAATTCCTTACTGTTAAAAAAAGACAACACTGATGAAAATGAAATAATGAAATGAGTTTACAACACAATCACGTGAAACTGGAAGAAAAAAAATACTTATAAACACAGCAGTAACAAAATCAAGCAACAATAAAAATATACATATAAAAGTAACAACAATTTCCAGCAAGCAAGCAAAGCCATCAATTCACTAGTTGATGCCAAAAAAACCTAAGTATTTATTATCGGGTTTATTATCACATGCAAGTACCTCAAGGACATTAAGTATTGACAAGACTTGACAAATTAACCTATTTTCTTTATATGAAAGAGTAACAAGCCAACTGGCAATGGGAGACATAGCAGATGCATTCTGATCATGACAGGGCTTCTGATGCTCTCACAGATGATGAAAATAAAGATCTCAGCTGGAAATTTTTGGGCAATGCTTTGCTTTGCTTCCATCCAAAACTGTGAATGCAGTAGAGTGCCCAGAGAGGGATCCAATTTCTATGCTCAGCAGGAAAGATGGGAGGAACTGCAGGGCTTATCCTACTAAAGAAAAGGCTGACATGGAATATGGTTCACCTGTTTATAAACATGGGAGACCTCATATGCTTTTAAAATTAGGAGAGCACTTAAAAGAAGATGATCAAACATCTTGGTGCTGTTTCCTACTACAGCAATAGCTGTTGGATGAAGGCTGACTGATCTTGGAAACAACCCATTCTAAAATAATCTAGGATAAAAGGAAAACAAAACAAAACAAAACAGATTTGTGCCAAGAGTGCTAAACTGCCTACATCTGCTAGAGCAGAAGGCAAGGAGAGAAACCATTTTGCAGTCCCTTGCTGTGGCAGCTACATCAGTACCAACATTCTGAACATCACAATATGAAATTAAGGTACAACTACATTACAATTGCAAAAAGAAGAGGGTGATATATAACTGTTCTCTACACACACACAAAAAATGTCCTGTTTACACCTGCTGTCATCTGCTACACCACAGAGAACCAAGGATTCTCAGACACAGGGTTTGGATTTTGGGTAGTGGTGTTTGGAGCAAGGTGTTCAGCTCAATGATCCTTGAGGGTCCACCAAACTCAGGATATTCTGAAATTATACAAAAAAAGCTATTCTATCAATTTAATGGATTTCTAACAATATTGAGACTGCTATCTTGTTTGGTTTGCCCATTTTTACTTACAACCAGAAAGAAATCTGTTACATTCTCTCATGGACACTCCAGCCTTAGTTTACAATATCTAACGCTGTAAAACCTTAAGCACCTTACACATACATCAAAAAATGTACCAGAAAAACTCCCATAGCATACGCACTGTAGTAATCTGATTGGTCATATTAAAAAGAGAGGTGGCTAATGAGTGACAGGATCTTTTCCTCAGTCATACACTTATCTGCAGATCATTGTAGCATTGTCTACAACATAAATCACCTGTGCAGCTTGGCTTATAAACACATCTAGGCTCTATATTGACACTCAAAGGCGATGAATAGACGAATTGGACATTACTGCACCGAAATCATCACAAAAGCACGTCTTTACAAGATTAGGCTTACAGCTTTGAATTTCACTGCACCACTGGAGATTTCATTATATTGTTGCTGTGCAAACAGATACTTCCTCACCTCCATACCCAAAGGTGGGCTAACAAGCCCAAGATGTAATGTGGAGAATGGAAAAGAGAAGTTCACAGAAGAACATCACAATATATTACAAGAAAAATCATTGCTCTAATTGTCTTTAACAACAAAATAAATCCTTACCTGTATTTTTGATGCTCAATCAGGTGCAAACTTCATTTACAAAATTTAACTATTGCTCTACCAGCTCTATGATACACAGCTACCATTAAAAAAAGCCCCAAAATAAATCCATTCATAGAAAAAAAAAAAGTTACATGCTACATTTCTGCCCACATCAACTATGAGAAATTACAAGAACATTCACCTGCCAAGCTGGATAATTAATCTTAAATTAACAATTGCATCCTAATGTTCCAAGAACAGGCTGGCAGTAGTCTACAGTTCCTGGCTATTCCCTTGAGAACTCATTTGTACAAATTAAGATACCATTAATATATCTTTTTCAAGAAAATGCAGGTCACTTTGCAATACAGTAGCTACAAAACTTCTCTTTATTTTTTAAATAAAAACATTTAAATCATTAGGTTTTGTAAAACAGCACATCAAGTGTTTATCTTAATCTTTGTAGTGTGAGCACCTTCAGTTTTATGCTAAAATAATCAACATAATTTATTATTTGGTCAGACTATTAACCTACAGTGAAATAAATATAACTTCAAACAAGACAGATTACTTAAAGCATACCAGATTGCTCTAACTTCATAAAAAGTTTCTCTGGTGACAAGTAAAATAGAGACTGCAAAACCATGATTGCAATATTTTTCTTTTTCTGTTTTTTAATTTCAGTGAAGACTGGCCTATGAAACTACGGAAAAACAAGAATAAAGTTCTACAGACTAAAGCTTAGAAAGACTGCATCACACAAGAAAAATAATTGAGATGGCTTTACCTAAACCCTCTCAGAATGAGAGGTGGGATATGTGCTTCTAAATTAATTACAGTACAGTGGGCTGGTCATAATATGACCCAGTCTCATGTGAAATTATCCACTGAACAAAAATAGAAATATTCATCTAACAAGAGAGAGATAAGCCACCGATAAGTGAAAACAACATAGCCCACAAAGAGCATTTTAAGCCAACTCTACCGATTATAAAACATAGGGTACAAAATTCCACAAGTGATATAAACTTTTAAAGTACAGAAGTTTGTAAGTCAAAATTAGTTCAGCACCTGAGATTTTCCTGTAGAAAGCAAAACAGATACTTTCTTTAGAAACATGTAATACAATCAACTCCTTTGCTCTCGGCGTTGCATCAGAGTAATTGATCAGAGTACACATAATGTTCTAGGTTTCTAATTATGCCCTGAAGATAAATCAGCTAGCAAAATAGATTTAAGATTTGATCCACGTGCATTACACAACAGTTTATGAAAATATTTTTTTTTATCAAAACTGGAATAGATTTTATCTCCTGAAGTGTACTGATGAAACTGAATTTAAAGAAAAGTCAAAAAACAGCATGCAACTTGAATGATGATGACAACAAAATAGGATTACTGAAATAAAAATGTTTGAACAAAATGTAATAACAATCTGCTTTGGAGGTGTGTAGTTTTACAGTCAAAAATGCATTTGTCCTCACTTTTGGTTAAAATACTACTTTAAGGAAATCCTTTTCTATTTTCACTTTGATAGCCGGGAAATGATATTTGCCTGTGTTCTGCTCCATGTGATTTGAATTCCATGATTCTGTTTGCGTAGTTACCTATCATTCTCAGCGTAGCCCAACCTACTACATACCAGACTTTGAATAGAAACTTTCCTTTTTTAATCCCTTGGCTTTGAAGCTTTGAAGTAAATGTGTATTCTATTTAACACTTGAACTCCCAGACCCCAGAACAAACAACAAAAGCCTCAGCAAAGCACTGTTCTGAGGGATACATGGTAGTTTCGTTCTCATGTGATCTAATTTTATTTTTGAAGACTATTTGTCAAAAGATATGCAAATTAAGATTTCAAATATTGGAATATAAGGGATGTTCACTTAATTCTAGAAAAGCTTTCATCAAATAAAAGAGACTGTACACTTGGTTTTACTTATTCGCTTAGTAAAACTATGAACAAACGGTTAAGGCTTTTTATTTTTATTTTTTTAATCAAGGTTAAGCCTCCCACCACAGTTAGCTATTTGGAATTTTATGAAACCTTTATATCTCTGAAAAACAGTCAAGCACATCTCTTTGTCCTTTAATTTCTAAAGTGGGCAATCAGTAGTAATTTCAGCAAGAAAAGCTTCAGAGATTATAACGAAAATGTTAGTGCTTATTTTTTGCTGCTCTAAATTTTGAGTGCAGTAGAATGCACTTTAAACCAAAAAAGCCAGTCATTCTTAATCCCATCAACTTTTTCTCAGTACAAAGTGCAGCAGAGTTTAAAAAAAATAAAGAGGGGTTGGAGGGCACAACCCCCTCCATCACAAAAAAACCCCAAGCCAAGAATATTCTTTTCAGTGCAAACACTGCAGCCTTCAAAACGTTAAGAGTACAAATATTTACGTTCCAGTGTATCCTTACCTACAAGGAATGTTGTTTCACATTAGAAAGCCTGTCAAATACCTTTAATCCAATCAAAATATTAAAGTTTACCCTCTCAAATCCGTATAGTGGCTGAAACCCAAGTGTTTACATAAGCAGTAAAACTTTCTGAAGAAACTAATGCACACAGTTGAAAGTTCTCTCAAACACCAAGGGCAAAGTCTGCAAATGCAGCTGCTGGTCCTTAACCACTTTCAGTGTAACATGCTGAAAAGTAACCAGCTATTTAATGGGGAGTGAACAGTTTTCTACACTGGCATCTTAAACCCCTGAGCCCCTTCATAATTCTACAGGGCATAAAGAAGCTAGCTGCAGGTAACTCCTTCTTATGCTATGTTCTTCTCAACTGAACACAGTGTTACTGAACGTCCTTCAGTTTTGCAATGTGCAAAGTTAAATTTCTAGGAAAAAAAATCTAATTTATAGAAAATGTATGTAACACCGCAGAGGGAGATTTGAAATCCGTTTGAAAAAGGCACCTATTACACTTCCTTTATTAGCTGCCCATTTTAATTAATTTTGGTACTATTTGTCACAGTACATCAAAAAAACCCAGCAGCATAAAGTATTAAATGGACACAATTTTTATATTTGTTCTTCTCTTGAAAAGAAAATATTTAAAATGAAAGGCACTCAAGACAGAAACTCTCTCTCCAGTTCATATATAGATGGCCGGCATGGTTTGCTCTTCATTCGACATAAAGGCACAGTACAGTCTCTATTTTGACCTTCCACATCAATATCAAGTAACGAGGGCATGTGGCAGTTAGTTCTTTCCTCAGTGTCTGGCAATAGGTTAACATCTGGATCTGTACTGCCCTCTAAATACCTGGAGTCTTTAGAGTTTGGTTTTATAATATGTGGAAGAATCTGCCATGAATCAATTTTACTTCTTACAGAAGAAGGTCGAGGCCTTGATATAATATTGATAGCTCTTCTTTTTTCAGTTGAAATACCACAGTGGTTGCTTCTTCTTTGAAGAGATGGAGAAACTAGAGTTCCAGTAACTGACAAAACAGGCAACTTGGAGACATCATCGGTTGAAGCAAATCCATTAGCTGGGTCAAACAAATGCACAAACAAGAAAAGTTTAAATCCTGTGGCTCCTTGATTTCTTTGCTATTTACTAAAATGAGTTACCACAAGCATTAGTGGCTTTTTTTCTTAAAAGAAAAAAAAAAATCATATACACTTATGGGAAATTTCCTAAGGAAGGATCAGCAGCGCCCAGTAAAATTAAAAATCTTTCATCTATACTTTCTGCTAGAGGCTATAACAATTTCCATTTCATCGTTAGAAACAAGAAAGAAGCGTTAATCATCCAGTACTTGGATAAATATTAATAGTGAAATACAGCCATCAATATTTGTCAGGTTATTATGAACAATTTCATATGTATAGAGTACCATAAAAGATATGACATTTAAGCCACTACAGAACACCAGTATTGCAGTTTAGAACTCCTATTCTTTTAAAAAAACTCATTAACCACAAACAAATACATTTACATGTTAACCAAATTTAAAGTCATTTTAATCTCAATTTTTTTTAATCAACAGCTTAGCTCAAAGATTTGTGGAGTATGTGACAACTCCTAGGTTAAACAAGCAAATCAAACCGTATCAGATTCTCTTTCCTTGGAACTTAGAAATTCACAGTATTATAAATGATGCTAATTCCCTCACATATGCAGACTGTAAAACAAGTATATATTTCTCTGTGTTCTAAAGTCTTTAAATTACATTGTGCATGCAGCTGACAACACAATTGCAGTTTACCTTGTCCATAATGCTACCACTGCACAGAAAAAATATGTTATTACGGATATAAAAAGGTTAGTGAAATCTATTTTTGAATACTTGAGGAAACTACCGTTCCATGTGAATCTTGGTATTACTTTCCCCATCACTATATGGAAGGATACTATTCTAACTATATATAGATGCTATCCCAAGTACAGGTAGCTCAGGGTCTGGACACTTAAAGCTTAACCATACACATTTAAGAAGGCTGAGCTAACACTTAAACATGTAACAAAGAGCTGGCGAATCATTAGTGAATGGTTAGTTTCCCTACACTTTCTGAAGTTAACAATTCCCTCACATTTTAAGTTCTCCATCACCTACCTGCAGTGTGAAAATTGCTCCCATCTGATAAGGTTCGTCTGTGACCCAGCACACTTAACTTTGTTGAGGAAGCATGTGGAACTTTTTGAGATTCTTGCTGCAGACACAGATTAAAAGGCTGATTTTTTATTCGTGCAGAAACTGTATTAGGAGCCACCTGTATTCTCTGTTCTCTTTTACTTTCATAAGTTCCAGATAAAAAGTCATCATTAGAACAACATGGACCACAATCACCAAGCACACTGCTTACAAATGCATCTTCACTGTCAGACTGAAGTAGGCATTTTGTGGAAATGGAGGGCATAGAAAGAAGATTCACAGTATTTGCAGCTGGATTTAAGGATGGAATACCCGTTTCCTCTTTTTTGGACTGCAGTCTTGTAGGGCTAGCACTCCTGCGAAATTTTGAAGCACGCTGAAATATTCCGTCACGTTTCTTCTTCTCATCTTTAGGCAAGAGTTCATCTGGGCCTTGTGATTTGTTCAGCTCTCTAATATCCAAGCCCAGTGCAACAGATGCAAGGAGGACTGCACACCCATAAAGAACTGAATCAGTCTTCTTTTTCTGTGGTGTTCTGCTCAGACTGTTTGTAGGTGTCATTTGAGGAGTACTATTTGTAGAACTGGCAGAGGTTCCTTCTTCAAAGCTCTCATGTTCTACTGTATTCTCCCCTTGATCATCCTTCCAAAGAGGTAGGTTAATATAGGCCTGACTTGGCAACTTAATTGACTTTGGTCTTTTACTGTCCAAACCCTCAGGGAGCAGTCTCTTATCAGTACACACATCTAAAAAAAAAGTTACAACATACCTTAGAATTACAATTCAGTTATTATGTGTATACCTGCATACGTGCACCAGGATTTCCTTTTACTTGCAGGTATTAATCTTGAAATTTACAGTATGCTCCCCTTAGATGTAGTCAGAAGATCAGAGAAACTCTCATTTTAAGTTTCAGAAACACATTTTAAGCCTAAACATTTTCAGGTTTTCTATTTAGTCTTCAGAACACAAAGTACTACTTCACTACAAATATCATACTTCACATAACTCAAAAGCAAAATCCAGTAGAAGCTTGTAAATGACTCTTCCTTAGCACATGAGCTTTATTTTTAGAAAGGAAAAATACTATCTTCCAAACTTCATGTACTCAGCACAACTGACAGGCAGAATATTGCTTTCGCACACTTTTGGTAGTGTTTTTTAGATCACATGAAAAATATTTTCATGTATATTTTACAGTTAAGTGATTTAATATACACAAACTGACACAGAAGATCTGGAGCAGATTCTTTGCAATACTGTGTTCCAAAATCAAATTAATTACTAGAATTTTTTCTAATTAATTTACTAGGTCTGAAGTAAGGATGAAATGGGACATTTCACAACTAATGACATAGAAAATGGAACATGCACAAGGTTCACATGATTTATTCTATCAAACTACTGAAAAGTATAGAATAAATATGGAAATATTTGAGAAGCAAATATGTAAACTTGATCAATCTTCTCTGTATGTAGAGGTTTACTACATGCAAATAAACCTATAGAATTGCTAAGATTGTGAGGTTTTTTTTGTTTTGTTTTGCTGTTTTTTGTATACTTTTTTTTATCCTAGGATGAACACAACCAACATCCAAGCAGCTTACTATATTCTCTTCCAGATGACATAAATCTATAGTTACTGGACCACAATTTATACCACAGTTGTTTCTTTGTTTTTTTTTTTGTTTTTCCTGATAGCAGTAACTTCATTTTCTAAGTCCTGTTGTACAGAAAGCACATGCTAATATGAAAATTACTATGAATAGCATATAGCTTGAGCACATTGTAGGAATGAACATAAAATGAGCTTTCCTTGTGGTTTCCTGTAAATCCCATAATGTTGCCTAACCAACTTAAAGAATAAATATTGCTTAAAAAAACCCAACAAAAACAAAGAAACTAAGATCTGGAAATACAAGAAGACTTGCATGTCTTAACTATAATTTTAATTGAGTACGCAGAGGCCACTAACAATAGTGGTCACAGAAGAATCTAAACAGTAGTGACTGCAAACCTAACACACAGATGAGCCTGACAACTGAAAAATGTGGAAGAACACCTGCGTGATATGTAAGACCTCATACAGTATGTCTGTTAGCTGCTAGCAATAGAAAGGTAAAGATTATACCACTTACTGTTGTTATAAATCTTTTTTTTTTCTTCCCCATTGGAATTGTATCTGTAGCACAAGAACTCTTAATAACCCGCACAATACTTGAAGAACTCTAGGTACTTTTTAACACCGGGACAGACTTAATGCCATCATACAACTTCTACTTTTTCAAACACAGCTCTTACCTTGGTCCACAAACAGTGAAGCTAAAGGAACACCCTTCTGATTTTTCATTACAAGTGTTGACCAAGGGTTGCTGCCATCTGAAAGGGGTCTTATTCTGAAACAATGATAGGTACTTTGATATTTCATATGATATTGTGCTTATATATGCTTAAAGAAAAATTCTGCATTTTCCTTTCAAACTATAAACAGGTAGAATATAACTTGAAAACAGAAAAGCTTGTCAAAGTAAAAAGAATCATAGAATCATAGAGGTTGGAAGGGACTAAGAGATCATCGAGTCCAGCCCCCCTGACAAAGCAGGTTCCCTACACCAGGTGAAGAAACGCATGTAAGAAATAGCATAGTCTTAAAACTATAAACTGATGCACAGCTTAGGATCAGGAATTTATTCTAACAAGAAAGTTTCAGGACACAGCCTAAAAACAAAGTAAATGAAAAATGCACCTTGACTATCTACTGGAGAACAAAAGTCATCTGGACAACAGATGTACTCTCAAAGATGCAACACAAATATAAGAAATTTATTAAACAGTCATTTTCAAATGAACAAAAATAACAAAGTCAGTTTCAATAGATAGTCTGGATCCAACTAGCTTACTAATCAGGCAATTGAATTGATGCCTTCACATAAAAAAAAAAGGATACATTAAAGTAATTATATGAAAAGAAGGAAGAGAATCCCTTTCATCAGAAAAGAGTAAACCTTCAATTTTCAGCTTGTGCTCAACTGACTTTCAGAACTCTTTCACCTTGTGTTTGTCAGTGTGAATGGTTCCACTGGTGTGCACTGTGCTTTACATATGCAGTCAGTCTTACATAACTGTCTTGCAAGAGCCCACTAAGGGCTGTGCTTGCAGTTCCTCAAGTCAGTCTGAGGAAAAGCAAGAGAGGCAATCAATATCTACTGCAGTGATTTAGTTACCAAGGAAGTTTAGTATTATCAAACAAAATGTAGTGGACATACTTGTCCTTACAATCTGCACGATCCTTTGTTTGAACAGAACTTGGTCCCCATGTACAACCTCTCTTTTTAAAATTTCTCTTCACTTCTTCAAATTCTTCTTGGTGGTAAGTTGTGCTCCTTCCCCAAGTTTTGTTGCTTTCATCTGAAGTTACTAGAGATTGGATTTAAAAACACAGAAGTCCACATAAGTAGTTTTTCTATAAATACATGTGTACACATTGACATAACAGCTCTTCTCTACCACAAAGTCATTTTGATACAGTAACACAAAGAATAGTACACAAAATTTGAGACGCTCTTTTACAAACACCACCACGCAAATTGCACTGAACCAAAAAGATGAGCAAGCAGGAAAAATAATTGATAAGCTGACAACAGACCCAAATTAAAGACAAAGTACCACAGTTATCTGCTCCCCTTAACTGAGAACCTCATACTTAGGCAATTTAGACAAGTGAATTAGACTGAGCACTTAAATTCCAAAGAAGAAAACATATGCTGCAGGACAATTGGTATTAACTGAAACATATTCAAATTGTGAGAACGATTAATGGTTTATTTCTCATTAAAAGTACGATTTGTTTGGGTGTAAAGTGTCAGTTCTTGCTTAAATGCTTAGTCCGTCACTTCAGGTCAGCTGTGAAATTAAACAGAACCAGCACCTTTGAAACATAATAAAATCTTGCCTTTTTTCATAACCCCACTGGGAAGTTCATATTCACTTGTGATATCTACATCTTGCTGGTACACATATACACTGTTTCTTCGGCCATTAGCTGTGTGTGTATCTGTACTGGGAATCACTGAAGAAAAATTAAGAGATCTTAGTCAAGCTGGTTTCAGAAAGGAATCTGTTTCCCTTCTTTTGGTCATAAAGCCCAGAACTAAAGAGGTTCTAAGCATCTTTTGATAGGGGGTTTTTACTGTAGGGTTTACATGTTCCTCTTTCTAGGATCATCCCTAAGAAAGTAGACTTTTGTATGTACTAACTGGAGAAGTAACTTGACAGCAACTAAGCATGCATACAGCTATGATGGAGACAAGGAAAAAACAACTTAGCTTGTTCTAACAGCATGATTAATGAGGTAGTTGTTTACTTGCCAGCTGTTCTGCCACTCCTGAACCACTGCACTCTCTTCCTCCCTCACCATACACAGTTGCTTGAACTGTAAAATAAACTACTTGCCTTCTTTAAACTCCCTTATTTCAAAAATAGTTCTGCTGAACTTGTATTTTTGCCTCTCTCCTTTAAACAGCTTCTAAAAGTAGCTGAGCTCAATTTTACCGCAAGATTTACAATTGACTACATTTTTACTTTAAAATACAAAGCATTTACTTTTGGAAGTTAGAACTGTCGATGACAAAGTGAAGCAATCAAGCAACCAATTGTTGGAAATGCCTGTACAAATAACCTCTGCTCAAATAAGTCTTTCTGAAACAAAGACTCTTAGAAGTGAAATCAAGTTAAAACATTATTGTGGGAAAGAATCTATTTTGCACAGGTGCAGATGGGTGTGGAAGCTAAACTGTTTCACCTAGATACTCCTGATAGATGTGATAAATGCTTAAGGATCTAAAATCAAAACCAGAAGAGTGCTTATTTTAAAGGAGAGCCTTTATGTCATTTTTTTATGCTCTAACCCTACGAAAACAAATGTCTGCTTAAAGAACAAAAAATCCCCAGTAGGACTGAGCACTTATGCAAAGATTTAGACTGGCACTGCTATAATTTACACAGACTAGGAATTACAAAGCATAACAAAAACAAAAAACGATCACCAAAAAAAAAATCCAAAAACTAAACTCAAGTTTTCAAAATTGTGCCAATACCAGAAATTTACTGTACTCCCAAGCACTTCTACACAGAACAAGGGAAATGAAGGATAAAACAGGATAGGTCTTGTCTATATGTAGCCATGATATTTCACATAGGAAAATCTCTCCTTTCTGCAGTAAGAAAGATTAAAAAACTACACAAAAAAACAAAAGAGACCCACCACAGCTTTCCTCATAAAATTTGCCTTCAACCTCAACATTTTTTTTTTTTTTTTCTTCAAGAAAAGCATGACAGTTTGCCCATCTCTCTCCATTACAACAACATATGGGTAGAAACAGTATTTACTCAGAGTACTGTACGAGAACTGGCAATAGTATCTCTGGTATTTACTGAAATGGAAAAGGCCGCATTTCACCTTTAGAGAGTAATTAATGAAAATGTCTTCACAAAGTAGAGATATTTCCAAAGAAGAAAAGAGATTTGGTTTCTATCCAAGTTTCATAGTTCCAAGTAGGTTAAAAAAAAAAAATGAAACAAACCTGTAAACTTGATACAGAATAGCATGCACAAAAACAAACAAAACCAGCATGCACTCTGATTTCTCAATCTACTCTGCACTAAAGATCAGGCTGTATAAAAGCAGGCAGTAAACACGTAAGAATTGACCCATATCTAAATGCAGCAATCTCAAATATAAATGGGGCTTTACTATAAAAACATGACAGGTTTCCTTCCACATTCATAACTGCTACCTTTCCTATATTAGCATAAACATCTTCATTTTGTCACCAGTATACAGAGAATAATGTAGACTGTCAAGAACAAGAGCTATTAGTTTTATTTTTGTTTCTTCTCCTCGTTTGTAAAAAAACAAAAAAAACAAAAAAACCAAACCAAAACAAAAAAAAACAAGAATATGAATGTAAGATTTCATCTTTATCCATTTTTATATTTGCTTACAGTTTACTTCTTTTTTCCTGAGCAAGCTGAGTTGCTGGGTGATTACTTGACTTTTCCAGCTTATGAGATAGCTTCAGTCTCTGATTTTTTTAATTTATTTTTTAAACCTCTACTGACTTCATTTAGCAAGTATAGTCAGTTTAATAAAAATTTGTTTTCCATCTTGCATAGCATCCAAGCATGTTTTGCATTTTGCCATTACGAATTGATTGTTCAGTGTTTTATCTAAGTCAACTTACAAATGAATTCCTGAAGTTACTAACAAAATATGATTTAAAACATCCACATTAATTCTGAGACGCTGAAAATCAGTTAGCATTTTAGCATCAAACAAGCACTTGCAAAAGTTAGAATAAGTTAAGAGACCTGGAGAACAGAAATCTGAAATCGATAGTACCAATGTGTTTCAGTGAGAATATAAAACAAACATTCTCTATTAACTGGACAAACAATCAGAAATGTTGGAGACTTACACTGTATAGCTCGAAGACGAGGAATTATTGTGGGGCTACTTGATGGACTAGAACTGTTACTGTTTAAACTCCTCCTCTTATCCAGATTAGGAGATGCTTGCACTGTTATTTTATGCTGGAAATCTATTAGAAATAATTAAAAAAATGTTCTAAATAGAGAATTTTCAGTAGATTTTACTGTTGCATTACTATATCAATTAAAATTACACAGTGAGTTATATTTCATTGCACAAGAGATGTTCATACTAATATGCTGACCAATTCTGGTCCTTAATGTAACAAATAAGATCTTTTTTTCAAACAGGTATGATTTCACACCCTCACAGACTCTACACAATAGGTTTGCACTAAAACCAACAAAAGGAGCTACATTCAGATGGATCTAAAAGTGAGACCTACCAAGACTGCAAGCTGTTATTCAGATGTTTTGGTTGTCACAAAAGCTAAACAAATATACTGCATTAAAGAGGTCACATCCATCAAGAAATTCAAGACATCAAAATACAGAATTACCAATATTTTCTTAGTAATTAAAAATAATATTGGGAAGGAAGAAAAATGTAATAAAATGAAGTTTAATCTTCTCTAATCCCATTCAATTAGACTGAATGCTTTTCTTACAAGAGAACTGTCTCAAGTCCATCTTGATGATTCTTGACCAAAAAAAACAACTAAGTGATATTCTTGACAAAACTGCTGATTTCTCACTTCTTTAAAGTGATAGTGGACAGAACCAGGAAAAAAGAAACAAATATTAAGTTTAATCTTGTGATTCAGCTTAAACTAGTATCTGAAATTCTGAGGAGCCTCACATGCCTTTCTGGGAGGCTTGTAGTATTTTTGTTACTATAATTTTTAAAGCAAGTAAAACAGGCGTATTTCACTGATGCTGAAGCAGTATTCCAAATACTAATGCATTCTCTATCTCTTCTCAGCTACCAGACAGCTACAGTTCAGTCCATGCTGAGTTAACGTGGCATTAAGTAAATGCAGCATTAGTAATAAATTGACAGACCTGGAAACTACTGGAAGGAGTCAGCTGACACCAGCGTACTATTAACATCAGTGAACTGCTTGCAAATCACAGGCATAATCTTGAGTTTGCCTAGTGACATCTAGTGGCAATATTAATAAGGCAACACAATCTGAGAATAGAATGGTCTGATCCCTGACAAATGTACCTCCTTCAGAATGCTTTTATTTAAACATATTTGCACATACTAAATTTATATTTCATGTCTATCTGAAGTGCTATTTTTCCAATACGTACTTGCAAGCTTAAGGTAAACAGTAATATTTGATATGTTACGAGGTTCTGTGATGTAATAGAAGGGTAGTTCTCTATAGGTACAAAAACAGTAAAAAAAAGTGAAACATCAGATCAGCCTTAAAAATCTGTAGGTTTTCATGCTTTCCCTCCAGACTCAGATTTGAATCAGGTGAAAGATTCAGATTCCGCTGAGACGGGGACTGCAAAAAACACAGCATATAAACTCTATTCTTACCATATCCTTTGCACTTACTTGGGGCAGAAGAAACTTAAAATGAATGAAAATATTGGCCAATACTGAAAATTCTAACCACTGAAGCCTGCATCATTAATCATAATATATGTTGTGAACTTGAAAGAAAACTGCAAACCTGAAGGCAAACTAATTCTGTGTCCATCTTTAAGTTTTAATCGACTTCTTTTAAATTTGCCCTTCCTCTTCTTTACATTGGGTTTCTCTTGATTTAACTGGAATATCATGATGTTCAGTTCACGTTCCAATACATCAATCTCACGTTCTGCTAACTGTTGCTCACGTCGCTTAAGCAGCTCTTCTTGAGATTTTTGCTGAAGAGCTGCTCTTGTTAGCTCCTCTTCTCGTGATCGAAGCTCCTAAAAGTAAGATTGACACAAGTGAAACTGAGTAACAATCTTAAAGTAGTATTAAAGGATATGGAAAATATTCAGTAAGTTGTGTCTCCCTATCTGTTTTCACAATGCACTATATATATTTAACATCCACATATGATCTGAAAAGCAAACATTCTGTAAGTTAAGATTTTGTATCTGGATGCAAACAAGCATTATACAGATTTCCTTTGAAGCATTTAACTTGAGATACTTAAGTTAGATAAGGACTGAAAATGGGGACAACACATCAAACTAAAGATTATCAGCTTACAGCCTAGCACAAAATGTGCTCAAAGTACTTCACATCAGAGACTCTCCCATCCCACAAGGGCTGCTCTTAGATAACTTCCACACACTAAACCAAAAGAAAGACCTGATGAAAATATAAATGCATTCATCTTAATTTTCCTAACCTTTCCTGTTTTTCAGCCATGTATTAGGTTTTTTTCTATCTGAAAAAGCAATCAGTATTATAATGAATGAGAATTAGCTTAATAGGATAAACTAAGTCATAAGACGAGACAGCTGTTTCTTAATTAAAATCCACCAGGTATCTGTGTAGCATCAAATAGCTAACCACTGAATTGCACCACATGGACTCTCAAATTATCAAATCCATGCAATAGTTCTTTTGCTTTTTAGATTTATTTTCTTTTCTCCTTTCTCAAAAGGAAAAGTATTAGTGAGAAAGCTCATAAAATTTTTAGGGTAAATAAATTCCCAAGGGTAAACAGCTGTAATCCTACAATCATAAAATGATCCTAATCTTCAACTTAAAAAAAAATCTGTTAAAATAAACCTGAAATTTAAGAAATTAGAAAAGGAGAAGCTATGATGTGATTGATACTATGTTTCTCACTAGATAACTTCGTCATTTTGATGGATGATTGTAAAAATTCTGTGCAAACTGAAATTCAGCTGAAAATAGAAAATCAGTGACAGAAATAAAGCTATGCTAGGAGTTCTACATATTTAAGAACCCTTTTTCCCCTAATTAAAACTCATTCACTCCATCACCATACATTCTTCCTACAAATGAAAAGTATACTGCATATTTCTGATCATCAGTACCCACCAACATCATATACTAGCACTATTCCTCATCTAATGTTCAGATTTTATTGGAAGACTACCAGCATAAAACAAATGTTCTACTCTTTCAAATCCCATTTTCTTCCAAATAAGGTGGCTTCTGAACCGTATCAGTTTGATGTTCTCAAACAAGTACAAAAAATCTCCCTCTGTTCTGCCTAAAACACTATGGATTTCAGAAAGACTGGTTACCACTAAATCAAATCAAACTCCGGTTCAGTGAGAAGTAACTGCTCCTCAGAAAGATACTTGCTCTTTCTTTACAATTTACGTACACATACTGCTTATCACTGGTTTCAAATTTAACTTAAACAACTGACACATTTTAGACAACTTGCTAATTTCAAGCGAGCTTGTTTCAATAGAACTTTTTAAAAAAACTTATTTTTTTCCCTTCTAAATTCACTCTGTTTAACATCCTCAACTTGGCAAAAGGTAATTATGCCTCTTAGGTATTCAAAGGGAGCTGTTTTCATGCCAGCAAGTAAAGTTTTGGGTATTAAATAACTTCTAACACTTTTTAACTTAGAGGTTACTGACAATTCTTGTTTTTTTTTTCCCTCCTTCTGCCTTGTCAAAACTGAATAAATAAAAAAAAGAGTTGGAAGCAGAAGACATATGAATTCAAATTTAAGATAAAGATACATCAGAGTTTAAAATAGAAAAGCTGTTTATTACTACGAAGTTTTGAGAGATACTCTTGGATTATGCACTCTCATCTGCAAAACTAGGACATAAATCTCAGTAATAAGGAAAAAACTGAAGGTCTGTACTAAAAAGGTAGACAAACCAGAAAATGAAAGCAATTCCTCATTGAGAGTTTTAGTATTTACTCTTTTCCAAATAAACTAATTAAAGATAGAACTACTGCAATTAGTTATGAAATGTTTCTACACCACTCTCCAATTACAACACTCATTATAAGGAAGCTAGGAAAGAGTTCTATATTTAAGTTGCTCAAGAATGCTCATCACAAAAGATTGCAATCTTTGCTTGAAGTGGGTGTCACCATCACTCATTTCCAACAAGCCCTTGAGGAAATTCCTCCAGCTACAGAAGTTCCTCTTTCACAGGGAAAGAGACTCCACACAGGGTTGTTGTTGTTGTTCACTCTTCATTTTATTTAATTATTATATAAATGCTTCACAGACTTGACTCCCTCGTACCTTCCAGTAAAATTGATAATGTGCTAAATTAATTAAGCACAAACATTTGAATAACTTGTCTAAGTCAAAGTTACACGCTTTCATTCTTCAACAAGTTTACCTAATTGGGGCAGATGCCTTTGGAGGTGCACTTAAAATTTACTTCTCATATGCCAAATTATTTCATCCTCTCCTTCTCCTCTCCTTAATTAGGTTCACTTTTACTCCAACAATATAACTCTTCCCACAAAAATGCAAGCTAATGCTCCGCTTGATTTAGTCAGTAAGATTTTCTTCAATAGAAAATCTCATGCTGGACTAATGCCTCCAGAAAACAAACAAAAACCTGAATGGGAATGCCTGTTCTTGTTCCAGGTAATCCCATAGCAAAAAGGAGAAATGGCTGGTTGAACAGACACTGCAGGGGAAAACAAAAGAGCTAGGCCCTACAGTGGGTTTTGGCAGTGGCTGGTGGCCTCAGAGCAAATGAAAATGAGAGTCTCTTCTCTTAATATAGGGATCATAATTCATCTGGAAAGGAAGAAATCTGGCAGCTAGAGAGGTACACAGCCCAGCTCCAGGAATCTGTAGGCAGGGAGTGTATGGATAACATGGGTAAAACATGCTCAATTCTATGACATGAAATGGAAGAGGGAAAACCAGAGGGCAGAAACAAAAGCAGATAGGAAATTGGGAAGAGTATTACTGAGGATACTACAAAATCATCAGTGACTGACAAATTTGAACTATCACATGCACTGATGCTACTACAGAAGACCTGTAACATCACATCCATCAGTTGACAGCACACAAGTTGCCATCTCTGGCATTTGGTGAAAAGAGGTGTGGGGCACTGTCAACATTCAAATTACTGTTTAATAAGAATTCTAATACGAATCCTGCATCTCAATTCTCTTCTGTACCTATTACCTACTTGCTTAATGAAAAATAACATATACTAGGCAATGGTAGTATCGTAAGAGATCTGCAAAGAAGGCATACATTTCTTCTAGAAGCATTTCTAACAGTAATTCAAAATAACAACTAAAAGCAAAAAATCAGCCAAAGAATTATGGACCGGCAGTCTTGACATCTAATAATATTCAGGAAGGAGGGAAAAATCAACAAAAAAAACCAACAGGATAGCAAATAGATAACTAGGATGGCAACAAACAATGTACATCTGTGAGGCTGACAGATCTCATACATGTGGTTTGATGAAAATTGAAAAACAATGTAATTAAGGCCAGACAGACTGCCTATAAGAAAAAAAGATCTCAAAACCTTTTTTTTTTCTTTTTCAAGTAGAAGACAAGTCTAGCTGATAAAAGACAATATTTGTTAATAAAATCCTCTTACACAGAGTAAGTTTTCACATTTGGTACTGTCCTAGTTTCTAAACAAAATGGGAAAAAAACTGACTGCCAGCTACTATAGCTCAAAAGCATAACTAAACTACAACATTTATATTAAATGAAGATATTAACACAGAGTTCTCCTAAAAAAAAAATCTTTTCTTTACTCATAGCTACTAACCTCTTAAATTTATGGAACTAAAAAACATGAAAAGTTGCAGTGGTTATAAATATTACATAATAAACCCTGGTTTGTTTCATAAGTGATGCATTCAAATACTCAGAAAAGTCCAACATGATAAAAGTCTACAAGCCACTTCTACTGATCCAAAATCCATTTTCTTTGGGGAAGTAGGTGAAGATATGTTGCCTCTTCAACTGAATGAGCCAATCACACTATAACTATCAGTCACTACAATAATAACATTTTGCTTCAACTGAAGTACCTCTAATTACAGTTACAGAATTCACAACTGCATTAATTTGCTTTTCTCCTTTTTCCTGTAATCAAATCATCTGTAATTCAAGAAAACCAATAATAAAATCTTTTTTTCTTAAGTTTGTTGCAAGTCAGTTAAAGTGCTACCAGAAAGTACTCATCAGAAACATATTAATGAAATTTAAGAACAGTACAGCCACCAACAAGAACAGGAAACTAAATTAACAACTTGTTTGAATGAGAATAAATCTTCTCTAGGTAGTTTCTCCACTCGTCTCACCAGCTAAATCAGGTTACTAGTATTATTTCAATAAGCCACAATTCAAACATTCAAACCTGCCATATTACAACATACATACCTTTCCTTCACTGCCATGCAACTGGAAAATGAACTTACTTTTTCCTTGATCCTCAATTCATTGAATATCTGCTGAATTTCCAATTTCCAGTCATCTTGCATGGAATGGAAAGACTCTTGAGGCATTTCAGTCATAACTGCCCCCTCAATGGCAGTAAGCTGTTCAAGAATTATGGCAAACGATGGTCGAACATGAGGGTCCTGCTCCCAACATTCTAGAATTTATTAGAATCCCATCAGTGCTTAATAGTAAATATAACTTTTTGAAGAATAAACTGGATTTCCAGTTACTTATTATTGTACTTCAAGTTATAATGCACTATAACCTTCTTCTGCAAGGCTTCCCTAGATCTATTTCCATAAGTGACATCTACCTACCTGTATTCAAGACTGTTTTCAGTAAATAGATTTTTTTTTTACCTCAATCTTTAGTTGAACTAGCAGTACTACATAGAAAAGGTACTTATCAAAACATAAAGAGATTACACAATGAAATAGCCATTAGTGAGGAAGAGTTATTTCTCTCTAGAGCATTTCAAAAACATTTTTGACATTCAGAAAAAAATAATGAGAAAATGCTACTCGCAGTTCTTCCATTTGGGAATCTATCATATTTATCTTGTATTGACCCACATTTTAGGAAAATTAATGCAATTTGAATGTAAAAACACATCATTAAAAGGAAAACAAAATATACTCTGCCTCCACTAAAAAACTTAAGTGGTACATTGTAATACTGTGTGACTTGTTCAGAAGCATTCAATAGTCCGTAATATCAGATTGCTGCAAAAAGAGCAAAAATAACTTCGTATGCAGTGCATTATCAAATAAGGTGTTTATTTTGAATTCTATGACTACTACAGGCAAAAATACATACCCCAAATCCTTAATCATTTAAATACATAGACAGAAAAAAAACATACATACCTTTCATTAGTTTTGCAAATGGTTCAGGACAGGTGGATGGAATAGGCAAAGTAAGCTTATTGACAGCAACTCCATAAGCCACAGCAAGGCCGTCAATGCCACGGTAAGGAACTTCTCCTGTAAGCAGTTCCCACAGCAACACTCCATAACTACAAAAAGTAATTTTTTAAATGGTTATTTTTCAGAATACTGACACCTTATTCACTCAAGAACAAACAAGTATGTGTTCAATCACGTATTCTTGAGGATTTCCCATGTTTAAGTGTCGACTCCACTTCAGTCATCTTGCATCTTTTCTCCAGTAGCAACTAACCACATTTAATGTGACTAAGACTTAGTTGCAATCCTATCTTACTGTCACATGCTAGCTGAAAAAATATGGACACCAAGGACTCAAAATATAACCTGAAGTCACTTTTCTATAAACACTACTGTCATGTAAATCTCATTCAGAATAAGAAGTTTGAACCAGAGGAAAACAAGAAATTCTTTCTCCACCAAAATCAAACAGAAGAACAAAAAAAAACCACCACATCAGCAGAGTATTCAGGCCATACCCCTTTCCAAACATTTCACAGTTTACCTATATGTATATGCCTTTTTTCTCTTCCCAGTTAAAACAAACTAAAACCCAGCATATCTAATCCACTGTTTGTTGTATAAAGGCCTGTTAACTCTTCCCTTCCTACAATCTGACAAGATTGAGAAAGAGTTACACACAACTGATTTCCCTATACAAGGAAAGAAAAATAGCTGTCTCCTGTGAAAAGTGTTGGTGAGAAGAGATCTTTTCTTAGTACGAAGTATGGAAATCAGCAATCATAGACATTCCTATTGCAGTAACAGTAACCATAAGAATTTCTGCTATGCTTTCCAGTCTAGATGAACAGCCAGGTGTTGCTTTTACTGTCTTTGGGTTTGTATATCCTGTGTTCACCTAAATGACCCAATCCCCTACAAAACACTGGGATAGCTGCTTTTATTTTAGATCTCTTATTTCTATACAACAGAGAAAGTTATAAATCTCAGTGATATTTGAGGAAGAAGGAATTTCTCTTTTTAGTATTTAAGCCTAAGGCAGACTTTGCAACTTTCTTTTTTACTTCCCTTCCTGTCAGGGAACCCCTATCATAGAATCATAAAAAATCATAGGTAAAGGGAAAAAATTAACTAGAGTATCATTCTTGCCCTTTCTCTGCTGCAGGGTTTGAAGGACAGGTTCCCATTCCCCTACACGAAAAGAAATCCACATGGCACTAGTGAGAGAGGTAAGAGCTAGGTACTCTTTAATATCCAACATCCCTTCCATGTACCCCCACACCTAGTACCTCTAAGTACTAGCAGTACAACCCCAACTACACCAGATGTAAAAAGCAGAAAAACATAACCAGTGACTTTTTTATTTATTACTGCCTCCTTCCTGAAAGTTATTCAGCATTGTGCAAGACTTTGTACCACTTGAATAAATAAACAAAACAATAAACTACACAATTTCAGCACAAAAGGGATATATTTCTTACATGTATCATAACTACTTAGGAAGCAATTTGAATTAAATAGCAGTGCTCTGTTTATCTAAGTTCTGTTTATCTAATAAGTTTGAGCTATTGTAAAAATCTCAGGAAATTAATGAATTCATAGGGCTCACAATTTATTAAAAGCTAAGCAGTATTCATAAGAAAAAAAACAACAATAAAAGAAGTCTTAGGATTCTTAATCATTTCCCACTTTTTTTGGTTTAATCTATATAACTGTTCACATGCTCAAACTCTAAAGACCAATTTCATTTTAAAACAGTTGTACTTCTGACATTAATACAGTGTTTTCCGATCTATGAGTTTTATACACTGAAGTAGAATGTTTCCATCATATGTTTCGTTTGTGTATTTAGATGAAGCATTAAAAATAATCTTACACTCTCCCAGCAAACAAAAATTGTTTTTCATTCAAGGACTTTCCTGGTTCAGGTTATTCTATACTTATTTTAGCATGAATTCTAAAGTTAAGCAGAACTATAATAAGCTTCACTGAAATCATCTTTCATTAAAAACAAAAAAAACTTGTTTTGCATCATTAATTTTATTTACATTTACAGCTTTAGCCTTCAAAAATCCATAGTGCCAAAAAGGTGATTGTAACACTTTAGCAGACTGACACTGTAACAGCTTAAAACAAACAAACAAACCCTCTTCTATGGAAAGTGGTCTTAAACGTTAAGTACCAAGAGCCAGTATGGGCTGAGGTGAAATCCTACAGATGTTCTAGACCTACTGTGTAAGAGTTTTTGGGAGGAGCTAGTCCATCATTATCCAGGACAATGACTACCTATTGCTTAAGAACGGAAGTTGCTACTTTGTGCATTAAACTTAGCTAGTCCACATACAGTCATCCCACGCATACAGTCAGAGGCCTTAAGAATTACCACTTGTAAAAGAGTAAGAAATAAAACCCATCTCCTTTTACATACAGGAAAAATATAAAAACATAAAAAACCTAACCAAACACACAAAAAAAAAGCAACAAAAAAAAACCAAAACCAGGCAAACTAATGCTTTCAGTAAGTAGTTCCTTAATCATTTTGGCCACTAAAATTTATTCTCCTGCTGTTAAATGTGATTTAAGCTTTTCTTTCTATATATCATTCCAGCAATAACTTGGTGTTTAATACATTTTAAAAGCTGATTAAAATGGAAGTTCTCAGAGTTTCTTTAACTCTACAGATCCATCTTCTAAAGCAGAGGTCACTGCACACTGCTTCATGAATCCCTTCTAAGAATATACAAGCATGCCAGGCAAAGGCTACTCAGCAAGAGATTCTTTACTTCATTAAAAGCTTGCACTTTCAGGCTTCTTACATAAGACTGGCATATCAAGTCTGAAATACGCAAAAAATGATGGAAAGATAGGGGTGAAAAAGTAGAATTCTTCTTTGTTGTTATTTTTGTATATAATTCCAGATTCCCCAAAAAGGTAGTTATAATTTGGGTTTGTGAAGCAAAAGGATACAAGTTCAGGGTCTGGAAAGAACACACTCTGCTGCTACCTAGGATGGTACGTGAGAAAATGTTGCCTGCAAGATAGCATGAAAACCCTGCCATAACAAACTTCCGCACTGGCTGATTCTGGAATGCTGCTTGCAATTGCAGCCATATTTGAACAGCCTCAAACTGCTCAGGATTTTATTTGTTTTTAATAAGTGGTCTAGAGACATCTTGTGGAAACTCAGTACGTGCAACTTCAGTTTAAAATGTTCCTTAAATATATTCTTGTCTTTGAGAGACTCATACTTACATTTGCAACCTGAATGTTTTTAAAATAAAAAACACTTCAATAACCAGAGTATTACTAGATATGCAGTATTATTTGTTTTTCTTTTAAAGGAATAAAGATAAGCAACAGAACAGATTGAGGTGCAGTAAGCAGAAGGTCTTTAGAAGCCAAGAAGGACTAAACTATACTGTAAAACAGCCTTTCTACTTAAAAACCTCTCCTGTTAGAAGTCCATCATTGAACTAAATACTTACATTTTTACAAAAGAGGCGTGCAGGAGAGAAGGCGAAGAAGAGAAATACTGTAGGTTCCAAAAATGTAAACTAATGTTGCAGCAGAATATAAAATAATTGCACCAAAGCATACCCCCTCAGATACCTAAAATCACAGCAACAAGACTGGACAGGACCTGTAATTAAGCATGGAATACAGCTGATTAGGGAAAATGCCTACACCCAAACTCCACCCCGCAAAAGAAAAAGGAAAAAAATAGAATGGAAAAAAGAATGAAGCCAATGATGTTTCTCGACTGGTCATCAACTCATACGGATGTAAAAAGCATGCTGAAAATCAGTTCCAGACAAATGGGTGTCACAAAACAGTAGTGCATATACAGAACTACCCTGAGAACACTGAAAGTGTTACTTCATGCTGTAGAATATCGAGCATCTACACAAAATGGGACCACATTTAAGAGCTATACAATACAGAGCATGCATAAAAGGCATGAAAAAAATACTGAAGTCCTCCCCTCCTTCCCCAAACAGCTTCCTTAGATCATTCATAGAGAAAACACTTTAAAAAGAAAGGAAATAGAGACTTTTCAGAGTGAAGCATTGCAGCTTTTTAAGGCTATTGTGAGACTATTCCCCTAAATTACCTTACTGTGATACATGTAGCCCATACTACACCACTCAAAAACAGCATCGTTATTGAGAAACGCATTATTTATCTGATTCATTATAATGCTTGTGAGAAATTCACAAACTTCACATAGGGAGGTACCCACTTCCCAAATTAGAAAACACCTTAAAATGATTGAGAACACACTCACTCACTACAGTTATTAAAAGCAAAATCTCTATGAACATAAAAAAATCAGCTCTTTACTTTTACACATGATCACACTTTAGATTCCTAGAAAGCAGTACAAACTTCAGTTAACATCTGGTAAACTTCTGGTTTGCTGCATATTTTTTATTTAACAGGCATGCAAGGGGATAGCTGGTCACATTTCATTATGGGAAATGAGACTTTTCAGACACCTGATTTGGAGTAAACACCATTACTGATCAATCATATGGTAGTATATAGAATGTACCACTCTTAATACTCTAGATAAACTACTTAAGAGAAACCCTTAAAAATCTGTTCCTTAATAAGATTTCTTTCTTTTCAAAAAAGTGTTTGTTACTTTCCCTCTTTTTCTTTCAAATTTGTAAGTCATGAGTAACTAAAGGTAGATCAACAGTAGAAGCAGATGCTGAAAAATTAATATTTTTCTTAGAACATCTATACCTGCCATACAATGAGGAAACTTCTTTTAATAAAAAAATCGAAAAGAAATTCACTCAAAAACCTCAGCTTAGTTCTACTGAATATGGTCTTCTATAGATTAACTTCTTACCTCCAAATATCACTTCCTTTAGAAAACAGGGAGGACTTGATAACTTCTGGGGCCATCCATGCGTACGTCCCTGCTGCACTCATTTTGGTTGTTCTGTGCCATTCTCTAGCCAGACCGAAGTCTGTAATCTTCAAAGTTTTATTGCAAATGTCATCACGTTCCATCTTCTCAAGCAACAAAACTGCAAAAGATTGAGTTTGTAAATTAATTCAGTGGGAATCAAAACAAAATCTGCATTCCTGTTATTAATTTTATACACAATTTTGATTTCTGCAGATAACTGTACAATCTAATCCTTGTGAAAATACTATTAACTTTATTTTGAAATGAAAATGAACAAGTTTACTGATAATTCCAAGCACTTCTAAGTAAGAAAGGGAGAAACACCTGCAGAGTCACAACTTCCCTGCAACTACGTGAGTAGATATTAAGCAAACACAAGAATTCACCAAGAAGAAATTTAAAAAAGCGTGTGAGTTTAAGAGAGCAGAGTACTAGCATCCTGCAGATGATGACAGGCTGTGAAAATGGGATTCCCTTTAGAACAAGATTCTGAAGTAGTAAGATTAACAGCAGTAGTAGAACTAAAATGGTAAGAACTTCATGCAAGACCTAGAAAACAGAATAAGAAACATTATCTCGCTGTGTAAAATCCATCCCTCATACTACACCCAATCCTGGGTTCATCATCTCAAAACGCATAAATAAAACTCAAAGTAAAGAGCAGGACACAAGCAGGGTGCTCCCAGCAGCCTGTTCTCAGCTCCAAGAGCGGTTAATAAATTCAGGCTCTTCAGCAGGAAAAGAAGCAGGTTAGTGACAACAGATCAGAATACATCTCCATGCATTTATGCTCAAAATAAGGGTATAGGTTCAAGAAATCCCCAGGCCACAAATCACTAGAGGTGTGGAGAGTACACCAGGGATGTCAGTTTGACTTAGGAACACACAACTGGCAGCAGGCCACTGGAGCTGGATGAAACCCATGTGGTGTTATACCCACTGTAACTTCACACCTGTTAAAGAGCAAATCATCTTTTGCCCTTCCATCCCACAGTGTGTATTCACTGTCTGACTTTCTCTTAATGTAACACTAGCAGCAAACTTGTAATACAGCTGCATAAAAGAGTGTTAAAAGGAATGAATAGGCTTACTGTGTTCAAGGAGAGCTGAGGAAAGACAACAGCTGCAAAAGAATCATTAAGGCATTGCAATCTTAATTCCATATTCAGCGCCCCTGTCACTGTCAGCAGCAGTGACTGTTAGTGTTAGTGTTACTTTTCCATTGCAATGATCTCCTGGGACAAAGCTCAAAGGCTGAATTACAAATAAGAATCATTAATGCATGTGTTTTCCAAGCATGTGCACTGTGCAGTTCAAGACAAAGCACTAGGGCAAAGCAGATGAAGAAGGATCATGCCTCACAGATGGAAAAACTGCTGCACTTGCATTTGCAATTGCAAGAAATCATTTTCAGTGGTACAGATTAATTGTAAGTATTTCAAAAATGATGCCAACTCCAGATTAGAAAAGGCAGAGCTCACATTCCATTTTCAGTAAGCGTCTTAACATCGAGGAGAAGAAACAAAGGCCAAAATGGTGTAGACAAACTACGAGCTCCAAGTCAGCACCACCAGAACAAGTTAAATTCATGCCAGAGTTTTTGTAACTGTTATACTTGAATGAAAGACCTATTGTTTGCTCTTCCATTTGAAACATGTTCAGCAGAATTCCTGACATTCCTTGTCAGTCAATGTGACCGAAACCAAAAACAGTCAGTCTTGCAAAAGGTAATAACAGGCAGGCGGCCAGGTTTCTTCTTACGGAGGGACCACGTTCCTCCACAATCCACACTTCCGCTTCCGGCCACGGTCCAGAGAGCAGCTGGAGTACGCCGCTCCAACACAGGGTAACACTGCTCAGCATGGGCAGAAGGTGCCAGACAGCACCTCCCAGCCCTTGCTGTTCTGCCCTGTGCAGCTTCCTGTCTGAAAGCAGTCATTTCTGCAACCTTCTGCTCGCCCCACTCACTCAGCTCCTGCATGTTGCTCACCGAAACCCACTGAGCTATCTTCTCAGGCTCCGATCCACCTCCAGCATTCTGTTTGGTGAGAGCCAGTTCAGCAATTCCTGGTTTATTTTAACATTTTTCAGACTTTATGCTCTCCGCAAAGAGCAAAGTTCATACTTATATAAGCAAAACTGACTGTTTCTGAATGATCCAAAATCTATTAGCAGGAGACTAAGTCTCACGTGATAAGAATGTTTTGCATCAGTCAAACCAACATAAAACCTTATCTTAGCCTGCTATTCAAACACTGCATGTCCCATGGCCAGGAATCAACATTTGACTGCATATTTTGAGGCCACAAATGTTTCCTATTATTTACATCATTTTCAACTCAACTCCGAAGTTCAAACAACTCACAGTGTGTCTGGAATCTCCCTATTCTCACCTCCCAGGGAGAAGGAGAAAGTCAGTTTATTAACATCGTAGCACCAGAGGTTTGGGTACCACACACAGGGTGCTGCCTGAATACAAGACACAGCATGTGCCCAGAATTCTTTACAAATAGGGAACAAAGAGTTGTCATTGCACACTATTTTCAATAATTTCTTGAGATGTAAATGAAAGAAGAAAAAGTATAAATGCTATGGGGTGAAGTAGTATTGAAACTGGTAGCTATGATATCGTGCATGTCCCAAAAATCTAACTATTTTTGATAGTGTAGCAAACATACAGGAGTATTCTAACAGCATCCCCAAGAAATTTCTATTTAACCATACAGACATAAAGAGCTTTTACTCTTTAAGTACCTGATGTCACTAAAGAGAAACTGGAAATGTGAGTATTGCTTCTATACATTACTGACAGAAGAAGCTCAGAGTAATGAAATAATTTAGGATTTTCCTGATAGACAGTTCCCTAGAATGGGCTAAGAACTTTTTAGGAAGTTTCATCATACGGACAGAATAAAAATGATCAAAGAAGTCTGTACAAGAGTTATACACAGGAAGATCTTACAAGTTATCAGGACATAAATACCATTACTGTGCTTATTAGGAAGCAGGTTTGCTCCACATGTCTACAAGCAATCAGAGGAAGAACACAAGGTGCATTTCAAGAACTGACAGCAGAGCGCACTCTGAAGAAGACCAGATCATCATACTAGGAACACATGCGATGTTGGAAGGGAAAGACAGCAAAATCTAGAGCTATAAAGCAGAGATGAAGGAAGAAGAAAGGTCTAGCTGTTCTGTCTAGCAAAAGGAGAACCGAAACAGCAGCTGCACACAGTTGCAGAAGTAGCTCATGCAATTCTAAAAGGTGCTAAAAAAAGATTTTTCTCAGTAGAAATGGAGAAGTATCTTTAGAACTGTACAAGGCATAAGACTTCACACGAAATACTGGATGACTGGAATGGTCCACACATGTCCAATAACGGGAACTTAAACTGGAGCAGGCACAGAAAACAGAATAATGAGGAGCCAGTCACTTTTCTTATTTAGATAAGTAAGAAGAGTTTGTCCTTTTTGCTAGGTTAAACAACAACTGAGAGCAGAAATCAGTCATATCTATAAACAGGATGCAGCTCTGAAGTACTGGTGCTCCCACCAATACAATACACTCCCAGGTAACCCTGCCCAAACCATTTTACTCGTGCTCATGACTAAACTCAGTTCCAGATCTGGAGTTGAAGGGGTGGGGGGGAGCTTCACATCATATTGCAAGATAACACCTCTACTCTCCCACCTCCCTTCTGCTGTCCCCCCTCACCCCTCCACACACACTGTACAGGCACAGCTTACTCCTCACAAAGTCAAAAAACACAACATGTTCTCCTGTCAAACCTACTGATTCCTTAAATCCTGTTCTGCTTGCTTTGTGTTATCAGTTACAACTGGAGTTTTTTTCTACAGACCTTACTGCACCCTGCAAACATTTTATTGTGTAGCACCATGCAGATAAAATGTTCTGCCCTCTTTAATACTCAGACTGCAATAGGAGCGGACCTGCGGGCTAGCTAGTCCATTCTTTCCAATTCTGCATTCCTCTAGTTAAACTCAAACTGGCAACATCCCTGCTGAACCTCTTTTGTTCCCATACACCTGTTATCCATCAGGAAAACCACAGAAGTTAAGTTTGAGAAGAAGTAATAAGTCCCATTAATATCCCACCCATGTGCTCCCACTCTCCTTCTCCTGTGCCATTTCTCTTTCCTACCTCTCTCCAACACTCTGCTTCATCTCCAAACTCTTTTGTACCCAGCAATAAAACTTGCTTTGAGCTAACGAGAGTAAGGTAAGGCAACAACTTCCGCAGCCATGGTTAAAGGAGATGCATAAGCCACAGGCCAGGCTTGGCCACATTTGGACAGGAGCTACTTCCTCAGATCTGTTCTTTTTTGCATGCTTAGGTTGAAAATATATTGGCACAAAAAGAATAAAAAGTGAATTGAGAGGCAGGACATAGATGGCTGCCTTCCATGAAACTGAGAACTTAAGGTTAGGCATAGGGTTCTGCTACCCGTTAAAAAGGGGGCAAAGAAGAGAGGAACTGATTGACTACAGAAATGCAGAAGGAATCCAATTCTTTTTCTTGAAGACACAGAATATTACTGTCATGAGATACAGCCAGGAAGTAAGTGGTCAAGAAATAATGGGGAAGAGCATATTTAGACAAGCCAAATTCCTGGGGTGGATGCAAACTCAGACAGGTCCAGGACTACACCCTCGGTGCAAGCTTCAGTACTAAGCTGAATCCCCAGAAAGGAATTGAAACCACTTGTTTCAACTGCAAGCATTTTGTTTAATGCACAGCTTTACACAAAGCACTCACCTTCTTGCCTCAGTCCCTTTTCTTTTCACGCTTTAAAATACATGTAGTTTTAGAAACAGTATTTATAGCAAGCATGATGGAATTCTGGACAGACCTCTTAGCTGTCAGCACAGCCAGGAAACTTCCACCTGGTACTCAGATCTTCAATGCTATTCTTCTAATGTTATTTCCTACAGCCTCAGTTTTCTTTTTGTTATGAAAAAAACGCAGATCATTGTACTTCTCCAACATCATTAACTATCTGAAAGTCAGCACTTGACTTAATGTCTCATTTGACAAGAAATCCAAATCTTGAAATCCAAAGACTTCATGCAATTAAATCCATTTTATTTCATAATGCATTCCAACACTTTCAGTAGACCATTATCAGTGACACAACTGGTTTAAGCGGCTACACAAGGTTTTCTTAGAAAAGTCAAGTCAAAGGATCAAATAATTACATAGGGAGTTTAGGTGTACTTCAAATGCCTGTATTTACAGAAGTTTACCTGAAACACTGAAGTCATCTGGATCCCTCCTCTCTTCTTTACACTTTACAGTTTCTACTGTACCTTCCACATAGCATGTTTTGTTGCTAGTAAAAATGAAGAGTTACACAAACTTACTTTCTTGAGTCAGCAGTTACTAGCTACCTTTATCTACAGTTCTCTAAGCAGCTGACTGCTGTATTTTTCAGTAACAAAAGGTATTTAATCATACAACTATTTAAGTTAATGTGATTACAGGTTCAATACCTACGTGCCACTCCGTTTACCACCACTGATGAAGTCTTTCTGAAGAGTATACCAGAAAGAAAGAACCTTCTACTATACAGCCCTACCTGCCAAGAAAAGACTGCCCTCACAATGCTGCTACTGTGTCCCCCTACAGCTCCCCCATCAGTTCCCTCTCCGCTTGTTTGCAGGTGAATCTGGTTTCTGATAATTCACATGCAACAATACCACGAGGGATACCTTGTATCTCTACCTGAGAATTCACAGGGATTAAACAAACCCAAAACACCTTCTTGAACACTTCACATACTCAACTAACAAAATACAGTACCTTGTCAACATTAAGAGATCTCCATTACTTGGAGTTATTACCTTTCAAATGCAATTAGAAATTTAAATTTCAACACTTTTTACAGAAATCACATCACACAGAATGCTCTGCTAAGCATTTCAACCGCAAATTAAATACCACAGTGAAAACACTAACTAATCAGAATGTCTTCCATCTATAAAAGGGTGATCTATTTGTCTTTACAGCACTGCTTCTTAGATACCTTGATTTTCTCCTGCCAGTTCTCAGGGTAGTAGCTGTTAAGAGTTAGCACCTAACTTCTGCAGCCTCCATCTGTTAAGACTGTGATAATCTCACTGGATAACGTTTAGACCTTGCCATCCACAAAGGAATTTCATCCCTTAAATAAGAGTACATACACAGGACACATTTATCTACCTTTTATTATAGGGATGCTGTGCTCCTCTATCCTTTGTCCTTTCATAGCAGACAAATAACCATTTCTTAATTTTCATACAACATTGAAAGCAGCTCAACAATTTGGTCTTAGATGCATTTGTTTAAGAACATCTAGCTTAAAAGAATAATCCTACTTCCCATGAGCCAACATATATTTAAGAAGTCCTGAACAAAATGTTCCCAATTGGAAAGTCAAAACAAGACAAGACTTGACATAAAATGTCCTTGATAGCAAGGCTTTATAAGTATACACCAATCTCGTAGGAAAATTACATCCCATAGGGGCCGTGTAAAGAAGAAGAAATCAGCAAAAACATTAGAACGACAAAAGCTTGCCTGACTGTCTGCAAGAAAGGAGGGAAGGAGAGTGAAGAAGAGAACGAAGAGGAGAAAGGAGTGATTTCAACAGCTGCAGCATACCTTGCATCACCATTTTTTGCTTCCCCTTCACTTCTTTAATAACCATTATTAAAGCAACTTTGGGCAAATGGAAACTTGAGAGAAAAGCCGTTTTAACAAGTTACTGGCACAGGATGCAGATGCTGCGAGTTATTTTCCTGCCTACCATCTGTACTTGTCTAGCTGTTCTGAAAGTTCTGTAGCACAAACCAGAAATTTCTGTTGTGCCTTAAGAGAAAGCACCAGAGGTAACAAGCATTTGTAATTAGACATTAATTATTGTTTCAACAGTAAATTGTGAAAAGAATTTGGATTCTGCATTAGAGAAAACAGCAGATTGTACTCTAAACATCATTAAGTTCTTTGTTTAATAAAATACCAAGATTAGTTCTCCTATTGAAGTTTTACACTCATGAAAAGTTATTTCACTGCAGTAATTCCTCTACAATTTTACAATTACATGGAGATCAGTCCATGCTGAAAACTGGATTTAAAACTCAAACCACTCAGTTATGCTGTACCTATCAGGAAATTTCACACTCATTAGAAACACAGCAGTTACTTTGTTTTTAAGTGACCTTCTAAGCTTTTTCTTCTTTGCTCATTATTAGTTTTTAAAAAGCAGCTATAACATAAAAACAGCGACCAAAATAAAGGAAGATCAAAAACATATGCTAAGAACTACTAGGAATAACAGTTTAGAGGTACATCAGTCACTCCTGACTACAGAACATCTACAGATTCAAGCTCTACAGAGCAAAATGCTCATCCATTTCTTAAAGATCAACTGTGCTACAAAACAGAGAATAGTGATTTTTTTCCTAAATGATTCCTTCCAATTCTTTTAAAAAAATTATATATACAAAGGTAAGGCAAACCAGAGCTGTTATATATAACTACACTGCCACTGTATAACGCATCAGGTAGTCTCCTCCAAATGAAAACTTGCAGAAGATGTGCTATCACCTTCCTTACCTCAAGTTCAAGATCTGACCATTCCTTTCAGAACAAAGCAAATCAATGCATACCAAACAACGTAACGGAACTCACAAAGACGAAGCAGCTGAGGATCATATTCCCAAAAATGACAGCCAGGGGCAAGAGGTTCCCCTCATTCAGAAGCCAGTTAACACATTAATTTAGCTATCATTTGTAATATCATCTTCTCAGTAATTGTTAACCCAAATTTGTTCCTAACTTACATTTACATCATCTTGCAGTAAACAGAAAATCACTCAAAGTATTTTAATACCTCAACATAATCAGGAAATGACACAACTTCTGAATAAGCACAATTATTTACATAGTTAGCTTACTTTCCCTGATTGTAACTTACTACATTTATCAATTATATACTTCCTTGTTACTTCATACAGATCACAAAAAAAAGTTGCATTTCATGTGTGTAATGCTGTAACACGATGGAAAACAGAGCAATGATAGTGAGGTAGCAAAGTCCCAGGTTGCAGCAAGTGAGGATAAGCCCAAGTACAGAAGCCATGTATACAGAAAGAAAAGGAAAAGAACTGCTTATCTTTGGAAGGCCTCAGGTAGACAGGAATTTCCAGTGAGATACCCCTGTCTTCACTGCTGACCCTTAAATGAGGTCTGGGACAGTGGGGGGATCCTCGCTCTATCCCTTCCAGTCACTCAGGTGTACCCACTGCATGCACCTGAGCTTCCCTGGGTTGGCCCTCCCTTCTCACCAGGTGCTCAATCACTGGTTGGATAAACTGAAGACAAAAAAAAAAAAAGCTTTCGTTCTTTTCAAGGTGGTTTCCACTACGAAAAACTAGCCTATAAACACAAATAACTGGTTGTAGATGCTTTGTTGTCAGTATAGTTATTGAGTTCTCTTAGAAACTCATTACTTCATGCAAAACCCCTTTAATATCATTTCTATGAGAGATTTTAGTATGTTATGCTCTGCAAAGGATCTGGAATTTGGCCATTGGTTTCATCTGACAACTAAAGCAATCTATTTTATAAAGAACAATTAAAAGACTCTTGATGATTTAAAACTTTTTCTTTTTTTCTTTTTTTTTTTTTTCCAAGCTAAAGCTTTTTCAAAACAAATCAGAAAATGACTGTCTTTTTGATCTCATATTTTTCTATTTCTAAATACAAAACAGAAAAAAAACTTTTGTTCCACCCATATAGCTGCAGAACAGCCTCGCCATACTGTGCACTTCCAGGACTCTAAATTTCTTCAACAGCCAAGACAAAATACTTAATTTAAAATGAGAACTCAGCAAGCTTGGTAGCACTCTCTCTTGGAAAGAGAAAATGGAAGGGGTTAATCTGCTTTTTTAATGCAGTAATTAATGGAGATTTAGTAACGAGTTAAGAAAACATAAGTTTTTTTCTTTTATAGAATACTTGAGGAAAGAAGTACAATTAGTTACACAATAAATATTAGTGATATTTAATCCTAGTGGTAAAGAAAATGAGAAAATTTTCCAAACATACAAAACTAAAGTATATTCAGTTCCAAGGGTTAATTTGTCCCATTACGAACCATAGAAATGAAGTAGTTACTCCTGCATTTTTCAGAGGGAGGGCTGGCTTATCAGCTCCAAGTTAATAGCACACCTGCCAAAACACAGATTTTAGTAGCTATGAAGAGAACAAAGCATGATTATGTAGCCAACACCAGCACGTCTAGGACTGATTTAACTGGAGCTATGACCTCCCACAAAAAAAAAGGTTAAACTTGGCTGGAATCTCAAAGAAGAAAGAATACTTTCGTGGTGATATTGTGTGGTATTTTATAACTCTCTCTCTATAAAAAAAAACACGTGCACTGAGATGCACTAAGCAGTTTAAAATTTACACACCCACTGAAGACAATGTAGAGGTAAAGTGCTCAGCAACGCAGTAATGCAAAGTAAAAACGGTGAAATTTAATTTAAAAAATTCAACTCAGGAATGTAAATTGATGACATCAGATGTTAGTTTTGTATTGCTATCACAGATAGACAAGTCATTTAGTATTTAATATATACCCCCTGTATTCAGCTCTGGTGAGGCCGCACCTTAAGTACTGTGTTCAGTTTTGGGCTTCTCACTACAATAAAGACACTGAGGCACTGGAGCACATCCAGAGAAGGGCAGAAGAAGCTGTGAGGGAGTTGGAACACAAGTCTTATGGGGAACAGCTAAGGGAAGTGGGATTGTTCAGTCTGGAGAAGAAAATGCCCAGGGGAGACCTTACTGCCCTCTACAACTACCTGAAGGGAGGCTGTAGTGAGGTTGGGGTCAGACTCTTCTCCTAGATAACAGTGATAGGCCTCAAATTGCACCAGAGGAGGTTCAGGTTGGATGTTAGGAAAAATTTTTTCTCTGAAATTGAAATTGCATTGGAGCGGGCTGCCCCATTCCAATGGTGGTGGTGGAGTCACCATCCCTGCAATTGTTCGAGAGAAGTTTAGACGTTGTAATAAAGGACGTGGTTTAGTGGGCAATATTGGTGGGAGGTGGAGATCACAAAGCACACAAACAAACAAAAAATGCTGCACTTTTAATAAGCATTGTCACTGAAGATTAGTGAACTGAATTGCAACATTTCAAATTCTATCAGATCATCAGAAATGAATAATCAAGGGCAGAAGTCACTCATGCTGTAAAGACTCCTTGCAAAGGTTCATTCTACAAGGCCACTGTTTCAGAGCTTGAAAGACTGAAGCATGTTTAAAAGAAAGTTCATGCTTAGTGATAACAAGAAAAAACAGAGGCTGCAAAGAAAAAGCTGTTATCTTCTAAGGTCAAAGCAACCACAAAACAGTATCCAACATCCAAGTACAGTACACTGATGTGTTACTTCTCCATTCTTTTGAGATTGCAGAACAACTTTTTAATGGAACTTTTAATATTTAGTCAGGGGGTCCAAAAACACACACACTGTGATTGCTGTCCCAAAAGTGGGGCGAGGGGAGACAACGCTGGAACTGAAAACTCAGTTCTCTCTCAAGTTTTTCTGACAACAGAGTAACAACACTATCAGTGCTCACATCTCAGTTGCATAATACATTTTGCATTATGTCTATGTAAGTACAATGCCTCACTACACAAATGTTACAATCAGCATGTAAAGTTATTTTTTCACTGTCTAGAACAAACAAAACTGTGTAAGTATTTTAACAGCTAACTGAAGCTGTTGAGCTGCTAGTTTTTCCATTGACTTCTATGGAAGATAACTGCTCTTTGTGTTACTTTCAGAGACAGGTAGGAATGTGACCCCATCCTAGAACACCAGCTTTAGAAAAAAAAAAAAAGTAATCAAGTACTGCTTAAAGTTTTGTTTAACATACCGACAGTCATTACAAATACTGTAATTAGAAGTCCCACATGATGAATTGCAATGCCACCCCCAAACCATTCATTTCAGCAAGAACAGTCAGAAAATCTGTGAGCTACAGACTAGAATGTGACTCCCCATGCTGGGCAAGAAGGCAGCACCAGAAATCTTGGCGAAAATGAACCTCTTGCAGAAACCTCCCAGGGAAGAGTCCAAGGAGGAACAGGAAGAGAACAACTTCTGAAAACAGTGTAAAACAACAGTAGAACAGCTTCTTTGGTGTCTTACAACAGAAGAGAAGAAAGACAGGGAGAAGAGAAAGACATGAAGAACCAAGTAAGATCCAGGAGAGCAAAGCAACATTATTTGTCTTATTAATGATACTACCTGTTGAAGATACAGAGCCTTAACACCAAATAAGAGAAAGGAATAACTCTACAGGTGTACATAGTTGGGGAAACAACATGAAAAACTGTATTAAAAAGGAGTTAAAATAAGGATATACAAACCTAATGTTTTCAAATCAGTTGTATTAAATTCAGCCAGTGTTTTAGTCTAGAATCTTGCTTTCAGCATTGAGGCGCACATGTGAATATACTTGAACATACTGCCTCAAAATTAACAAGCACCTAAGGTAATTAGAATTTTTTCTCTGCTTTTTAATGTTCGATTTGAGTTGATACAAACATCAAACAGCAGCAAATTTAGAAGATCCCAAGCTAAGGCCAAACAAATGACTACTGCAGTTAAGCCTTAAATCTACAGGTAAATCAACTGCTAGATGTTACTTCACTGGAACGTTACATTCTACGCAAGCAAACGTTCAGTTACAGAGTTCACAAGTTCACAAAATTCAACGTGACAAAAAATCGTACTAAAATCATTAATCCCCTGCTACTTAAAATTGCTCTTTCCTGAATTCCAGCATCTCTTTTTGAACAAAAAACACATGCAGCAAGTAAATAAATGTAACAGGTGAAAACAAAATGGCATAATGCAAAACGCTGCCTTTGATTCACTGGAAGATGGTACAGCTCAAGGTTGCTAAGCACTTGCAGCTCCCACAGAAACTAACATTTCTTCAAGGTCTCCAAAAAAAATAAAATCCCTATCTACATAGAGCACATCAAATCACATAACAGATTACTGGGAGCAATGTTTTGTGAAACAAAGCATAACACTTTCAAGTGATATAACAACATGCAAGAGAAAAACATACTTGAACTGAATGTCATCCTAACTTCTAATAGATTCGAAGAGATGCTGTTTCTCAAGTTGATGAAATTCTGCAGTACTTCTATGGCTTGCATGAGGGAACTTTTTATAAATGCTAATCAGATAAGATTACCAAATCCAGTGTTCCTTCCTGCTACACATTCCAGGAATGTATGACCAGTTTTTAATGTTGTAATGCAGCAGCATTATCTTTAGTGCAAAGCAGAAGGCAGGGCTACTTATACTCATAAAGATGGGCTAGGAAGCTGGTACACCTGGGATATTTACTAATCTTTATGTAATTTAAGTAATTAAGAATAGTAGCACTTAATTACTATGACTTCCTATATGAATACAGCATGGAAAAATGAGGCACAAGAATTTTGAACTGCTAGCACATAAAAGGTCCAAACATTAGCAGAAGTATTTATATTCTGAACACCTTCCTAACTAGAAAATGATCTTGCACGTAGGCTAGGATAGGCAGTTCCTCGCCTGTGGGACAAGGGTCTTTTTTAAGCCAGTCTTCCTGAAAAAAAAATCAGTCAGTCCTTCCCCATTGCCCCAGTTACTTTTGGTCCCACCATTCTATCCGTCAGTCAGATAAAACAGTCAAAGAAATACCACGTTCCCAGAGCTGTCAAGTTCCTATGGGCTTTACAGAAGTCTTACAGAAAAAGAACTTCAGTTCTGCCAGACAAATGTTTGTTCCTCTCTAGGCCTCAGAGACAGCAACGAGTTTCACCAGCTCAGCAGTTAGCAAGGCTATAGAAGACGTTTCAAACTAATTATAGCAGACAATGAGAGGAGGTGACAGAAATCCCCTATTCTGGAGCTGGTACCCTGGGACATCCGGGGCTAGCCCAGCAGGGACACTGGGAACATGGAAGAGAACAGAAGAGTAGAAGCCCAATGAACAAGAGCATCATAAAGAGGTGAGGGAGATGCAGAGCACCTGCCTGCAGGAAAATATTTTTTAATTTCTATTTATTTTATCTATGCAACCTAACAGGTGAACAGTAATTGGTTTATGGCTATTGACAGAAGCAACTACAAGTTCTACTACCATGAGAGGGTACCTTGAGATGAAACTTGCATCTGCAAAAAAACCCAGTTCTCTCTCAAAACTACCCAAATCAATTCCAGTAGAATTTCTTCTTTTTTTTTTTCTTTATAACCATACATTAGAAGGCACTGAATATGCAATCATTTAATAATGCATAAGTAGTCCTTACAACTTTACAGGTGAAACGAGTGAGTCTTCCCCCTTCAAAACAGAGCCAAGAGACAGATTATACACCCTAGTGATCTCAGAATAAAATCAGTAAAGAAAGCAGGTAAGTTTACATCTAGCTTCTTTCTCATTCCCTAACCCAACAACCAACATGAAGCTTCTAGGTAGGAAAGTATGAGGGAAAGCATTTTTTGTGAGTTCTTGAAAACACTTCCAACTTATTTTCAAGCTGTTTTTATAAGTTAAACAATTCTGCTGCAAACAACCTATAGGAGCAATAACCAGAGGTTATCGTGTCTTGCTTTTCCTCAAATTCCAGTACAACACCCTTCATCAAAAGCAACTGATTCAACAGAAATCCTGTCAAGCCACGTCAAACCGCCCTCTGAGATTTTAAGACCAAATTCTCTTTCCTGAGTTATTACATGAGATTATTTTGAAGGATGTCATTTTAATCCAGGTTGTCCAACTGCTGTTTCATTGTTCTCCCGAATGTTCGGTCTCATCAGTTTTCAAGTATTGATCTCATTAGAACTGTTATCTCCTTGGCTTTACTCAACAGTCTTTGAAAGTCAACCTGCTCTTGATGATTTCTATTAAAAAAAAAAAATATA